>JADRCH010000088.1:4991120-5191745 GCA_019843965.1 Rhynchomys soricoides
GTATCTCAGTGTGTATAGGTGCTTGAAGACAAGACTAAGTGGCCTAATTTGATTCCCCCGGAATCCTCGCATGGTAGAAGAAGAAAACCCACTCCTGAAAGTTGTCTTCTGACTTCCACATGCAAACCATGGCACATAGGCATATCCTCCCTTCAATTAAATAGATGATAGGTAGGTAGATAGATAGATAGATAGAATAAATGTTATATAAATTTATGTATAAAAATGTATATATATATATAGTTTCATTAATCATTATTTTTCCTACATTTGAACTTACTTCCTCTATCTTTTTATTGTTGTTCAGTGATTCACCCCCTTTTCTATTCTGATTAGAGAATAAGAGTTTTTCCTCATGTAAATGTATGTATGCATGTTTACATGTGCATGGGTGCACATATATGGGAAGGTACATGTATACATGTATATATATATGCATATGTAAGCCTCAGGTTGACATCATAAGACTTCTGTCATTCTCCATCTTACTCGTTGAGATAGGGTCTCCACTGAACCGAGAGCTTGTCTATACTGCTAGCTAAACTAGCCAACATGCTCCAGGATGCCCCGATTCAGCCTTCCAAACGCTGGAGTTACAAGTGGGTTACCAGGCTCACCCAACATTTATGTGGGTTCTGGGGATCTGCTGTATGCAAGACTTTTTTAGGGAAGACATAAAGATACACACATTTCTATTCACTTCAGAAACAAAACCCTTGACAGACTAAAGAAGTAACTCTAACTTCTTGAACCAGTTTTTGGAACTACTTACAGAATTATGGATGAGGAAATGGGTGAGAAGATACAGGAGCAGGGACAACTGAAAGGTGGTTGCATCACCAAAAAGCCCATCCCCAAATGGACTATGGCTTGCAAAAGCGGCATACCTGGAACTCTTTGTACAATTGGCAGATGGCCGGATGGTCAAAGAATCTCCTCACTGCAGCTCTGCCCACCAGGACCTCCTGCCCTAACAGTCACTCACCGCTTCTTTAACACTAGAGAAGGGCCCTCCAACATCTTGCAAGTCTCAGATGTAAAGCTAGTTTGTCTCCTAAGCCTCACGATCCTTCTTCCCCTGTTCCTAGAAGGACTGACAGCATCTGAATTCTGATCCTCATGCTGTATGGCAAGTTCTCTGATCACTTCAGCATCTCTAAGCCCAAGAAAAGGTTGTTCTGGGGTTTTTTTTTTTTGATGACATGGAAACCACTCTCTACTACTACAGTGGTTCCCAACCTGTGGGTCGCTACCCCTTTAGGGCTGCATATCAGATATTTATATTACAATTCATAGCAGTAGAAAACTTACAGCTATGAAGTAGCAACAAAATAATTTTATGGTATGAAAGAAAAATTTAAAAAATGATACTGGCTTGGCAGTAGAAAAAAGCTCCACAATATAATGAACTTTATTAAAGGGTCGCAGCATTAGGAAGGTTGAGAACCACTGTACTACTGACTCCTGTGACATACGCACAGTCTACCCTCCAGATCAATGAGTTCTAAAACTTCAGGTACAACCAACCAGACATTTAAGTATTCAGAATAAATTATGTCTGTTTGGGGTCACTACTTCCTAAATAATGCAGTTTAATAACTATTATATTATACTTGCATTGAATTAGCATACAGAATCTACAGATGGTACAAACTATCTGGGAGGATTGTGTAGACTAAATGAAAACACTGTCATGTTTAAAATAAAGAACTTGAATATTCAGATTTTGGTACCTTCAAAGGATCTTGGATACACATCCTCATGAATACTGAAGAGCAACTTTTTTTTTTTTTGGTTTTTCAAGACAAGGTTTCTCTGTGTAGCCCTGGCTGTCCTGGAACTCACTCTGTAGACCAGGCTGGCCTCGAACTCAGAAATCCACCTGCTTCTGCTTCCCGAGTGCTGGGATTAAAGGCGTGCACCACCACTGCCTGGCAAGAGCAACTATTTTTAGATGACATGTTTTTCAACAAAGTCTAAATTTTTCTATATGTATTTCTTCCTTTGTCGTGGTTGTGTAGCTTGGTATTTCTTCCTTTGTCATGGTTGTGTAGCTTGGTGTTCTTGTGGGACTCCTAACAGTGGAGTAGGGGTTTCTCGTGACTATTTTGCCTGCTCTTGAGACCCTTTTCCTTCTACTCTGTTGCCTCGTTCAGCCTTGAAATGAGGTCTGTGACTAGTTTTATTGAACTTGTTATGCCATGTTTGGTTGATAGCCCTGAGAGGCCTGCTCTTTTCTGAAGGAAAATGGAGGAGTGGATCTGGGGGACAGGGGTAGTGGGAGAGAGGGGTGCAGGGAGAGAAAACTGCAGTCAGGGGGTAATGTATGAAAGAAAAATTTTAAAAAAGAAAAATTATATTGGTGTGGCAGTTTAACATTTCTGATTCCTACAGAGATACTAGCTACAGGTACTTCCTCCTGCTTTAACACGCGATGGTATTGCAAGTTTTAACAGCCAATTTGTTCTGTTAACAAGATCCATTAACTTTGGTGATCACTGCCGCTATGTTTGTCCTGTCCCCTCTAATACATTTGTCTTTATCATACAAATATTCTTTTAGGGAGGGTTTGTGTGCGGAACACGTGCCTGAACCTGTTCCGTTCAGCCTCCCTCTTAAAGAGCTGCTTACCTAGGAATATGATTCTGGCTTGTCAGTTATCTCTCCCTCGGGGTTTCATAGATGTTTGCTCTGTCGCCTTCAAAAATCCATGCTTACAGATGGGAAGTCTACTGTCAATTTAATTTTCCTGGTAGTAATTTTCCTTCGAGATTAGGTAGTCTTTGAGAGCTCTCTCTATCCTTAATATTCCAAAATTCCTTCTGGGGTGAATTTATTTAAGTTCCCTAAGGATTCATGTCTCACTTCACGTTGGGAAATTCTCAGCCAGTTCTCCTTCAAATGCTGCCTTTAATCTCATCATCTGTATAAATTGCATTCTCCAAATCTAACCGCCATTTATTTTTAAAGTGCGACTTTGGGCAAGTGCTGTTGAAAACCTGAGGCCCAGATAATAGGAGGAAATTTGATTTCTAAGAAATGTGTCTCCAAATGTACAAGGACTATTGGCTGCCTTGGGGGGGGGGGGGTTGTACTGATCCACAACAAAGTCTATCACTGTCAAAGTACAAGGCTATAGAGACAGTCCTAAAATGTGCTTTTTGTGGTAATGCTTGCAAATATGGGAACCATAGAATGTTTGGTAGAAAAGGGTCTTTGTCTTTCAAAAGATAAGTTTGCAGAACACTCCAGAAAACCACACCTGATCAAAATGCAGAGAACGGGTGACTGTCTAATGTCAGCCCTGATACACCTGCACCTCAGGTGATTGTCCAAGGTCAGCCCCAAAGGATACACCTGCACCTCAGGTGATTGTCTAATGTCAGCCCTGATACACCTGCGGCCTAAGGCTCAGGAACCATAACAGAATATGGGGCCCCAAAGGAATAAAAATGGCTTTATTTCAAGCTACTGTTAGATTCAGGACTAAACCCAAATTTTCCTTTGGGTTTTCTTTTGGGTCAACACACATTCCTCTTAATGCCATTAGAAATATTTTATCCAGTACGCCATCATCCATCCTCAGATGATTTTCTGATTGAACATTGGGGAGTGTAGATTATTAGGCGTTGTGGGAACCTTCTGAACACAACTGGAATAATGAGGGTTAACTGATGACTCGGGCCATATGAAACACTGGCCCTCCACCGCTGAATCATGAAGGAGCCTGACAAAAATGTTTCAAGGAAAAACTGCCGTGACCTGAAAGGCCGGTTCAGTTGCAGATACGAGCATTTGCTCACAGTATAAGCAAACCCACACAGGTCTTCTGTGGGTGGTTACCAAAAAATGAGGTGTTTGTTTTAACCAGTTTCTTAAGAATTGTGTCTAAGAGCTAATTGGTGGAAACTGATCTCACCAGAAGAGCCCTTTTTTGAGCTTTTAGAAACCTTTAGGCCTCTAATCATATATGCCATGGGAGTCTGGCTGGTGATACATGTACTTAATCCCAGCATTTAGGAAGCAGAGGCAAGTGAACCTGTGCACTTGACAGTATTTTGAAAAGACCTCTGTGAGGGTCTACAAAGTGAGATTCAGTCTCAGGAAGGAAGGAAGGAAGGAAGGAAGGAAGGAAGGAAGGAAGGAAGGAAAAAAGGAAGGAAAAAAGGAAGGAAAAAAGGAAGGAAAAAAGGAAAGAAAGAAGGAAGAGACCAGGGGAGACAGATGACTAAAGTAGGAATAAACACAAAAATAAACCAAAACAAAAGGTCCAGTGCATAGGGAGGTGATGAACCAGAGCAGATAAACAGCCGATGGAGCTGAGTAAGAGTCATAGGTTACCTTAATCTCCCAAGTAGTGGGTAATTTCAGCATTCCAGTTTTTGTTGCATGTCCATCATTTAGTAGAGATGCCATGGGAAGAGGGGGATTAGTAACTGACTTGGTATGTACTGTACGTTGTATTTTCTATCTCCCTTCACACTGTGGAAAGAACCTGCATAAAGGAAAACACTCCTGTGCTGGCTAGTTTTACGACAACTTGACACAAGCTAAAGTCATCTGAGAGGAGAGAACTTCAATTAGGAAACCGCCTCCATAAGATCAGGCTGCAGCAAGCCTATGGAGCATGCTCTTAATTAGTGATTGCCGAGGGAGAGAACAGCCCATTGTGAGTGGGGCCATTCCTGGGCTCGTGGTCCTGGGATCTGTATATATATATATAAAAAAGGCAGGGTGAGTAAAGCCACAAGGAACAAGCCAGTAAGCAGTTCCCTTCCATGGCCCTACTTCGAGGTTTCAGCCCTGCTTGAGTTTCTGTCCTGGTTTCCTTCAGTGACGGTCTGCGATGTGGAAGCGTAAGCCAAATAAAACCTTTCCTCCCCTGGTTGCTTTGGTCATGGTTTTCATCATAGCAATCGTAACCCTGACTAAGACAACCCCATGCTAGTTCTAGGGAGGAGAAAAAAAGAGAATACTTTGACTCCATTCACATATATGAAGAAATGGTTCTAAGACAAACAAACAGAGATCCTCAACCTAGTTAAAGAGCCCTCACAAGAACAAATCAGAGGGAGGAGGAAAGAAAGGGCTATTTTCAGTGGAGGCTAGGAGGAGGCATCAAGCGTAGACAGCCACATGAGTATGTTCACACAACATGAAAACTCAGCTTCCATCCTCCTAAGTGAAGAAAAAAGGGGGAAAGTGAGATTGGCTGTGGGAAAGGAAGCCTGGGGGCTGTAAAGAAAGGCTTATAATTGAATGAGCATTAAGGAATGGAATTCGGCAGGTAATAAAGGAAGAACAAAAAACAGACTTGATGTACAATGACCAAGGAGGAAATAGGTTTGTGGCCATTTGGGTTTAATTACACGTCTCTCTTCAGCTGCTCACTGTGGTTAGAAACAGACAAAAGAGCTGCCTCTGAAGGCCAGAGCAGATGAAGAGCAGAACCAGGAACATTGAACAAGCTGGAAAGAGAGCTGAAGCAGGTTAGCAAGGCTGATGGCCATGGCCAAGGAAAATGAACTGTCAAGGGCTGGAACTTCCAGAACTGGCAAGGATAGGCTAAAAGAGCAGAACTGAAGGTCCCACGGGGTAGAGAAACTAAAGAAAAAGGAAGGCCACCTCCAAAGGAAGCTGCCAATATTGCCAGTTATATGATCCAAAGGAATCTAGGAACCTCAAGTCCCATCCAAGGTATCGTCTATATCTCCAGATCTGTATAAAAGTAGGGAATATTTGTTTCCCTTATAACCTTT
This sequence comes from Rhynchomys soricoides, assembly GCA_019843965.1. Lineage (NCBI taxonomy): Eukaryota > Metazoa > Chordata > Mammalia > Rodentia > Muridae > Rhynchomys > Rhynchomys soricoides. Next base: position 4,996,880 of record JADRCH010000088.1, read on the forward strand.
GGCAGTCTGGAGACAGGATTGTCAAGTATCATTTGGGAGAAATTATTGATAATGGGTAAGTAAAGGCTAGAGAGGAAAAGGTCAGCTCCCCAACATGGCGTGACCTACCCCAAAGGTGAATCTTCTGTGTCCTGGGAATCTCTAAGAAGGACCATGCCTGGCAAAGCCTTGCACCAACAACCAAGAAAAAGAATTGCCGGCATTTTAAGCATTTACTCCTGCAGTCAACATTCCAGCAACCCTTCAGCACTTAACATGGGCCAAACATGGCACTCAATCTAAGAGGTTAAACGCCTCAACCTCATGATTTATCAGCAATTCAAGAAGTCAGCTGGGCAGGTTGCCACAGGCCTATAATCTCAGCACTTGTGAGGAAGAGTCAGAAGGATCACTGCAAGTTCAAGGCCCAGCTAAGATATCTATTTTAAAAAAACTTTCAAGAAATTTTAGTGTTAACTATTATTGTTTATTCTTTGTTCTTTAAAGATTATTTTTCAGTGTTTGCAGAAGTAATGAGAGAATGTGTCCAGCATTTCCAGAAGCCTTCATTTCAGTGTGTCCAGGAAGGGAAGTACCAAGAATAACAGTATGGGTGAGAGGTGACAGATGTAGCCAGCTTCAGAAAAGAGCTTCCAGAATGGCTTCCACAACAGGCAACAACCAGAAGAGTCTCTTTAAAAAATACAGGGTGCAAGCATCCTGGAAGGAGTGCAGAGATGCCTGCAACTCGTCTTGAAATGTTCTGCAGTACAACAAGCATCCATGGCTGAGAAGGAAAGGCTTGGTTCAAAAGACAGAATGGAAAGACTGTGAATAATTAAGGTAGAAGCTAGTAACAGGTTTACTGTGAAAACCTCCCATTTTCCTTTGTTTCAAATTTTGAATGAACAAAATGCAACTTAACTCTCCCCTCATTCAATGTTCAGCAAAGAAGATTTTGAGGCTAAACCCCATGTGCTCAATAGATGTGTGTGGCCAGTCTTAGGAACCCACAGCCTCTGTGTCAGCAGCTGAAGCAGCAAGAACTATGACTGTGGCACAAAGCCCAGGCTCCAGGGTATTGCCTGAGGTCTTATCAGAATCACACAGTTCTAGAACCGAGATATCCTCAATCAAAAGTGATTCATATGCCTGTAGAAATTTGTGAAGCCCTGGAATGGTAAGAAGCACCAATGGTTTTGTAGATCCACACTCTAGTCTTCGTTCATTCTTAAATCTTAAAAGTATATTTATTGGCTAGGCATGATGGTACACACCTTTAATCCAAGCACTGGGGAAGCAGAGGCAGGAGAATCTCTGAGTTCAAGACCAGCCTGATCTACATAATGCATATAGAATTCCAGGATAGTCAGGGACACATAGACTCAGTTCCAGCAAATGAATGAATGAATGAATGAATAAATAAATTCACAAATAGCCTGTGATGTAATGTTCCTGGCACCCTGGCACCACTGTGTGTGATGTGACTAATGATTAAGATACATTCTTATGTAAATTCCAGCACATACACACACACACACACACACACACACACACACACACACAATACCTAGGAAATAGGCTCAATGCAGAAAAATGAATGGGTAAGATACCAAGAAATACCGGTCAGAAACTATTGAGGGACTTAGTAAATAGAAATGTCTCATGATGAAATTTCAAGCAAACCAAAGCAGGTATATTGCAGAGAGGATACACAGCAGGGAACCAAGCCCTGAGATAGAGGAGCTGGAAGTCAGAGCAGAGGTGCAGTTTAACACTTCTGGAGGGCTAGCTGACTGTAAAACGAAGATTCTACACAAACAACCTCAGAAATACTTCATAATTCTTAGGATCTATGATTTCTTTTGCCTGTTTTTTGTTTGTTTTGTTTTGTAGTGCTTATTCATTTTTAAAGTTACCAAGCCATGGGCCTCGTTGCAATCTCCTTCCTTGTATTAGTACAATGCCTTGTGTTGTTCTATCCTCTCTACTTCTCCTCTGTCACTAGCCTCCTGTGTCACTAGCCTCCTGTGTCACTAGTGCTGGCTCCACCCCCAGTAGCCAATATTCTAAAAGCAATATAGAACTATATGTTTAATGAAGCATGGTATTAACATTCCTTTGTTTTTAGAGGCTCTGATCGGCATTTGAGTTAGCTCATTATGCTGCTATTTTCTTGCCTCCTCATTGATCATCTTAGAAAAATAAGTAAAAACTAATTGCTAAGTATCAACTATTGGTTAAGGCTCGAGAAGCCCATATACCTGGGATCCATCCCATCATATCCCTTCATTATTTGTTTATGGTTTGATAGGAACCCTGCCTATATTAAGGAGATCACCCAAGGGCTAGAAAGATGGCTCGCTGGGTAGAGTGCTTATTTACATAGGCATGAGGACTTGAGTTCAGATTCTTAGCACCCATACATAAGCTGGGCCCAGCCATGGGCATCTATAACCCCAGCCATAGGTGAATTGGGGGTGGATGGAAACAGGTAGGTCTGGGGCATTCCTATCAGCCAGTCTATCCAAAAGAGTAAGCAAGCTACAGTGTATCCCTGTATCAAAAAATAAAATGGAGAAGCATAGAGGAAGACAGCCAACCTTTGCTTCTAGCCTCTGTGGGTGTACACCCAGCTGTGTACACCTGCACACACACCACATGCACACCCATACATACACAATACAAACTGAGATCCTGGTAGCTGAGACTTGGAATACAGTTTTGGTGTTCAGTTCATGGGCTAAAAGAACATCTAAATCTAGCTTCATCAAACATAGTTGGGAACTCTTAAAGTTCCCCCACAATATACATCAAACGTTAGCAAAATGGAAAACATGTTACACATCTCTGTGGCAAAATCCTGTCGAGGACCAATAGCCTAGGTCCCAAATCCATTAAGAGCCTTACTTTACCCTTAGTCTACAATGCAGAACATGGAAGCATCAAATGGCTAGATAGAAGATAACGGGAATACGGCCAGCCTCATCCCCAGCCACTGTGATCCAGGGACATTTGAAGGAAGTTAGTTCCCCAGTGTTCACAAACTCTTATGTAATCCCTAAGACATACCATGCTGTTTTCTCTGCCTAGAACACTCTCCCACCCACAACTCTCTTCCTCTGGATAAATTCTGCTCATCTCTTAGGCCTTTGAGTTCCCTCCTATACTTTGAGGCCTATACCACACTGCAATGAAACAATTTATTTACTTATCTGCATCCCCATTGGCTATTAAGACACTTAAGGTGACTGATGCATCTCTATGAACCCCCTTAACTCAGAACTGCATCCATAGTCTCTGCTACAAAATATTTGCTTGCTTCTGCATTGAAGGGGTATAGCTTTCATTTGTCCTTTTAACAATTCATTGAGCTCCACTCGCTGTCTTAGATCCATGCAGTTCTCAACAAAGAATCTAGCTTTTCCAACAAAAAACAACTTCGGAGTTAAGAACTTGTACTAAGTATCATGGTACACATCTGTAATTGCAGCATAAGGAGATTGAGGCAGGGGCTGGCTTTGTGAGTTCAAGACCAGCCTGCATTACATGGAAAAACTCTTGACTCCAAAAATAACTAAATCCATGACAAAAATCAAAACAAAAAACCAAACAAACAAAATCTCCAAGAATTTTTTCAGGAATCCCTAGGCCAAGAACTACAGACTTTTCAAAAACTGCAATAGATTTTTTTTTTTTAATCCAGAAATTCATGATTCCTATGACAGCTGGAATAAATATATTGTCTTAGTCGTCACTATTCTCCTAAACCGGTTTGAAGGAATATGTTTTGCTTTTTGTTTTAAACAGTAACAGATTGCTCAGGGCTGGGGAGGGCATGCAAATCAGAAATTCTCCCTCTCTCCTCAGCCCTAGCTTTTTGCTAACCTCCAAGCTAACATCACCTTCTTTGTCTTCATCTAACAAGAAATCATGAGTGCTCCGGTGTCGACCAGCCTGGAGAGGTCAACATGGAGGGAGAGGGATAGCCAGTTCTGCTCGCAGTGAGGACAAGAAAGCTGGATTCAGGCAGTGAACATCGAAAGGAGGAGAGGTAACTGGGGTTGTCAATCATTTCTTCAGTTGCTGGGATGCACTCTGCAAATGTTGGAATCATATTCCAACCAGACTAAAGAAGCAGCTGCAATCTATGCCAAAATTCCTTCATTTTCTGACCCAGGGAGAATCTGGTTTTATTTGTCTGTTTACTGGGTTCCTTTTAAGTGGCAAGCACTCTACAAGTAGCGTTACATGTGCCTTACATGAGCCATCTTCCATAAGAACCATCCATAGAACCAGGTGAGTGCAAAAGAGCATGGGACTTCACCACAGAACTCCTAAGTAACAGAGCCTAAGTCCAAATGCAAGTCTCCAAGATTTAAAAAATAAGAATTCCCCCTCAGAACCTGGAAATTTGTACATTGGAATAACCACAGGAGTATATGTAGCCTTTTGGAAGTAGCCTAAAGTATAAAAGCCTTCTACACAGCCTACAACATCACAACAAATAACCATTCCACACCAGTACCTAGACACACTTACATGTCCAACCACAGGAACATATTGAGATTTTTCTGACAGTATTTTAATGAAGATTAGCTGTTGGTCTACACTCATGGGGTTGTAGCATCTAAGAGCCTTTAGACACAGTTCCCTAGGCTTAAATATGCTGCTAGTGACTCTTCGCCTACTGAAATTTAAATTCCTCTCACCTTTTAAGTTCCAGCTCTGTATGGTCTTCTGTAACACCCTAGGCACCTACATTTTTCCATAGCATTGCCAACCTATCTTTACTATCTTCTATTCAAGTCACTTATAAGCATCTAATTTCCTACCAGAGTGTGAGTTCTAGACAAGAATGGCAGAGTGATCAATTCTTCTTAGCCTTACTTGTCTAAAAGCCCTGGACACAGCTGGCCCCTCCTGAAGCATTTGTTGAGTTGATCCAGCAGAGACAGAGATCACAATTGTAAAAAGAACTAACTCTAAAGCAACTGGGTAAGGGGCCAATTAAAAAGGCTCAAGATGATGTGTAAGCAACCTATAAGCTCCGTTAGAAAAACCTGTCTGGGAAAGTTGCATGGAGAAATGCTAGGTACACAAAATTTAAGAATGAGCAGAACTTTGTGGGGGGTTGGGGGGAGAGAATAAGCAAAAAAGCTTGCGAAAGACAGAAATATCCACACAAAAGCAGAGAAGTAGAAAAGAACAGGAAATGCCGAAGAGGGAGTGGAGGGGAGTCCACAGATTTATTTTCCTGATAATTTTTAGGGCAAAAAAGTCAAAAGATGCACATGTACACACACACACACACAGAGAGAGAGAGAGAGAGAGAGAGAGAGAGAGAGAGAGAGAGAGAGAATCAACGAAACATGAAACATGAGCCATAGATTGTTTTGCTAACATGAATGTTTGCTAACATGAACTGACTTATGTGCTCAACACACACTTTAAGGGAAGCCTGTTGCCCAGAGACCTAAAAGCCTGGAGTATACTTCTGAACAGGCTGCTATCATGGGCATTTACATCCAATATCACTTGCAGGGTTTTAGGAAGAGTTGAAATTGAGTGGTCCACGGGCATAAAAGCCTTCCAGATTGGAGAGGGGGACAGCACACTTTTAGATGATAGGTCTCTTCCTACCAAAGATCAGAAGGGAAGTATCTCACACTAACACAGTATTTACACACTAATGTATCCTGGAGCCAATGCTTTTAAGTTACCTAATGGTCCAGGGAAACGGAAGAAATTGATATTGAATAATCAGTGTCTCCTCCTTCAGCCTAAAGAGCCCAGGAATAGGATCTCAACCTTGAGATGTTCTGGGATCACTGGGGGAGTCACTGGTGCCCACAGCCTAGCATGGACTCATGGAAGAGGACCTTTGGAAAGAGCCTGAGATATTGTCATGTTGTAAAAAGCCCCAGGAGATTCTAATGTCAAACTCAGAAATGACTGTTCCAGCAAAGAGAAACTGGTGAGGTTGCCATGACAGAGAACCTGGGATTCAGAAGTTACTGGCTGAGTCCACACACCTGCATCTTATAAAAGGCTCCAAGTTATTCTCAAACAGATTAGCCATGGATCACTCTAGGGAAAATCTTTGGGTGAGACTGGCCTCAACTAGCTAGCTACATGGCACATATCAGAGAGCCACTATTCAGTAAAGGGCTGTGGTTACATAACTGAAGATTCTAATCTATTCTTATTCCCAAGGACAGCAACAAAAATATCCTTCTGAGAAGAGTCATGCACTAGGTAAGAAAGTGCAATATGAAATGTGTTATGAGATTACAGTGTCACAGATGCTTGGCCATTAAATTGTATCACTCCTCAGGCATCGCCTACGCTCCCACAGAGCTTGCTGCACACATTGGCCAAAATACTGATGGATGTGAAGGAACCTTATCACTGTGGAAAGAAAACTCATCTTTAGGAAAAAAGAAACGTTGTTGTTGTTGTTGTTGTTGTTGTCGTTGTGTCAGGGTTTCTCTGTGTATCGTGTATCCCTGACTGTCCTGGAACTCACTTTGAAGATGAGGCTGGCCTTGAATTCACAGAGATACATCTGCTTCTGCCTTCTGAGTACAGGGATTAAAGGCATGCATTACCACTGCTTGGCTGATAAATTCTTTCAAATGAGCAAGCATGTGCAAATATGCTTCTTCATAACTGCCAATTTGATTCTCCAAATCAGAAGGAGAAAATATCCTTCCAAAGTTTATAAAAATGTTTCTTTAGCAGTGCTTATATAATTAATAATGATGTTGGATATTTACAGCATTCTATAAATCACAAAATCAGCATTAAACTCTAATTAAGTGGAACACATATATACCTGCAATTTCACCCAAATAATAGACATTGTTTTGTCTCTCAAAGGGTAGTGATATTCCACAATATATTCATGGGCTGGCAAATATGTGATACTTGATCAACAGAGCTTCATAGTGAATAATTATTTCAGGAACTCCAGTTAGAGGTCAGAACCTCTTAGAAAAGGCATGCCAACCCCTTGAGGGTTTTCTCTATGGTTAGGGTTATGAGTCTGGAAAAGCAAAAGGAGACACTGTCAAGAGTACACGGTACTGCCAAGCAGCCCCTTTCCCATTTAGAGACATACTGAGGGATTTGCTGTTTCACTATTTCTTGTCATAACTAAAATTCTTCTGCAGTGTTCACCCCAGAAATGGACAACCTTACCTGTGTAACCCAGTGGACTACCCAGCACAGGTCCTTGGAAGAGAGCAAATGTCTGCCACTTATGCTTGTCTGCAAAGCAGAGTCTGCTAAGGGTACATTCTCTTACCAAGCAAGTTTATGGGTTTATAATTTGTTATGAAACAGAAAAGCTGCAAACAGCTGGGTTGAAGCTGACTTGTAGAGCCAGGGGGGATCCTGCTGGCTTCTGGCTTATCAAGCCATGTGATCATCACACTGCAAAGCAGTTGTGTAGTTTCATTCTCTTGCTGTGATTCTGTTTCTGAACAAAAGCAGCCAGGAACGGAAAGGGATTCTTCGCCTTTCACTTCCAGTTCGCAATCTTTCATTGAGGGAAGTCAGGATAGCAACTCTGACAGGAGCTTGAAGTAGAACCCATGGTGGAATGCCACTTCTTGGCCCATTCTCTAGCTTGCTGTGTCCTAGGCTTGCACTTAGTTATCTTTCTTATACAGCCCAGGACCACCTGCCTGGAGATGGTGCCTCCCAAAGTGGGGTGGGCCTGATTGCTTTGATTAACGATTAAAACAATTTCCCACAGACCAATCTAATCTAGTGAATTCCTCAATCAAGGCTCTCCTCAGATGACTCTAGGCTGCATCAGGTTGACAGTTAAGGCTAACCAGGACAGGAACGTCATGATGAAAACCATGTGTTCATTAGGTAAATTGCTTTGAAATAATTTTAATGTAACTGAACAGACTCAAGTACTTCTCCTGGCTTCCTCTGACTTATTTCCAGTTCTCCATCTATACTGTTACAGAGTGCTTATACACTTCTATGAGGTAAAGGGTGGTTTGTACATTTTTTAAAAAGATTAAAGCCTTGACAGGAGAAACAACAAAAGACCACAGTGTTGTGTTAGGAATGGTTGAAGTCAGTATTACCAGTTCAGGAAGCTTAAAATCTAAATGGGAAATACTATGGAGAGACAGAGGGGACATTTCCTGTAGGATCTGAAGCATCCCTTCATTCCATGATCTGTTTTCTTTCACAAACGCTTCTGTCTTTGGTCTCCTAGACAACAGAACAAACCTCCTCACACAGGCGCCACTAGGAGCATTTTCAGGTAGAGGCGAGGCAGCTCCCATAATGTCGTCCACGGGTTTGTTTCCTTTACTTTCTCACATGCTCTGTACCTTCTGAGAGCTTGTTGGGAGACAAATGGAGAGTTCCTCCACCAGTCTTTTCCATCTGCATTGTCTTTCTCTGTAAAAGAATTCCTTAGTAATTTACGGCCTCAGTTTCCAGGGAACCACTGGCCAGTAATTCAACACTTAATGTTGAAGAAGTGATGAAAAAATAGTGGAAAGAAAAAAGTCTTTCATCAATGTGAAATCTTTAATGGCTTTTGTAAGTGGAACTAAAACACTAAGAACACGTAGGTAGAAAACAGATTATCCTGGTCTTGTCAGGAAGAGGATGGCCTCTTAGGGGATCTTGGAGAACATTCGCCCAGAATTGTGCTATTTATTTACTTACTTACTTACTTACTTACTTATTTATTTAACTACAGTTAGTCTTATCTGCTTATGGGTTCAGGGTGACTTAGTCCATTCATAAGAAAGATATTGAAAGTTTTCAAAGCACTGCCTGATGAAGCGTATCAATCATGAAGCATTTAATGGATATTGAGTGCCTAGTAGATTTGGGGAAATTTTTCAGATGTGCTGTCCAATTTAAATTCCCCCCAAAATTTATGAAAGGAAAGGGCACATATACTAATCTGCCATATTTTCACAGATCGTGATATCAGGGTTTGAAGGGGTAGTAAAAGTTCCACAGGGTCATCCAGCTAGGGTGTGACAGAAAAGTTTTCATCATGTTTTCTTTGTCTTTTCTCTCCAGTACTGCACCAGTACTGGGAATAACAAACTTTAGCCAGCATGTATCCACAGAGTTGATGGGGTGTGAGCACCAAGCTATCCACAGTCGCCTCCTGCTCCTCTTACAAAGAAGAACTCTCTTCACTAAGTTGGATAAAAACTAAAAATTCCCATGATTCTTCTGGTCATGCAGTCCAATCACCATTCCAACTGCTAAAATATTCAGATTCAAAATGAAGATGACCTAATTATACTCAATAATTAAAACTTTATGCATGATTTAAAATTAAACTATCTCTTCTCCCCTCCAAGATTTGAGACAGGTAATGGTGACGTCAACGTTATAATGAATTTAAAGATCTTTAGTGGCTTTTGTTGAGCATGCTAGAATCAGGCAATCTTTATGGCCCAGAACTGGCTCAAAGAACTCTGATTTGTCACAGTCAGACTGTATCCATGGAAAGAAAATGGAAATGAAATACAGAATACAGAAATGAAGTTCAGAGATAGATAGAGCAAGTGGTTTCAGATCTCAGTCTGATTTGAGCATAGTTTGAATAGACGGTTGCCTACAAGTGACTGGAGCTCAGCTTCTGCCATTGGCTGAGTCTCAAGTTACTTCTTAAAAGCATGCACTTAGATTAGATTTCTGGTTAGTTTAGACACTGATTAGGCAGCAGTTCACGATCCAAGGAAGTGAAGCATGTTCAGAGCCAGCGTCCTCAAGCCACACCAAGTTTTACCTAATAGGAGGAAGGCTGGAAAGTAGGAAGTAGTATAGGGTGAATGAGACCTCTTTCCTTGGAATTTCCTTTCTCCCTTTTGCTAAACCGATCCCGGTCCTTTCTCCAAGGTCAAAGGTGTTGAAAGGACAGAGAGAGCTGGGATGAGACACTAACTTCTCACAGAACTAATACTGTCATAGAACAGTCCAACGCTCTCTTACAAGCCCGACTCTCAAGAGCCTCTGTAAATTCTTAGAAAGAGCTACATTGCCCAGGACACCTCATCTGGAGTTCCCCTGCTGTGAGTCTTGCAAACTCCTCAGTTCAGCCTGCTTGAGCAAACCAGCCTGCTGGCTTTCTCTAACAGGAGGCAACAGGGGTATGTGTTATAATTCCATAACAAATACAGTGAGTACTCCCTGTGAGCACCTTCCCAGGGGCGGGAGATCAGGTGCAAGTTCCTCATTCTTCCCGCTTAAAGTAAGACAGGCTCCTATGTGCAGCTCCAGAGAAATTCTCTTTAAAATCTTCCCCTCAAGCCAAGCACAGCAGCATATGCCTAGAATCCTTGCACTGGAAGGACTCTAAGGCAAGGGGATCATAAGTCCCACTCCAGAAGATCTTTTAAACAAATGAGACTTAATTGAAAAAAACAAAAGTGCTTCATGGACCCCATTTTTTTAAAAAACAAAACAAAACAAAACCAAAAACAAACTTCCATGTAACAGTTGCCTAAGAGTCAGATATTTCATTCTGAGACAGTCAACCTTTGAAACTTTACCTGTCGATCTGGAACCTTCAGGAAATATATTATTAGCTCTATAGACCTCAGAAAATACAACCCCAAGGACGCAGGAAACATAATCGTTGCTGTTTAAGTTTTCTTTCTGACTGAACACACTGCCTAGAAGAGATTAAATGAGAATAGAAGCAACACTGCCCACCACTGCTGTGGTCCCCAGCACACAGCAGGGGAGAATTGCCCTGACTTGAGTAATGCATTGCACTTAAAGACCCAGAAGGAAGGGACAGTCTAGAGAGAAGAAGAAAAAATGAACGTATGTCTTAAAAGTGAACATGGTATTTTCACAGGCTCTCAGAATGAGCTCTGCACGTCTGCCACTGTTGTCTTAGTTCAGCCACGAACAACACTTACCTTAATGAATGCAGTGGCCTCTTAGCTAGTGCATCTATGTCTACCATCCCTGCTCCCTTCCCCGGTGCGTACTAAACATCTCTGTGTACTTCCGTCTCGGTCCAACATCGGTTGTTCTCCTGCTCCCGCCATCCTAGAAAACACCCTCGAATCTCTGTGGTTTTGTCTCTCTTCATAAACCACCCCTCCATCAGACTCTCATTCTCCCGTCATCTTCCTCAGGTATGCTTCAAGGTTTCTCCGTGTCCTGCATCCACTACCACCTTCTCCTTGTGTACTCTCTCTGTTTATAGAAAAGCCTGCAAGACTAAAAATCACATGTCCCATACCCTGACAGCTATGTTTTGGATGTGAAATAAGCCCCACCAGTCAGCTGTAATCACTCAAAGAGCAGAAAGTGGAAGCGTGAAAGATATTATCTCCCAACGACTTTCTTCCAGCAAGCAGAGGATATTGCACAGATATGGATATTTCTGCATTCCAGCTCAAAGTTGCCAGCTTTGTGGGAGCTGAGTGGCATAGTTCCAGGAACAGCAGAAACTTTATGATACCAGCTTCCTGATCCCCTGCTCCCCAATCATTGAACTATGTCCTTTTTAAGTTAATGAGTCGAGTGAACCTTTGATTCCTATCTCTTGCAATGGGAAGATAGGTGGCATTCTCTGACTCATTCCAGAGAATTACACTCCAGCCTATTCTTCTGGCCTTGCCAAGAACTGCATGGGCATATAATTTCTGATACCTAATCTTTTCCTGTTTGGAATGTTTAGAAATCCTTCTTTTCCCTATTCAAAAGCTTCTTTGGTATACCTGTCTAATGCCAAATCACTTTAAAGGCCTCAACTCAAATGGCCATTCACCAAGGAACTCTTAGTCATGTGAAGATGGGCCAAGAAGAAGAAAACACTAGAGGTGGAGATTTTTCTCCTTTATGCTTTTAGAGTGGGTTGCATATGCTGCTGTCAGTGTAGATATCAGAGTGTAAGCATCTCCTCATGGTTCTCTTTCTTCCTTACCGGACCTCTTACTTCCGCTCCAGGAGATAACTCATTATAGGCATTTTTTGTGCCTTTGGGTCTGCTGTATAATAAATCTTCACAGTATGCTAAATTAATAAATGATGAATGGATAGGTGGATGGAAATAGTATGAATAGATTTCGAAACAAGTGAACAATGAAGTCCTTAGTGAGCCACTTCTAGTTAGACATGGCCATCATTGAAAGGGGTATGGTTTAGATGTCGTTTCTTGTTTCTTTTTATATCTTCCTATTAAGAGAAATTCTAGAATATTCCATATAACTGACAAGGGATACATATTGTAATTTCTTAACTTTCCTTTCTGAGACAGCATAGAAAATATACGATTGCAGGGATATTTTTCCCAGATTTAGCTTCATGATTACAAACTCAAACGAGGAATGCACTCTTCTGACGAACACACAAAATGATACAACTATGTAATAGGAACAATACTAAGATGGTATTTAATTTGTATATGTAGGAGAAAACTAAAATAGATTTTAAAACATAGGTTTTTACATTGGTTAAGTAGACATATTTAATGGTAACATTTAAAGTAACATACACAAAATTACCCATATCTAGTTGTATATGTTGAATAAATAGTAAAGTCATTTAAAATTTGACCTGGTTAATATATATGGAACATTATTTCCACCAATCTAAGAGTACACACTTTTTTAAAAAATGCACAAGGAATATGTGTGTGCATTGTTTATATGAAATTGTTAATGAACAGATTTAATAAAAGACATTTTTTAAATAAAAGAATAAAGTGAAGAGTTGGTAGAAAATTCAGTTTGTAGCAGCCATGCAGGTGGCTCCCTGTGTAACAGTTTCCTCAAAGATTAAAATATTTTATTCTGCAGAGAAGTTTCTTAAGAAATGCTAAACAAATCAAAATAACTTCAGGAAGTCCCTGAAACTGACCATATTCACTAAACCCCTTCCTGCCAGATTAAGCAATAAAAGCTGAAAGTCCTCTCAGAAGAAAGGAAGCAAAGCTACAATGCAGACTGAGGCCAAACGAGCTGCCTAGAAGAAGCAGAAACCAGCCGAGCTTCCTGGAAGAGGTTTAGACCAACTTAGGCACTTGGAATGGACACTGTCCTACTGGCTGAGCTGCTTGCAGGCTGTGCAGTAAGTACAGATTCCCAGATTTGTGACAAAATGATAGCCACCATCATGCTAATTGATGAGATCTCAAAGCATTCCTGTTAAGATTAAGAACAAAGCAAGTGTAGCCACTCTTCCCATTCTTATTCAATATAGTGCTTAAAGTTTTAGCTAGAGTAAGAAGACAAGAGAACAAAATGCAGGAGATACAAATATAAGAAGTCAGAGTATTCCTATTTGCAGGTGATACTATTTTATGCCTAAGAGAGCCTAATGATCGCCAGAAAATTCCTACAGCTGGAAGCACTTTAAGCAAAGTGGTAAAATTACCATATAAAATTACTATATAAACATCAATAATAACCTTATTATATACCAATGACAAACAATGAAAAAGAAATCAGGGAAATAATATCACTCATGATAGCCTCAAAAAAAATCCTTTGGAATAAACCTAATTTAAAAAGTGAAATAATTCTACAATTAAAACTTTAAAACACCGCAGAGAAACATTAAAGAAGTCAAGAAGTCACTAGATGATAGAAAGAATAGATGATAGAATCCACATGGATTCTCCAGATTAATACTGTGAGATTGGCCATTCTACCTAAAGTAATCAATGCAATTCCAATCAGAGCGACAAAGGTATAAAAGACCTCGGACAGCCAAAACAATCTTGGATAATAAGAATACTGCTAAGGGTATCATCATGTTCAACTTCAAGCTCTTTCCAGGATAGCTATTATCAAGAAAATAAGTGTTAGGAAGTGCATGGGAGAGGGGATCGTCTACACACTATTAGGTATAAAAGTACACCTGTACAGCCACTGTGGACATCAGTGTGGAAGGTCCTGAAAAGCTAAACATAGAATTGCCATATGACCCAGATATACTACTTATGGGCACATATACAAGCTGTTTGAGGCAGCATTCATTGGTGTATGTTGCAATGGCATGAGCAGGAGACATACTACATGTTCAGAATCAATGCTCCTGTGAAGCTGTGGTGTGCAACACCACAATGTGCTGTGGGAAATGTCTTGTAGCCATTACCCATTTGATTCTGAATTAAAAGTTGGTTTTATTATCCATTCAGAAAACTTTGGCTGTTGCCTTTTTTCCTAACTTCTACAAGTTACTTGTAGGATCCAATTGGAGTCATGACCAACAGTTTAAGAACTTGGGGGCCAGAACCAGGAAGAAACATTTTAGTCATGTAAAGGCTTAAAGCCAATGAGATGAGTGTCATGAAGTTAGGGCTGGAAGAATTGTATTCTAGTAGGTAAGTAACATTTGAACAGGGTGAGGCTGGAGAAAAGGTGGAGGGGGTCTTAAGCCTTATTGAGAATGATAAGGTCATTAACAGAGGAATGGGTAGAAGAGGGTGGGTGTCCAATCTACTCAGTAGGTGACAATAAATGCTATGCCGCAGACAATTCTGGACCCTGGCTCCGGGCATGCATCTGTATGGGCATGCAGAACTTCTCTAGAGAAACAAGCTTAGGGAGAAGAAAACCAGAGCTGACCAATGGGAAAGTCAAGAGTTGGTGAGGGAAAGAACGAATGGAGATGTAGGAAGGAAGGGTTGGAACATCGCCAAGAAGCCAGGGTTTTAGGAGCACTGAACAGCAGCTTCTCACAAAGCAGTCTTTAATCACTCATCCAAGTGGCTTCTTATGTGCTCCAAAATCCCTTTGCAATGGCAAAGTGACCAGAATTCGTTCTTGTTTCTCAGATGCATAGCCTCCTCGTGATTAGTCAATTGACATGGAGAAAAAGAGAAAGGTTGAAAAGACCAAAAGGGGAGTTAGGGGGTAAGGTGGAAGAGGTAGAAGCAGCTGGGCTTGAGATTAGGAAAGAGTGCTTCACAGGACAAGCAGGAAGAGATAGCCGCCAGACTGCAAGGGAGAAGTAAAGCACAAAGAAGGCACTGGACACTGAGCATGGTTTCACAGGGTTGGTGAGGAGACACCAAAGCATAGGAAAGCCAAGGACTGTTTCCTGCTTCTTGCTTTTATTATGTTTACTGTGCTGGGAATAACATTTGAGATAGTATTCTGTGTTTTTTACCTCTAATATTAAAAGCATTCCATCAACTCTGTCCTAAGTCAAAAGTCTTTGGGGCTATGTTATTTGTTTTGCCTAAACTCTTAAGCCCATGGAAGAAATTAGGGGGGAAATTTAGTCAATTGATTTCCTGAAGAAAAATAGTGGTATGCAGGCACAGAATGGGGGTTGGGGGAGAAGGGAGGAAACAAAGGGAAGTGGGAGGGAAAACACCAGAGAGAGAGGGGGAGGGAGGGAGGGAGGGAGAGAGAGAAAGAGAGAGAGAGAGAGAGAGAGAGAGAGAGAGAGAGAGAGAGAATAGAGAGCATATTTCCTATATTAAAGGACTTTGCCTTGAGGATCCCACAGAAAGAGGACCTGAAACATGAGGATCTCTGTGACACAGGACCCACATAAGCTCATCAAAGACTCAAGACTCCTCTATGTCACAGAGTGTTAAACAGACTCCTCAGTGCCAGGCCAAGATGACCCATGACCAAGAGGGCAATTGTCACTGTTCCTCAGACTCATCAAGCCTTCCCATTGCATATGACCGACCCATCAAGACAAAAGGCAACCCCTAAAAAGCATTTAAATTGGTTGCTTCTGACCACCCAGGTAGAATGGGTCTCAGAGTCAAAAATTAGGTTGCATCATCACAAAGAGAGACAGCTCTGCCATTGGTTAAGTTTGAGGTCTGCCATCTACCATAGACATGTATGTGATACAGATAAACACTATGCTTATCTGTCATAATGGGAACCTTAACCTTAATGATGTTTAATGCTTCTGCCTGACAGAGAGGAGAAGGCAAAGTAAAAGGGTAAAAGTGAAGGAAAGTATCCTTAGATTACCCCTATTTTTAAGAGAAATTTGGGGACAAGTGCTGAATGGAAAAGTAGGAAAGATCTGAACAACAACCAGAACATTGTTTACAACGATAAAACAGTACGTGCACAGGTGATCAGCTAAGGGCAGCCACTCTAAGAGCATGCAGTCTGCAGTGTTGAGGACCAGTGGATGTGTGAGTGTGTGTGTGTGTGTGTGTGTGTGTGTTTACAATGAGTTATGTACATATTTGTGTTCTGTCTGTTCAGCAAGGGAAAGAAGTTGCTTGTGAGGCATACTGAAGAACAGCAAAACAGAAAACAAAACAAAATCCAAAGCAGGGAAAATATTTACAACAAAGAGTTCACACTCAAGACAAGCAAGACAACACTACAATGCGTGCTTTTCCAGCCAGGACCCAGTCCTCTGTACAAAGGATCAGAAAAGGCTAATGCTGGGGTGTTCTGTGGGAACTGTCAGAAAGCAAATAGGGAAGGATGAAGGAGACACCATTAGCTGCTCAGAGCTGAGCTCTGTCAGAGGAGTTCAAATCCAAGTGAGGTGGTGGAGAAACTGAAGAGTACAAGGGAGCCACAGACTGTGTTAAACCTTTCTTTACTGTGTGATTGCATCTCTAGGAAGGTAGCTTAGGAAAGTGAGCAATACTACAGACAGATAGATTTGTGTTCAAGGATGCTCAGCATTGTGGTCTCAGCATCTTAAATGTACAGTAATAAGGAATTCTTAAATAGCCCATAACATTCATATGATAGGCTACTATATGCTGTGCTTTTCAAGTCTTGTGATGGAAGAATCTCACAGTAAAATACTCAGTTTAAAAAGGTATAAATGATACACCATTTGACACAAACTTTCTAAAGCTAAGTAAGAATTAAAATAGTACACTGAAATTTGTCAAAATTAACTGTGTTTCTCTCTGAGTGGTAAAATAAATTGAAGTTTCTTTGTTCTGCTTTTTCATGTCTTCCAAATTATATTCAATGAAGATATATTTCTTATATAATTGGTTGCCTTTAAAAATGGTAAATAGTGCAGGGCAGGTTCATAAGCATTAGAAGAATTGAATTCAAGTGGCCAGGAGCCAAATGTTGGACTTGAGCAATCCCAGTACTGTTGCTCATGGTCTTGTTGACATTACCATTGGCAAAAGCATCATGAAGTTAAGTGTCTTCTCAGCGTTATGGCAGATAAAGGCAACTGAGAAGTCAACTGAAAGTTCCTGAATAACAGATTGAGTGGCTGAAAACTGTGTTGCTCTAATGTTGCCATGGGTACAGCTGAGACATGATGGACAGATTTCTCTAAAGATATTATTACCGTTAGTGACTTTGTCACTTTCATAGACTTTGGGAAATTCATGCATTTGTTTGGGTATGTGCATGCAGATGTGCTTGTGTGTGCATGGGTATGGACGTGTCCTTATCTGTGGAACCCAAAAATTAATCTTGTGGCTTGGGAGGGGGTTCTTTTGTTGTTCTTTCACTAGAACAAGAGGTTCAACAATTAGTCCAGGGCAGATGGCATGTGAGCTCCAGGCATCTCCCAGTTTCTGCCTTTCCAGCACAGAGACACTGGGATTATAACCAGACACTACCAGTTTGTTTGATTGATTGGTTTGATTGATTGTTTAACCTGGGTACTGGATACCAACCTTGCTTCCTTGAGTTTACAAGCAAGCACTTTAGAGACTGAGCTATGTCCCCCACAGCCCCTTTTGGAAAATTTTTGATATCATGCATCCAGATCTTAATCAACCACAAACTCAAATAACTGTCTTTCCCCATGATGTATCATAGTCACTATTTTCATAATAATTCATATCATTAAATATTTGGACACTACTAACCAAGTGTTTTCATGTGCTACTAATGTTTGTTTGTTTAGCTTCTCAAAAAATTCTCCTAATTCTATTTTTAAAGTAGCTGTGTAATACAATGGCCTTAGTCATCTGAAATATTAAATTAACCAGAGAGTCACTCCTTCACTCTTCAGCCATGCTAAACGAAAGAGTTTTTACACAAATCCATTATTTCTTAATGAATTTAGTAGCTGTTGTTACCTGTAAGCGTACATTTAATTGTGCTATTCTTATTTGCAGAAAGGTTACTCTTGGGCTGACTGCATGCATCTGAATAGAGAAAGAAAATACTTATCTACACTAACCGGTCTCCTTCAAATTCCCGAAGCTGACAGAGTTAGCTCGGAGCATATTCTTCATGTTGCCCACAAGTCCAGGTATATTCCCTAGGCCGCCCACTATTCTGTTCTCCTGGACAACAGCTCTGTGTGCTTTTCTTTCTTATAAATCCCCCAACACTTTCCCCTCTCCACCTTCACTCTTAGCAGTTGACCTTGATTTCCATCTCCCTGAGGAAAAAGTCTGAAGAGAACTTCCACAAGTTTCCACCTCCATCCCAACCTCCACTCGCCTACCAGCATCTGGGTTTATGTAAGATGCCTTCTATCCTGTTATCAGGAATGAACTCTTAGTGTTCCTATCTATCTAAATTCTACACGTGTTCACTAAATCCCAAGTTCTTTTTAAACATTCAAAAACTTTCCCTTTCTTGAGTCATTTTCCCCCTTGATCAACTCATCAGCACACAAACGTGAGCTTATATTTCACAATTTTTGCCCTCCAGCTACAAGATTGGTCTATCTATCTATCTATCTATCTATCTATCTATCTATCTATCTATGAATCATCTATTATCTATCTATCTATCTATCAATCATCTATTATCTATCTATCTATCTATCTATCTATCTATCTACCTACCTACCTACTTCTATTACTATCCCTAGATTGGCCTGGAATTCTCTACATAGCCCAGGTTGGCTTAGAACTCTGAACTTCCTGCCTTTAGCCTCCTCAGTGCAGAGATTACAGGTTTGTGCCACCATACCTGGCCACCCTATTCCTTACAGCAGTTTCTCCAAAAAGTTATGCACACTCATATCTCCAAATCTGTTTTCTCATTTTTCTCTAAAGCTCCCTGTATCAAGGTTCGCTTCTCTGTGTGTCAAGACTGCTCTGTACTAATGGTGTCCACATTGCTAAAGTCAATGGTCAACTCCTCAGTGATGTTTAATGCCATTTTCCTTGTTTTTAAAAACTCATCTAGTTCAATTTGTGCTGCCCACAAACTAGATGGGTTTGTGGCTATCCACTGAAACACAGGCAGTTTACTAGGGGTCACACCCCTAAAGAAAACTAACACACACTCTCTTTCCAGTGCTATTAGTTACCACTAGCTTCTCAGCCAGGGATGAGTTTTCATGCCCACCCTTCTTACACAGATCCTGTGCACATTGTTACAATCATTGTAAGTTGATATGGGCAACTTCCCTGTTGTCTACAAAACCCATTGTTCTGTTGTAGTCATAAACTACTTCTGGCTATTATAATCTTCCTACCCCCCACTTCTGCAATAGTCCCTGAGCCCTGAGAAGAGGGTGTGATAGGGATATCCTATTTGGGGCTGTGCACTCCACCGTATTTTATTCTCTGCACCTTATAAGTATAGGGTCCCTGATTATTATCACTTCTCTGACGAGGATTGAGAGATGTGCTAATCTATGGGCACAGTGATAAGTCGTTGGGAGTTGGTTTAATACTAGGTTCATTTAGCAGAATAACAATAGTAGATTCTCTTCTAGGAACTATGTCCAGCTACAGTTTCTTGGCACAGAAACAAGAGGTGGAGTCCATTGTGTGGAGTGGACTTTAAGTCAAATCAGAAGGTAGTTGGTTACTTTTATGACATTTGTGCCACTATTGCAACAGTGGGGATGTCTTGCCAGGGTGGTCATTACTGTAGTTCATAGGGTTTGTATCTGGCTAAGACTCCATGAGCTCCATTAATAAAAAGGGTGGATAGTACTGGGGGGCTTAATTTGCAGAGATGTCATTTAAAATAACCCATACCTTCTCTAGAGAAAACTTTTAGCCCCACCTTTGTAATTTTAGCACAAAGCCTCTTGGCTCCAGATGGGACAGGACTTCAGAAAGTAATGTTAAGGATGATCTAAATCAACAATTCAGAAGCATGTGACATTGCTGAGGGTGTTGGAGTCCATTGGCAAATTTACTCCTATTTCTGTCTTCATATTACAAATGCTAAGTATCCTGGACTTAAGACATGAACATTTGTTCCTCCAATAAAGCATCCAAGTGGCTCTAAAGCCTATACTATATATAAGCATCATTGCCTATACTGCGTGAGTGGGCATTCCTTTACTCTATAGCATTGTTTACAAAATGTTCTTCAGGGAGTCGTGGGACTCTGCAACTCCCCAACTCCAATAATATTCACCAGGAACCAGTATTTTGATTTCCATTCTTTCACCAAGGACATACTAAACTCTTAATTCACACACCGTGATGGGTGTCTACTTTACAGCAAGGAGCAAAGCAGATGTGGTGTGGTCTGAGTGTGGTTTCCATCACTGAGCTCAAAATCTAAAGGTATGAGGAAAGAAATGGAAGTATATTAAGCAAATAAACACTCAAATGTCTGTCTATTGTGTAAGCTGTGAACAAATAATATCACATTTAAGAAGGTATAACTAATGTTTCCAATATTGGAGTACTAAAGTTGTTATAGAAATGGCATTCCATTAGGGTGTAAGTAATGGATAGCAATTAGGAAGATGGGTAGTCAAGAGGAACAGTGACTATGCATAACCTGCTGCAGCAAGGAGGTTCACTTCTTCCACAGGAATGTCCTTGAACTCCAGCTTCCAGTCCTCTGCAGAGTATGCCTTCAGTAGCTAGGAAAGAAGTGGTCAGAATCAGAAGGGTGGCCACAGACTGGTGTAGACTATTAAAAAACTCCAGACCTTGATATTTATTTATTACATATTTTTAGTCTAGGGTTCTCTCTTTGTTTTGTTGTTGTTGTTATTGTTTGTGGGTGTGTTTGTGTATGTATGCGCACATGCACACACATGCTTGTATGCATATTTATGTCTCTCTGTATGTCATGTGCATAGTGTATGTATGTGTGTACAAGTGTGCATGACTCCACATGTGCATGAAGAGGCCAGAGGAGGAGGCTCTATAATTTCCCAACTTACTCTCTTGAGAATGAGTTCTTTCACTGAACCTGAACCTCATTATTTTTTTTTGTTACTAGAATAACTGACCCATAAGTTCCTAGATCCACCTTTCTTCCACCCACAGTGTTGGGACTAAAGGCATTTGTGGCCATGCCAATCCTTTATGTAGGTGCTGGGAGATTGAAGTCAGGTCCTTGTGACATGCCTAGCATATACATGAATGCTGGGGATTTGAACTCAGATCTTCATGCTTGGGAGCAAGTATTCTTACTCACTAAGCCACTCCCCATCCCTTAATCTGGGAGTTCTCTTTATCATACTTTACATAGTTTGATGCCCAACACTGGTCCTAAATCTTGTCTGTATACTAGAATCTCAAAAGAACTTTTAAAAATATATTGCTATCTTCACTCTACTTGTGGAAAAAAAAAAAAAACCTCTGATATAATTGGCCTGTGGTATTTTCTATACATGAGGGGAGGGGGGAGGGGAGGGGGAGGGGGAGGAGGAGGAGGAGGAGGAGGAGGAGGAGGAGGAGAAGGAGAAGGAGAAGGAGAAGGAGAAAGAGAAGAAGAAATGTAAATGGATCAGCAAAGATAGTCCATATAAGATTAAAATAATGTGTGTTTTGGCTCTATTAGAAAGCAAAGATCAGCTAGTAAAATTAAACTTCAGTTGATAGCATTCTAGCCATTAAAGATGCCTCTCTGACTACTTCTTTCACACATAGATGATGCTTCTTGGTGCTCAGTCAGCTTTTATGAAGCTATGCTTTCCAACTGGGTCCTTGTGGAATCTGCTGAGGCAAAAAGATGCAAATGCAGGTTAAGAAAATATCTTTTGCCTCTGAAAATTTTAAAATAATTTGGAAAGGCAGAGCTCACATTCACAAATATATATATATATATATATTAATTATTAGATATGAGAACTTAAGTTCAAAAGATGGGGAAAAATCTTCACTGAGCCCCAGTTAATGGACAGAGACTAGAGGAAAGTAGACAGGATACAGGAGGAGGAGTCCAGGTAAGAAACAGGTGTAAGGAGTCCAGGTAAGAAACAGGGATTAGAGGGACGAACAGTGGTTATGAGCGATTGCTGCTCTTGCACAAGACCACCATTGGGTTCCCAGACCCAAGATGGCTACCCATAACCACCTGCAACTCCAGCTCCAGGGGATTAGACACACTTCTGGACTACACATGGCAGAAAAACACGTGTACACACACTCAGACACATACACATCAGTAAATAATAAAACAAACATTTTCTAAAAATATATACTCAGGAATGATGAACTAGGAAGGAGGGGTTGGTCTATAATTTTACTTTATTGGGATATGGTGGAAACTTCCAGAAGCAAGCTTGTTGTAGACCTTCAGGTAATTGGGGTATGGAGGGGACTGTGGAGTCCCAGTCTCTTTCTCTTCCTTCTTTTCCACTTCCCAGCTCTAAAATGAGCACTTCCATTATGCTGTGTGGCCATAATGTTGTTCCTCACCACAGACCCAAAGGTAGACTAAACCCTCAAAACTCTGAGCCTGAGAAAACGGTTCTTCTTCCTAAGTTGATTCCTAAGGCATTCGTAACAGTAACAGAAACCTGACTATCCACAAATACCTACTTATCTATCAGGGTGAAATCTGAGAGGAACAGCAATCTTTCTTCTAGAAGCTTCTCATTAGCTAGTATTCATTATTGCATCTTGGTTTTGGAGAACATTCTTCTGAGAGACCTCCCTTCATACTGAAGAAGACTCATTCTGTTTTTCTATGTCTTTCTGTCCCCAAAGTAGCTAACCACTGATTTCCAAAAGCTTTCCTGTCAATAACCGGGCTTTATAATTTTGAGGTTCCCCTGGCTTATGCAGATAGTCTCTTGTATTTAGTCTCTCAGGCACAAGTTGACAGAGCTATTCTGCATTGTGTGTTTACTAAGTAGGTACCATAGGAAACATGATGTGTGAGTTATCTGATGTTGTAGTCATAGCATTTAGTTAGGAAACTATGGCCTCCAAAGTTTATCGAAAGTGATTTTTCCTAAGTTTAACAATGAGTTCTGGAACTTACACTTTTACCCAAGTCTATCTTGTTCCCAAGTCCAATATAAGTACTGCCTTTTACAAATGACTTTTCAGAGAAGAAATGGAAACTTTCAATGTTACTCAAGTATACCTAAGATTTTAGGATCAGTAACATCAGAACCAACCAGGACATTTCTCTTTAACTATATTGGAGCTATAGAAATGTATACATAATGTATTGCTTTTTAACTTTTTATTGATTCCTGTGAGTTTTGCATTGTGCACCCGAGTCCCGCTCATCTCTCTGTCCCCTCATATCTGCCCTTAACCCTTGCAACATCCCTCCCAATAAAATACAAACAAACAAACAAAAACAAAGCATAAAAACATCTCATGGTGGAAGCTGTAGTGTGCCACCGTGTGTTCCACAGTATACCCCTCTGTCCACACATCTTCACTTGCAAATGTTCATTGCAATGAGTCATCAGTCCGGCCTGAGATCTCTGGCTTCTGGAACACCTCACCAGGTCATTCCATTGCTGCCTGTGTCATGGAGATCCCGCAGCCCTGGATCAGCAGGACTGGCTCCTTCATGCATCCCAAACATTCACAGATGATACAGATTTGGGGGGTGGACTAACTCTGAACCCTGGATCTGATCCTGAGTGGCAGCTGTGCTGGTCAGCTTGCCAGCTCTTCCTTATCTGCACCACCAGGATGAGCTCTCCAGCACTGCTTTTGCTAGGCCACCCAATGCCACCATCTGTAGGGAGCAGGGTCAACTTTTTAGCTCTCATGCCCTTGGAGTCAGCTCACCAGCACCCAACCCATGCCTTCAGAGCCGGCTCCACTGTGCTGCTCAGTCAAGGTGCAGGGCTCATTCACCAAGTACTGTAGCCTGTGAGGGGCTGGGCCAGCTATATCACTCTCACACCCTTCAGATTGGCTCACCTATGCCTCTGACATCAGGGCCAGCTCCAACAGGCAAGGTGTAGGGCCCGCTCTACCAAATGCTACTGCCAGTAAGGGGGCAGTGTGGCTCTCCTGGATATTGTAGATGGCAAGGGAGAGGACGTCACCCCTGATCCCGTACCACCTCATGCCAGACAACTGGCTGGGCCAGCTCTCCTGCTCTTACACCCTTGGGGCAGCTCACCTGGGCCTCCTTCACCAGGGCCAGCAATGCTTTGATGCTCAAGTGAGGCACAAGGCCTTGCTCTCCTCAGCTCACCCACTCTCCTGACCTCAGAGCCAGTTCTCCCAACTGCCACAGGTGGTGAGGGACAAGAAGGAGAGGGGCATCACTTCTGCACCTGTGCCACCACATGGCAGACAAGAGGCAGGGTCAGCTCTCCCACACTCACACCCTCAGGGCCTGCTCACTCATAATCCAGTCACAGGCTCAGTTCTACTATGCTGCCTGGGCTAGGCACATGGACTGCTCTCCCAAGTGCTGCCAGTAGTGAGAGATAGGCCAGGGCCAGCTGTCCAGAGTGCTGCATCTAGTAAGGAGCAGGGCCAGTCATGCACAGCCTCTGGACACCCACATGGTCTCTGGCTACTGCTCCAAACAGGGAGTCCCCATGTTCTCCAGTGGTAATGGACATAGGTTGACATTGATCTCTGCTATTGTACAGCCAGAGACCCAGACATAGCCCTCAGTGGCCCCTCTGGCTGGGACTTCACTAAGGCCCCTAGTGGCAGGGCTGGCCATTCACAGCAGGCTACTCTTCTCTGCCCTTGAGTCTCCAGTTCCACGTCTCTTCATAAATTCAAGTTGCTACCCTTCTCTTTTTCTCTCATCTGACCACCAGGTGCCTCCCACTGCAGGCTGGGCATGTGGCTGGAGGGCCCCTGGGTGACATCCTCCATCTGTGCTGCATGGTGTGACAGCAAGTGGGTGTCTATGGTCTGCCTGTGCTGTGCGCTGGAGGGTCAGATCTGTGGGTAGCATGGCTGCCTGCATTTGATTTGATTTGATTTGATTTGATTTGATTGATTTGATTTTTATGAATCCTAGGCATAAGACAGAGTTAGCCACCAAGCCAGACATCAAACTAGGATGAACAAAAACTGTCATCTGCTCAGCCTGACTGATATAAGAACACCACCACTGAAGTGTCTCTGTGTGTTGTCAGGTGTGTGTATGTGCATTAATTTATTAATATATATATTATGTATAATTATGTATTATAGAATATATATAACAGAATTATGAAAATTCTGGATGAGAACCTCCAGAAAAGGACCTAGAGATCTACAGCAGGTTTTAAAACCAGTAGGCAGCTACACTGTGAAGCTTGGCTGGAAAACAATGGTCCTATTCAATGACCAGGGCTAGAAGCACTTGTCTGGCTTAAATGCTACTTCCTGTACCTACATGCTAGTTTGCATAAGGCTCCTCACTTTGAATTATAGCATTTTTCTGCTTAAACGGTGAAAATCAACCATAATAAAGTGTGCTGATGACAGTAGGTTGAAGGACATATGGAAAGACGCTGTACCTTGGGATGTGTTAAGTCCTAAGTCCAGGCAACTTATGCAAATGTCACCACTTCTAGACAGTATCTACTGTTACAGTCTCCAAAAAGTATTGGTGTGCCACACTAAACGCGTCATCTGTAGTTGGCAAATCTGGTATTTTTTTAACTAAGGTTTGTTTAAGATTAGCTGGGCTCTAGTTTGAGGCTTTTCTTTATGTAGTTACTAAATCCGTAAAACCTAACTTCTAAAAAACAAGTATTACTAGCAGTCTTATACCACCTTGGAAGAAAATGTGATTATACACAGATTTGGGCAACATCAGATAAGAAAATCTTGTTAATCAACCGTTTGAACAGTTTCAAACCCTTTCTTGGCTAGCGTTTGCTTGTCCCAGAGGTTCAGAATAACCATGGTGGTCGGAGCGAAGCAGAACGTGCTTGTACAGTATTTGGAAATGAGGCGTACTACATAAATCTGGGTCCGTCTTTTCTTTCTTTCTTTTTTTTTTTTTTTTTTTTTTGGTTTTTCGAGACAGGGTTTCTCTGTGTAGCCCTGGCTGTCCTGGAACTCACTCTGTAGACCAGGCTGGCCTCGAACTCAGAAATCCGCCTGTCTCTGCCTCCCGAGTGCTGGGATTAAAGGTGTGCGCCACCACTGCCTGGCCCATCTTTTCTCTACTAGGAAATAATTAGTATCCATGTTATTCAGAGGTTTGTTCTTAATTATGATTACAGCTTACTTTTCTCTCATTTGAAGTCATTCAAAAGCTGTGTTTGAAGCAAGACCTAAAGGAGTCTTTCTTCCTCCTGAAGGAGTGAACTGGTGAGTAAACAACAAAGTTAAATACAGTTGTGTGAGCTCTGGGAAGCGCCTATCAAGTTTGTAGCTCATTTGAAGCTTTGTGTTAACACAGTGTCTCAAGTTGCTTAATATTTCCCCAAATACAAATGCAAGCAAATATGGAAAGCATAAATGGAAAACCAGCCTCTTCTGCAGATAAGAGTTTATCTATCAGTAGATCTTACATAACAATTCATAAATTCCCAGGCTTTCACCAGTAGGTAAGGTCATAGCAATTAAGAAACAGTTTGCAACACATGCACTCAATCCAAGCAACAAAATTAAGGCCATAAATTTATTTGCTTGCCAGGTCCCTCATAGTCACTTGTTACAAATGGTTTAATATAGATAGGAAGGGCAATCTACCTAAGATTCTCATGATTCCCTAGAAAGTGGCAATTACCAGTAGCTATTAAAACAGAGAAAGTAGAAGAGAGCAATTATTATCACAATTTTTGTTGCTGTTTGCAAGCGAAGATCATAAAAATTTGGTTTTGAATGCTTTCACACACACACACACACACACGTGTGTGTGTGTGTGTGTGTTTCCTTTGTCTTATATAATTAGAACTTTATGCCATTTTATGAGGTAAATCATTGAGACATATTCTAGCAAACTCATCTAGTAGGAATAACTCAAAGGCATCAAACAAACAATGATCTATCCTTAGCAAAGAAAATCCCAAGACAACAATAAAGTGTAGGAAATAGTACATGTGCTTACCTCCATATGGAGAGCACTTTTACACTAATAGTTTTGAAACTGTTGACTTACAAATATTGGTAGCTATTCTGAACATGTCATTACTACAGATTTGGTACCCAAAGTCCTTCAGAGCATTTCCCCACCAAGCCAATCTCTTGTTGAAAGTAGCCCTTTGCTCTCTATGTGTGGAACCATGCACTTGCTAAGGTAAAGAAAGCAAAAGTCTGAATGTCAGGAATATTTTAAGACTGCCCATTTTATAGGATTGTAGAATCATGAAACATTCCCAGTGAAAGAGCCTGCAAACATCACTCAGCACACCCCAATTTTACAAGGAGGGAAGTTTGGAAGGCTGAGGTAACGAGTTCAAGGCCACAGTCCTGATTTCTGGCTAAGCTCTCAGGTACGCTCCAGGTGCCCCTCTGGAAGGGGTGGGACACTCTATCTTACATTCTACCGACTATTGAGTCCACAACTAACTTTTTCTTATGTGTTAAACCTAATGGTCATTCCCATACTTATGTCGTCAGTGTCTTAGTTGGCAACATCCAGATGTTTCCGTGGACGAGTAAAAGAGAAGTTTGTTTGGAACGACATGGAAGAAGTAGGGAGACTGTGCCCAGGAGTGTCAGAGATTGCTGAAGCCACTACTACTGGAACACTGGTGTCGCTGAAGGTATTTGTTTTCAGATGCTAACTCACCTTCACTATGACCTGAAGCTAGTTGCCTGATGTCACTGAACCTCAGTTTATTTCTGTTACTGGGATAAGAGAAGGAAGCCTCCAGAGTTGTAAATTAAATGTCAGCTTGTTAAATAAATCGTAAAGAAAAGTAAGCAAAATGTCTAAGTGTTTGTGTTTAATTCTCTTTTCCTTTGTATTCATCACACACACACACACACACACACACACATATGCGCACACGTACAGAATGGCTGGGAATGTGATGTGCAGGGTGTGTCCTGTGATAGCAGATAGCTATTGTTATCAACAACATGCCAGGATTAGGGCATTTTGTTGTAAATTTTTCTTGTATTCATCTCTACTTTCCAAGTATCTGCTACCCTTTTTTTTTCAATCTTCAAATTGCATATTTTCCCGGTGATAGAAAACATTTCCAGTCCCTGCTGTGTGCTTGGTGCCTTGTTGCTGTGTGACAAGCCCTGCTCCCTGTCAGGGTGGTCTCTCTCCTAGTCCATCTCTCTGGCAGCATCTTACCACCTCCCTTTTCACCAGATATTTTGTATATTTACATATTCAGTTTTCTATCCTAGAATATGAACTTTTCATGAGCAAAGATTTTTTTATTTGACTTTAGAAGCAAAATCTACCAGTCTATCAGTGTACCTTGATTACAACAAACTCACAGAACAGCATTGTGGAATTATTGGTTAGAGCATAAAATTTGGCCAATACCCTTAAAATATTACCCTTGCTTACATTTAAATGACCAGAAACATTTAGAAGTATAAGACTCCATGTATTGTGCTCATGGTTCTTGGGGCCAAGAACTTGGACAGAGCACAAAGGACAGGTATCTGCTCCAAGATGTCTAAGACCAGAAGAATGGAAGCTTGAGACTCATCCCCTCACAGCTGACATTAGTAGCTGACTGAGCACCTACTGGGAGCTGGGGACTGGAACGCCTATATGTGGCTTCCCATGTCTTAAACTAGGATCCTTCACAGTGCTGTGGCTGCATTCCAAAAGAGAGTCAGGCGGAAGTTGTACCCTCTCTGGCCCATCAGGAGTCATACAGCATCACTTTTGTTGTGCCTTGGTGTACAGAGGATTCAGAAGCTTGCCAAGAGAAGTAAGCTCCACCACTTGATATAAAGCAGTCTGGATCTGAAGTACACAAGAGTAGACACGCCACTGAGGATATTTTAGAAGCAACCTGTCACAAGACTTAATGTTTCTGCCCATAAAGCAATAACATCAAGCTTTTTTGGATTTTAGATATGAAGGGCTATTTTACTCTTCAGTCACTTAAAAAATGACCAGAAACTTAGAGGCCGTTTGTCTCTGTGTTGAGGAGGAGAGACATGAGCACAGTGAGCCTGAGTCCAGCACCTTCTCCCCACGGAACCTGAATCTAATCACCACCCTCCCCATACCCAGTGAGCCTCAGTTCAAGAATTTTTTTTCCAGTGAGTCCGAATCCAGCACCAGTTTTAGTGGAGAGTGAAACTGACAGGGTGACAGAGGGAGCTGCCCTTCTGTAACATAAGCCATCAATACTACTGTAACAACAGGTACCTGTACATTTCTCCATCTAAGGAGTATCCTTAGATGCTCTTTAGAATGTTATCTCGGGCTGATGATTCCAGTCTGAGAGTTGGCCTTTCCCTTAGCTTAGATAGCAGTGGATTTAGGATGCTCTTCCGTGTGGCTGGAGGAGGAGGGTATAAGTCTGAGTTCTCTGAGAAACAAAACCAACATTTTATGTCTATACTGAGAGAGAGAGAGAGAGAGAGAGAGAGAGAGAGAGAGAGAGAGAGAATGAGGAGTCAGCTCATGTGATTACAGAGCTTGAGAAAGACCAAGATCTGCCATCACCAGCCTGAAAGTGGAGTAGGTGGCACAGCTACACTCCTACACCTCTGATGCTATGAAAAGAAAGAGTGCCAGTAGCTCAAGTCTGAGTCCCACAGCAGGGGAAGCTGCTGTCTCCTCTCGAAAACAGCCAGGAGAGAGAACTCCTCTTTCCTTAGCCTTTTGTCCAGTTCAGACCTCCAAGAGATTAGAAGACTCCCATCCGTACTGGGACGAAGAGCCCATTTTACCCAGTCTATTGATCCAAACACTAACATCACCAGAAGTAAAACTTAACCAAATAATTATTTCTGCCAGCAACATCTACTTGTTTGTAGTTTCCAAACAATTGGTGCATTCTAAAAATGTAAAAGGCAGAGGGGCACTAATAGATAGCGATCAATATCTCTATTCATTCAGGTTGCTATAACAGTAACAACAAAATCTCTTGGACTGTATAATTTACAGGCAGCACAAACTTATTTCCCATCATTCTGGAGACTAGGGAGTCCAAGATCAAAACACTGTGGCCTACTGAGTATCTGGAGAAGGCCTGTTCCCTTTAAAAGGGCTTTACAAGGACTCTGATCTCAACGATTGGTGTGAAGCCCTCTTCATCTGATCACTTTCAGAAAGGCCCTGCCTATCTCTTCTTGTCATTTCATGGAACAGTAGGTCCTACCACACAAATTTTGAGGGAACCTCAATATTCAGAAGAAAGTAATAATAATGTTTTTTTAAAAGATGAAGAGAAGATGGAGAAGAATGCTTCAAAAGAACTGGGTCAAATGGAGAGTGTTTTATTAACCATAGAGGGACTACTGCATTCCTCAAAAATGTCAATGACCTCTGCCCATTGGCTGCTAGGTATCTGAACTGGCCACAGCAGCTTTGCATAGACAGCACTCACCCAAGGACTCAACAGAGGGGGAGGCAAGCAGGTCCCTCCTGCCTAAGGTGCATTCCTCTAACAGGAACTTTGCTCTGGCACTCGCAGGGAACCTGACTGAGGCCATCTCCTAGCTGGGATTCTGGTTCTTTTCTCACTTCATCTCCCCATCCCAGCCCCTAGCCCCCCTCTCCCTTGCCAGGCGGCAGACCTATGGTATCAGCTCTGCTTCTCTTTCATACTTCCAGACGTTACCTGCCTGGTTTTCCAGTACCTTGCCTCTAATACATTTTTGTGTGCTCGATTGAACTTTGGATAAAAAGAAGCCAAGTGGGCACAGTCATGTGGTGTTCCAGATTAAAGGAGACCACCGAAGTCTGAAAACATAAGTAGCTGTGCTCTGGAAGGGGTGTGTTTGCGAGAGAGTTTTGTTTTTTGTTTTTTGTTTTTTTTTTTTGGTTTTTCGAGACGGGGTTTCTCTGTGTAGCCCTGGCTGTCCTGGAACTCACTCTGTAGACCAGGCTGGCCTGGAACTCAGAAATCCACCTGTCTCTGCCTCCTGAGTGCTGGGATTAAAGGCGTGTGCCACCACTGCCCAGCGGAGAGAGGACATTGTTAAGTCAACCCATGAAATGCAATATATGTAAAATTAGAGAAAAACGAATCAATGTAAATTCTCCTGAGGTTGATAATGTATGTGATGCTGATTGAAAGAGTGGTGTTCCTAGGAAATACAGCTGAATAATTTAGAACTAGAGTACCACGCTGCCGGCAGTTTTTATCAGTAGCTCAGATAACATTGTCTAGGTAAGTAAAGGACAAAAAGTATTTAAATGGTGACTATGGAGAATACCTGTACTGTTCTGTGTGCTCGAAACTGCATTTCAAATAAAATGCTGAAAGAAGGAAGAAAGGAAGGGAGGGAGGGAGGGAGGGAGGAAGGAAGGAAGCAACTAAGCAAGGACAGAGTTTGGGGAGGAGCCTTAGCAATCACTGGATTGCATAAGAGAAGTAACTCTCCTTCCTATATGACTTCCTGGAACCTTTCTCTGGATCCTTTAAGATGTACTCAGTCACTTAAAGTTTCTTCCAATGAGAAATCTTGAGAATCAGCATTCCAAATCATACATTGGACTCAGAGAATGAAACTGAGGCATGAGGTCAAGAATTCTGACTCTTCCCCCACCACAACCCCAGAGTGCATTTATCCACCCCACAAGGAAGTAGGTTGATTTAAGCAACCCTGGAACATTTTATTCGCTTATTTACAGCTGCGGTGTATAATGCAGGCTAGAAAAGTCTGTGATAACGGTGCTTTAGGGTGGTCTAGCAGCAGATGAGGGAGGAGGGAACAGAGAATTCTACCTCTGAAAAGACTGGCCGCCTTTAATCCCAGCACTCGGAAGGGAGGCAGAGACAGACGGATTTCTGAGTTCCGGGCCAGCCTGGTCTACAGAGTGAGTTCCAGGACAGCCAGGACTATACAGAGAAACCCTGTCTCGAAAAACAAAAACAAGCAAACAAACAAAAAGCCTGGAAAATACTGCCTCTTCCTCAGGTGATCTGTGAATCTAACCCAGGCCCCCATTCTTTCCCATCAACCCTCTGTCTTGTCAAGAGCTTGCAAGAGGGGATCTATCTGTTGCATGGATGGTCACAAATCCTCACGACATATAAAATTAACAACGGGACACCTTCACAAGAGGGGATTAATTTGAAAAAAAATTTTTTTTTTTGCATGGGTGATCATATAACCTCATGATATATGAAATTAATAGCAGGATATACATTCTTAGTAAGTTTTTCTGCATTCATTTTACCCAGAAAAGAAACAGAATGGGTAATGGTAGGAATACATATGATAGTCCCTTTTTCTCCTTACAAGTTTTAAAAACCATGGTTCATTGCTGTGGAATGAGAAGCATAAGGAAGCATTTGCTGAGGTGCTCCGAGTGTGGGAAATGTGTGAGGGAATTATGTCTTAAAACTGAATCCCTGCTGGGCAGTGGTGGCTCACGCCTTTAATCCCAGCACTTGGGAGGCAGAGGCAGGAGGATTTCTTAGTTCGAGGCCAGCCTGGTCTACAGAGTGAGTTCCAGGACAGCCAGGGTTACACAGAGAAACCCTGTCTTGAAAAACCAAAAACCAAAAATAAACAAAAACAAACAAACAAAAAAAACCCAGGAGGCCTAAAGAATTCAAGGGGAAGTAAGATTTCCACATTTCACTAGAAATGGTAAAGCTTCAGTTCCAGTAAACTATGCTAAATTACCTATATCTACTGGAGTACGGGGGGGGGGGGGGGGGGCAACAAAAACAAACAAAAAACCAAGAAAACATACATTAAAAATACTATAAGTAAAGTACTCTTTAACTTTGTTAAACAATGTACAGGAAGTCAAACTGAAAACTTAGAGATTCATAAATGCAAAATGCTAGAACCAGCCCAAACATTCCTTAGCAACCATGGTGCATCCATAACCACAGAAGGTGCCTGGGGTGGGGCATGGGGTGGGTGCCTGTACAGATTACCCAGTGGTTAAGAACAGTCATAGCTCCTGCAGAGGACCCAGTTTTCATTCTCAACACCACAGTGCAGCTCAAGATCGTCTGTAACTCCTGTTCCCGGGGATCCAATGGCCTCTTCTGGCTTCCATGGGTGTCTGGCACATACATACTGCACACACACATGCATACATACTGCACACACACATGCATACATACTGCACACACACATGCATACATACTGTACACACACATGCATATATACTGCACACACATATGCATACATACTGTATGCACATGCATATTTGAAGAAAAATACTCATATAGATAAGACAGCAATCAATAAATACCTCTTAAAACATTGCTTTAAATAATCTTTTTAGAGAAACAAACTGTTGGTACACACAATTTGCAGAGAATTATGTTAGATTACAGAAACCAAACTGGTTTCATATTCTAGATTCCACAGCTATAATGTTGTTAAAATAACAAAATATTATTTTTAAATTAATTAACCTTTATTTATGTTTGTACAATATATTTCGATCATGTTCTTTATCTTCTCAACCCTCCCAAGTCTTCTCCACTTCCCTACCCACCCAGCTTTCTAGTCTCTATCCATCTATCCACCTATCCACCTATCTATCCATCCATCCATCTATCTATTGATCTATCTATCTTTGTCTCTCTCAAAAAATTAAAACCAAAAGATGAAAATAAAACAAAAAACTAATAAACAAAAAGGAAAAAGAAAAAAAAAACAAAAAACCAAAATACACACAAACATACAAACCATGGAGGCTATTTTGTATTGGCCAACTATTCCTGGACACGGGGCCTGCACTGGAGTGTGATTGATAGAGATGGTGATGCCTAATTGGAGAAAACTGACTTTCCCTTTTCTAGCATGTATCAATTGCATAGTTAAGAGTGGAATCCCATACAACCCCTTCTCGGTGCTGGGAAGTTGTGTGGTTTGAACCCATGCAGGTATTGTGTGTGTGCCAGCACAGTCTCTGCAAGCCCATATGTGTATCAACTCTATACTGTCTGGAAGACAGCAGTTTTGTAGTTATCTACAGCTTCTGGCTTTCAAGATCTTTTCCTCTTTGAAATAAAGCCCTGAGCCTTAAGGGGAAGAGTTTGATAAAGACATATCATTTAGGGCTGAATGCTCCAATGTCTCTCATTCTCTGAACATTTCTAGTTGCCTCCTACTTCAAGAAGATGCTTCTTGGCTGAGGCTTGAGCAATGCTCTCTGGTCTATGGGTATAGAAATATATCTTTAGGAGTCATTTCATTGCCACATTCTTTCAACAGAATAAGAATAGTAGATTGTCCCCTAGGCCCATGCTTATGGGCCTGCTTATGCAGTCTCAGCCTGGAGTGGGCCTCAAATCTGGTCAAAAGTGGTTGATCACTTCTATAACATTTGTTCTGCTGTTGTACCAGGCAAGTTGCTGTGGTAGGTTGAAGGGTTTGTAGCTATGTGATATTGATGCTTACTTTCTTCCTCTGGAAGCATGCTAAACATCTTCCATGACCATGAATGTTAGTCAATAGGGGTGAAGCTTCTAGTTCAGCACCAGCTTGGTTTCTCCATGTTCAGTAAAACTATTGGTTGACGTGGGACAGGATGGTGGATGGGGGTGGAGTGGAGGGCATATCATGAGGATTTGGATTTTGTATCTATATATCTTGAGTATAATAATGGACTATGATGGTGGTATATGTATTTACATATCATGAAATTGCATATACTTAAATATATACATATATACATGTATCTATATATTCAAAGGAGTACATCTGAAATTGTGGAAATCAAAATAAAGACTACAAAATGAATCAATGTCATCTTCCTTGTTGTGATAGTGTACTGTAGTCACACAAGGCAGAGAAACCGCGTGGAAGGTGTGAAGACCCTGTACCACTCCCTCCAACTACGTGTGAATCCGCAATTATCTCAAAATTTTACATTTTCTCAAAAATAAAAGTTTATGCATTCACACTTTAAATATCCCCTCTTGTGTTGGCGTTGACTTTCACATATAATAGATGTTTATTATTTTAATGACACCTGTGGAGACAAAGTCTTTATCTTGGCTACCAATGGTTATCTGCCTTTCAGTGTTGGTGACAGAACCATGGGAAAGATATTTTTGGGCAGACAAGTGTCCCAATAATATTCACATCTCATGGCACTGATAGTTGTCTGCTCCACCTAAACTACCTTCCTTCGGTGGATCGAAAATAAAAGTCAACTCTTATTCACATTGGCCTTATCTAGCTTGCTACCTTTTTGTACATTTATCTGAGCTATGCCATTGAATGAGGCAAAGAGAAAGCCCTTACATTCTAATTTTCCCAATTTGCATAATCATAAGATGGGAAGAAAGGTCTATTCTTAAAAAGCTGTGTGAGTGAGTGAGTGTGTGTGTCCCAAACACGAGACATAAGACAGGATTGAAAAGGTATGTAAATCTTCCTTCCTGCCCTTCCTCCTAGCCACTCTGAAGGAGTCAAATTCCTTTTTGCTATTATCAATCAATCAATCAACAAATATTTACAACCTTTCTGTCAAGCTTTCAGCCATTACTAGAGCCTTAAAGTGGACCTCAGACTCTCCAGCCCTTTAAGGGCATGAGGGATTTAGCTGAAGAAACTAAAGATGAAACCGCACAGTAATGGAGTCCCACTCTGCTTCCAGACTGCAACTGTGGGTAGCTTTTAAAAACCAATTTGTGGTTCTGGACAAGTGGTCTAGACTAGCATAGGGGTTCAGAACAGAGGCACCTGGAAGGAGACCAGCAAATAGAACGTCCTTGTTACTGTTACAATGCTCTTTGGCTATAATGGACCTCTTTTAAACTAGAAAATCAAAATGTTGAACTGGGAAATGAACATTCATCGTCACTTACGATTCTCGTCTGAATGACTGAAAGTTTTCTGCAATTAGCACATTTAATAAACTTGCCAGGATGACACATGATCTGTTCAGGATGCTGAATTTATTAATTGCTTTGCATGACTCTTAGTAATTCAACGAGTTAGAAATGTACACACAAGTTTACATCTATTTCTCCCAAAGTCCTTGCATTTCCAAATCAAGCACTTAGCTCTTGATCTGTATAAAGGAGGGTAGGGGCTATATAAAGTGTACAGGAACTCTCTATATTGTCTCTTCAATGCTATATAAAACTAACTTTTCCCTGTAATAGTCTATTAGTTATAAAACATAACAAAGCCCAAATAATTGAAAAGCTTTGCCTATAGTCAAAAGAGCTGAGTGGAAGACTGTAAGTTCAAGGTTTCACAGACCTACATATTAAGACCCTGTCTCAAATAATAATGTAATGCATGAGAATATAAAGTGCCTTGTGGGAAGCCAGAGACAAGGCTACATGCAGACGTCAATCATTTCATTCATATCCCAGTTTCCAACAAAAGCCCATACCATCTACCCTTCAACACAACTCCAGCAAAATCTGTTCATTCAGGCTCGGGATAAATTCCTGAAATACAAAGCAATAACTAGAGGGAAAGGCCCTGAGACTGTTGGCAAAGGGAAAGGAGACAAACCAAGATGATTCTCCCTCAAGAGAAGAATAAGATGGGGTGGGCTGACTGAGACAGGGTGTTCCAGAAGAGAACCCTAGTAGTGATCCCTAGGTACAGTGCCCTTTTGCCTTTTGTAGTTAAGAAATGGCCATGTCTACTGGAATAAAGAAGGGGAAAAAAGCATTCTGTACTGGTATGTGGAACATTTTGTATCAGAAAGAGGGCAGACAAGCCTGGCAGATGGTTCTGTGGCCCAAGGCCAGGTCCGGAAATACTGGTGTTGCCAGACAGAGATGAATGTGTGGGAATGACTGTAGTCCCTAAGTGCCCACCCCCAAAGGATCTCCTCCATCAGAACAGAGGAAGGGATTGGATAAGATGGATGTTCCCACAGGTCACGGGCAAAGGGGGGCAGAATAATCAATTTGCTACAGTAGGGCATCCAGGCTCTATCTCATGACTGGGATAGCCTGAGGAAAATACCTGTTATGTAAGGAGTCATTGACATGATTCACCAAATCACACAGGGTTATTAAAATGCTGCCTCCTTTGTCATAAAAATCATTACTGATTTTTTTCTTTAAGTAAATATACTTTCAGCAAGTCAGAAGATTCAAGTCATATCAGAGAGTGTCAAAACTGTAAGAAGGCTGTGGTCTAACTTCCTTTCTTACAATGCTGGAAAGGCTTTTTAGCACAGCAAACCATTTGTAAATCAAATCCTGAGATACACTGCCATACTCACCAGCAAGGAGAACCCTCAAAGGTCGGGTAATTGTGAATTAGAGATAATATGCCTGCAGAAACAGCCCCCACATCTCTGTTCCACTGTTGGCACTTTCTGAACTGTGTAAATTTAAAGAAAGAGAACGCTAAACTTCACAGAATACAGCTGAGAAGACAAGATGCTAATATATAATAATAATAATTTAAAAAAACAGAGTGTTTCACATGCGACTTCTCAGAAATGTCAGTTAATTGTATTTCCCAAATCCAAAAGAGCCTAGAAGGGTAATTTCCTTTCACAGATCCGGGTAGAGGAAGCACCATCTGGGGGTTTCCACAGTTCCTTCACAGTTCAAGGGTGCTGTGACAATGCTGGGATTCCTAGCACCAAGATTGGGTAGCCGACATACTGTACTCTCTATGGTGGATTATGTAGGAGTGCTAATAGCCCTTCTGAGTACAGGAAGCAATGCCAAGACCTGGTTGCTTGTCTGTATGCTATATCTCTGGATAGACTTTCAGTAACAGCTCATACCAATGACTTACCACAACACAGACTTCTCCTTTAGGGTTTCCCATGATGCCCAAAAGATGGCTTCTAGTCATTCTCATCCTATTGCCTCTAAATGAACCCAGCTCACCTATGCAAGTGCTGGGAGCAACAGGAAATGCCCTCGGGCCATGGGCACCCTCCTCTGGAATTCGTCTAGACTATTTCCCTTAGTGAGATTAAGAAATTAGCTTAAGTTCAATGCCAGAAACTGACAAGACTGGATTTCACATCTGGGGAGGGGGTGCTAACTGTGCAGCCTACATGTACGTGGATGATGGACTCGTCACCAGGTTCCCAACATCCACTTTCAGGGAAAAACTGTTCTGCCAGTTTGATTTGACAAGTGACCTAGTCCAAGCCAAGAAGGACTCTATTCAAGAGACCAAGTATAGAACATGAGAGACTCTCCAGCACACATGAGCTTGTGTTTTAAGAATTGCATTGCTCTTCTCCAGAAGACATCTTGCAAATGGTGCAGGCCTCCAGTTACTGTGTTCACTGTAACTGAAACCAGTAACTGTGTTCACTGCACTTGCCTTGAGATCAAGCATAATAAACAGATTCCCTGTTTTCTAGCAACTCAAGTTTAGGGGTCGGGGGGTGGGAGTTCAGACATGAAAAATGATTCTGAAATGCTGGTGCATGCTTCTCTGGCCAGGATAAGCTAAACGCCATGGGACAAAATCACCAATCTGTAGAAGGATCCACACTCCTAAAAGGATATTTTCTAAAGTCCCTAAAGCTTTGAGTTCATATAAGATCATGCAATAATAACTCATATAACGGTTATTTTACCTCAGAATGATTTGCCTGGAAAAATCATGACTTGCTACTCCCATAAGCCCCTCATCTTTCTATTTTTGAAAATTCCCCACCACTGGTTTTTGTTGGATTTTTTTTCCTTCTCTCTCAGAGCATTCTTGACATGTTAAGACTTAGCTCTGATCTTTTTTGAGAACACCATAATTGGCAGGAATGTGATCAAGGGCCCTATTCACTCAAAACGTACATATGATCTGCATGGCCGAGTTGTGTTGGTTTTAGATCCACATAGATGCAGCT
Source organism: Rhynchomys soricoides (assembly GCA_019843965.1). Lineage (NCBI taxonomy): Eukaryota > Metazoa > Chordata > Mammalia > Rodentia > Muridae > Rhynchomys > Rhynchomys soricoides. Next base: position 5,035,765 of record JADRCH010000088.1, read on the forward strand.
TAAAGACACACACATACACACCCAGAGAGAGAGAGAGAGAGAGAGAGAGAGAGAGAGAGAGAGAGATGATTTCTAGATTTGCAGATTATTACAATAACACAGTGAGATGATTCTGAGCTGTGTCAACAACCTGATCTACCCTGTTTTGTCTTGTCTTTCGGAGCTGGCCTTGAAGCAGCCTTTGGTCTGATGATACTCAGGAGACAGAACTGTAAGACTGTTTTGATTGGATTTTGAGTTTTGCAGACTCCATGGTCTCTGTGCTGTCTGCCTATCACCTGATAACTAATGAAAGCCTCACAATTCTTTAGCTGTTGTGTTTCTGAAACAAAATAGAACTATCTTCCTGTCAAATACAACTGGGGTGCATACTGCTATTTAAAGATCACTTAAAAATAAGTCAGTTTGATCCTTTGTATCTGAAACTCACTGAAATCACATACAAATAGAAAGTATGAGATTTTAATCTCCATTTTCATGAAATGTGAAGATGCCAAACATTTTGTCTGGCTCTCTCTTTCTTGTGACCAAGTGTCAAAGTACTCCCTAAAATCTCAAACTAAAGAAAATTCTGCACCCACATATTCCCACCTTCAAGAGGCATGGCTCATCCAGGAACTCTGTTACTTAGAGGAGTATGGGTCACCACTTCCAAACCACAAGATTGGCTCCAGTCTAAGCCAAGCAGTGTTGGCGCATGCCTTAAATCACAGCACTTAGGAGGCAGAGGCAGGTAGATCTCTGAGTTTAAGACCAGCCTGGTCTACAGAGTGAGTTGCAGGACAGCCAGGGCTACACAGAGAAACCTGTCTCAAAAAACAAAAACATAAACAAGCAAACAAAAAAAGATTTGTTCCAGTTAAAAGTGCAGAGGACTTAATACTTTTAAGACTGGCTGTGTTTGTGAATTTTCATTTAGTCATAATTGAAAAGTATGCAATTTTCCAGAAAATGGATTGAACTGGAGATGACCGTGTAAACAAAATGAGCCAGACTCACAAGAGCACATGTCTTGTATATGCTACACATACATACATACATACATGTATACATTATACACACATACATGTATGAGTTTTCCAAGCAGATAAAGTAGCATGCGCAGCAGGAGGAAGGATGGTATCTAAGATGAGCAGAGGACATGAAGCTAGGGCGTCTGAGATGGGGACAAAAACGGGTAGAGTGGTATAGATACTCTTCCTCTTACTGAGCGCACACCCCGTGTCTCTCAAACACTTGGATAATTCTACGACTGTATTACCAGAGGCCTGGTTAATCATTTTGACTCTTTTCTTGGAAACAGTAAAGAGAATTAACCATGGACTAACACTGAATATGACTTCACAAATGAGACTAAATTAGGTCTACCTATGGCAGCATGCATCATACCAGCCCCCTGTGGAAGCAGAGCCTGAGAACAGCACTGGCAGTTTATCCAGCTGTGAGCTGGCTTCAAATAAACACTGATGACCAATCCTAAGTTATGTTCAGAGTACCATTCCCTAGAGGTCTCCAGAGAAACAACAAATGACTATATATTAAGAGAGAGTATATGGTCAAGAAGAGGTAGATTGATTTTTTAAGAAAAGGTTCACATGAATATGAAGCTGAGCACGTGCAGTTCAGTCTGAAGAGAGTCTTCTGGAACAACTCCCTCCTCTTTGGGCAAGATCAGTTTTTCTATTCAGGCCTTCATCTGGTAGAATGAGGCACATCCACACTACAGTGTGGTATGCTTCCCTCAGTATCTATATGCTTCGGTATTGACTGCAAGTAAAAATAACCTCACAGAAACATCCAGAATAAGATCTGACCAAGTTCTGGCTACTAAGGACAAGACAAACGAACACATTTGATGATCCATTACAAGAGTCTAGTGGTCCAAGTGGATGGGTTGTCTTTCTACCTGCCATTGTGAGGAGGAGGTCTGTTTCTTAATCCTGAGGACAGAGCATCCATTGCTGTATATTGTCATAGCACCTCTGTGTGGGGACCCAAAGTTCCTCCGAGATGCTTTCTGAACACACAAATCAAAGCTCATGTGCACCACAGTCCAGGATTGAAGGATGGGAGTTTCTGGCAGCAGCATGTTTGGGAGTCCTCTCTCTGTCAATGCTGTTGTCCCTAAAGGAATACAGCAAGAACTGCTTTCTTGTCAAGGACATTTCATCAAGGAAATGCCTTTAGAACTTCACAGCTTCAGGAAAGAAGCCATAAAGGCCAATGAAGGAGCTGAACGTCTTCCTCTCCACTTATTCAAAAAGAAAGAGGAAACACCTCATATAAGAGTTTGCCTGGTACCTCTGTGCTTCTCTGAAGAGGTATGAGCCCTAAGGTATAAATAGGGAGCAGGTGATGCAAGATCGGGTGTGCTGCACAGAGCCTCACTGCGTTTGTAACATTAACTAGTAAGCTCCCATCGGTATGACCACTTGAGACTCTAATTCACAATGCTTCCTTAATGCTCAAAAGGGAGGGTGCCATTTCCTATCTGTGTGTCAAGGTACTCCTTATTCAAGAAAATAAGTGAGGAGATTAAAAATAAGAAAATCCAGAGGGTATAAGAAATTTTCAGAAGATATTCTGTCTAAGGTCATACCTGTTTTGTTGCCTTCTTTCTTAAATACTTTTATAACTTAGTAAAGGCAAAAGAAAGTTCTCAAAGACAAATATTGTGGAGATTATTTGATTCTGCACTTTACTCTAGGTAGAGCAAAAGACAAGAAACTTAGGCTCAGTAAGCATTAGAGTCCAACAAAAACTCCCGTATACACATAAAAAGAAGAAAGAAAAGGTTGGAGCGGGAAAGTCTGCCAGTAGCAGCTCACATGGGCAGTGCCCAAAGCCAGGACACAGCACCAATGGTAAACCAAGTACAGAGGGCTCAGGGATGCCTCACTACCAGAAACCCATAGCATTATAACATGGTTGGATCCAGATCACGAACTGACTGCTCTCTGTTCTAAGAAGCCTTGCTGATACGAACATATGAACAAGTCATCACCATGGCAGAAAACAGATGGCCCACTCACGTTTGTGAAGGGCAGAGGGATGATGGCGAAGGAAAGCCAACAAAAGATGGAAAACATCCCTAGACGTACTCTAAAAGGATGCCACCAGCAATGGTAATCTGAAATCTGAAGCACAGGGAAAGGGAGTGAGGGCTGAGTCCTAGTGCAGCCTACACTATGGGAAGGGCCCCCAACAGGAGCCACTAACAAGCTAAGACCTGGAGGGAAGGCCAGAGGAATATTTTTTCCATCTCTATTTCCTGTTTCCCTCTTACTTCTTGCCGATCCAGCCCATTAGCCAGACCAAAGCAAAAGCCAGAGGCAAGGAACTCAGTCCAGAGCAGTCATCTTCATAGAGCCTAGAGTGGAGAATGGTAGTATATAAGCTGACAGGGACACACAGAGTACACAATGAACATGTATTGTCATCCAGATTAAGGTGAAGGTCTTAAGGGATCTGACTTTAGCATTGAGCCTGAGTCTTTTTTGGGGGGAGGGAGGAGGGCATTCAAGCCAAGTACAGACTCATTAAGAAAAGAGCAAGCTAAGAATTCTTTTGTGTTTTCAGAGTTGAAGGTACCCTCCCTAGCTCCTTTATCCAACACACATCTTGTCTTCTGGTTATATTCCTCATGAGAGTACCTATCTGGGTGGCTGCTCTTTCTGCCTTCATCTGTGTGGGCTATTAAGTTATTTTTCTAGAAGTCTTCTTTCCTTGTGAGTTTTAATGATCATACTCAACTATACCTAGGGAAAGGGTTGGTTAAAATGTTTTAATACCTATTACAAACATAAACATAATCCAGAGAGAAGAAAACACAACCCTGAAATATTCAGTTTCATCTTTAACCTAAGTGTTGAATAATCCAGTTTGTTTTCTGCTAGAGTCATTGAGGAGTGATGAGACTTTGATTGTTTTCATCTTGTAACGTATTGCAAAGATGTTGACTTTGGGATCTAGGCCTCTTGCCTCCACCCCGCCGGATATGGTCTCATAAGTTTTGTTGACATTAACAAATAGTTTTGTGTGCACAGCACAAGGGTAAGAGAGATAACTGAGGGGTCAAATTGGTTATTTCTTCCCTAGAAGCATGAGTAATAAACTTTGTCCAACAAAGCAATCAGTGGTGTAACAGTGCGTATGCTATTACTTTTTCTTCATTCTATAGGGAGCCGTTGCAAGTTCACTTAATTAATAGAATCTTTTGTGTATCACACTCAGAAGAGCCTTCCTCTTTCAAAGAGGAATCTAACAGCACAGCAAACATATGCATTTCTGGCTGCATTTCAAGCCGTGTTTATTAACTAAGTGCTAGGGTGGAGGAGAGTTTTCTTGCCAACAGGATTCATAGGACAGCACTTGAAAGCACATCAAGGAAGGAAGCATTTCTGTGACAAGCACAATCCTCGCCTGTAACTCCAATGGAGTCAATACTCTCTGCACTGACCACATAAACCACAAGCTAACTGAAGAACTCCAGGCACCTGAGTTTAAACACAGTCTCTCAGTATATGAGGTGCTGGGACCAATCCCCAAAGCCACTTGAGTTTAGAGAAAATAGCAGCTGGTCAGATGGAGGCCATTTCCGACTTTTCCCCCACCATTTTGGGCACTGCATTTGGAGCTGAACACTTTCATATCCTGTTGTTGGCAAGGAATAGCCTATTCACCAGTGGACCTACTTCACTTCACACACCCTTTGCAAAACAACATTTTTGGAAGAAATCCAATGACCTATGAAACCAACACAGTGAATATGCCAGGTAATTAAGACACAGGCAGGTTTTCTTTGGTGCTTTTCTGCCCCTGCCCACACTCCCTCCCACCTCTCCTGGCTTCCAAAGTCAGAAATTCTCTCTCTCTCTCTCTCTCTCTCTCTGGCAGCAGTCCCCCTCCCCTCCACTCCTTGCTGAATGTGTGAAGACTAAGAGATTGGAATAAAAGGGTTCATGTCAGGTGACAAAGCTGGCACATGTTGAACACTTAGCATTACACAGCCGCCCCTTCAGAGTGCTCCAAATCCATCAGTCATCATGGAAAAATTAGAAGCTTTACTGGGTTCCTGCCTCTCCAAACAGATCTTCTCAGCTCCTTAATGCACTCCATAATTCAACATTTGAGAACAGAGCCTCAGACCAACAAGACTGTGTCTGTAACACACTGTCAGGCAACTTGGAAAAGACAGAGAGAAACAAGTCAAAACCATCAGCAATTTCATTAAGGGGATAAGATTAATCTTGAATGATGCCCAAGTCTGACTCACATTGTCAATTATATATGATCTCTGCAAGCAGGCCATTTTCCCAACTCACTGAAACATCTGCACATTTCAATGGGCTGAGCTTTACCCTATCCATGGCCTCTGGCTGTTTCTGTTGTGGATTATGTAATTTACTGAGTGACACCGTAAGGAGAAGAATGTTTTCTACCTGCACGTTGTACATGTGAATGTCCAACGATTAGGGCAACCGGCTAAATGGCCCAGAACCTTGGATTTCAACACCCTAATTTGCTCTGTGACCTTAGGCCTTACTTCCTTCTCTGGCATCTGCTATAAAATTGATGTGGAACTTGCCTCTGTCATCACTGGATCTGAAACAAACCGTAACTGCCATTCAAACATGGACTGGTCCCTGAAACAAATACCCAGAAGATTTGGGCTAAGATTCCTGGAAAGTACACAATGGATATTATCTCAAACAACAAAACATTACCATTATATTTATCTTTGCATTTAGCTGTAAGAAGCTATGTTTAAAATGGGGGAATCAGAGGTGAATATAGAAGAAGAAGAAGGAGGTCAAAGCCACTCTCAGCTGAACTGCAAGCTCAAGAACAGCCTGGGCTCTATGAGACTCTGTCACAAAAAGATAAGTTGTAAAATTAAAAGAAACTTACATTTGTATCTACCAGTGTTAAGTAGAGCAAAAGAAATTAGAGCTCTTGGGTGTGTTGAATGCAAATAAAAGTCACTTAAAAAAAAAACATGATGTATTCCACAAGATTAAAAATTATGTCATAAAGACACTAGAAGGAAATGGGCTAATATTTTTATAACCTTATAGCTTTCCTATGGATACCATAAAATCCAGATGGTGCAGAAGGAAACTTGATAAATTCACTACAGAAAACATAAAAACTTCTTTGAGAAACCAGATACATATAAAGTCAACATATCAAAGAACTGGAGGCAACATTTACATGTGACACACCAGAAAAGACAAATGTCTCTAACATATGACATCCTTAAAAAATCTCTACAAAAATTAGGAATACAAAAATCAAACAAAAGACATAAATAGGCCAAAGGGGCAGAGAGAGAGAGAGAGAGAGAGAGAGAGAGAGAAACAAAAACTGACCAACATGTGGGAAGATCCCCATCCTTGTTCACAGTGCCTACAAAAGAAAGGTAAAATCAGTTATGGCTTATTGCTTGTCAGATAGACCAAAGCTTCAATGCTTCTGCAGCTCCTGACTAGTATAGTGTGCACAATGGTCTTTCTATATCCTAATGGCTTATGTGGATACTCAAAGGAGTTGGTAAACAAGCAGGATATATTAAATTTCACTTATAAATTTAGCAATTCCTTTTCAAGAATTTGTTCTGTAGACATACTTCCAAAAATATAGAGAAGCTATTTACTTTAGCATTGTTGGCAATAAAACCTGACAGCATCTACATGGTACAATACTAATTCTAGATCATCAGAATTTTAATGGGCCTATACATAAGATGACCCAAGCTGTTGCAAGTGCCCCTTTAAGAGAAGAAAACAATGTCCAAATGAATGAATAGAAAAATCTCATGTAAAATTAAGAAAAGGATCATATATAATGTGAGAACTAGGGCGGAGTTGTGTAAACGGACTTTTGCTCTTGTCTTAGGATCTTGGCTGGTTCAGCACTTACAATGGTAAGTGGTATTTACCCAGTGCTCTAAATAGAAGTGATTTATGTTATCATCCAAACCTTTCTTTCAGAGAAAGAAACCCTATGTAGTGTCTCTGAGCACATTTTCCACCTTCACTCTAAGAAGGGGTTGGAGATTGATCAGAGAAGGAGAAAGGAGACTAGAAAGTTGCCATTCTCATAATTGAGTTAGTGCTCCCTGACAGTCCTCACATCCAGAGAGAGGCTCAATAGAAAGAAGAGGCACCCTTGGGAGAGGGTGGAGGTTCACCAGAGGGAGACAAGCCAGCTCCCCCACCTCTCATCTTTGACAGTCTCTGAACACTCAGACCTTGCTGCCTGCTAGTCCTGCAACAGCATGGTGAAAAAAACTAGTGTTGGAGGTTGACCAGTTGTTGCCTAGAGCTTGATGCACTCATGCGTTCATACAGTGCCTAGAAAGAGGCTAAAAGCCAGACAGAAAGCATTTTAGTTACTTTCCTTGTTTTGGGGACAAAATACTGTCAAAAGCAACTTAAGCAAGAAAAGGTTTCTTTTGACTCGTAGGTCAAGGGTATGGTCCACCCTGGCAGGGAAGGCGTGGCTTCACCGGCCATGAAAATGACTGGTCACATTGTATCCACCACCAGGAGGCAGAGAGCAATGGGGGTTGGCACTCAAATCCTTTCTTCCTCTGTACTCAGTCTAGGACCTCAACCCATAAAGTTGTGCTGCCCACATGTAGGGTGAGTCTTTCCACCTCAATTAATCAAATCTACAAACTCCCTCACAGCCTTGCCCAGGGATTTGTTTCCAATTCTAAATGCCATCAAGTTGACAATCGTGGCTGAGCACCACAACTCCACTCCTTGTCAACTCGACACCCACACATTTCTCTTTTAAGGCACAACCTTGCACCCCTTGGCAATATTAACCATCACTGGGGGTGTCAGGAATGAGCCACTGTGATAGAGCAAAGAAAAGGGACTCTGGTAGAAACAAGGACTATGTGGAGCAAAGTCTCCAAGCCTTTCCAAAGAGCCAAATAATCATCCCCGAAAATAGTCACATTTATGCTGTAGAAAAGTCCTTGCTTCGGTTTGTGGCTTGTGTTAGCAGGACTATCTCAGGAGGAATCATGTGGGAGCTGGAAAAGTGTAAAAATCTATTTGGGGAAGAGTCCTTAGAGGCTTGGAGATCTCCTAAAACAAACAGTTTAAAAGAATAGAAAGCCCTCACTGAATCTCGAGAGTCCATGAAAAACCCACAGCCCCACCCTATGCAGTAAAAAGCCAGAACAGGAAATCTATCACAAAAAAAGGAACAGGTTTCCAATTTACACGGCCCCTTTGAGATGAGACCTTATCCTTTTCTTTATACTTTGTTTTTGTTTCTGTTTTGTTTTGTTTGAGACAAAGTTTCATTCTAGCCTAAACTGGCCTGGAACTTGCAGCTATCCTCCTGCCTCAGCCTCCTAACGCTGGGATTATGCGCATGAAGTACTTTATCTCACTAAGACCTTTTCTTTTCACTTTGCTTCCTGCCCCGCCCTCTGTCCTGAAGGATCTTGGGATCAGCACAGGTCCCGGGAAGGGGGTGGGGGAGCAAGGTTAAGAAGAGGAAAACCAGATGCTACAGTCCCTTTCTCCCTGAAGGTTCCTGAACCAAGCCAGGCGTAACCTTTGGCTATAAACAAGAGGTAGGAAGGGCTCTAGAATTTTTTTTTTTTTTTTAATTAAGGAAAGTGCAAGTGTTTGAACATCGGAACAGGTTGGAAAAGTTTCAGGATCTGACTGAGGTACTTACTACTCAGGGGCTGAGCCAAGAGGAGTACAGAATAAGTTTGAAAGATTGGATTAGAGAAGGAAAAGAAGCGACTTTCCTTGTCCTCTCTTTCAGTTTCATTTACTTAATGAACAATTTAGCCATGCGCTAAACATTCCTATAAGGGTCAGCAAGAAGCTGTTAGCTGTGCTTCAAGATACAGGATTAGAATGTCACACGGGGGAGCCTGTTTAAAATCCAGACTTTGAGCACCTTTTTAAAAATGACTCAATATTTAGGACGGTTTTAATATGGAGTTAATACACATCTTGTAGCCAGAAGAATTTTCCTGGGGCATTTTATATCATCTTTCCCAGGATCCTCTCCTTCAACTTTTACACGGTCAACTACTGCCTACTTGGCCTAACTGACTAGTACTAAGGAGACCTCTCTGGCTGTCTAGTTGCCCTTACAAGGCACTAGAACCTTTTGGCATCTATCCCTGCAGTGTGCTAAAAAAAAATAAAACTCTCAAGAGGGAGGTCCCAGAGAGCCATAGCTGTGCATAGCCAGACTTACCTAACCAAGGGCATTGTAGAGCATTCTTGAAGCCTTCACAACTGTTGTCAGGGCTCCTGACACATTTATGAAGTATACGCATCCCAGTACATTTCTTAAGCCTTGACTGACAGTTGCTGTCAGGGCTCCTAACACATATGTCACACAGCAGAAGGAGGTCCTGGTATGAACAAGGCCAGGTCTAGAGAGTTCAATGGCTGTCACTAGGATGCTCATTCATTCACTTATCACTGTCAGTCAATAGCTAGTATTTTGATTGATTATTATTACCATGCCATGAAGTAGGAAAAAAAGAAAGAGAAAAATCTGACAAGGCTGAGGGAAGAAAAATGGCCTATGAACTATGTGGTTGCTAGGGTGTGATTATCTCCATATCTAGACAGTTGTGAGGATGGTCTGTATCCTTAGGAAGGCTTGAGGGTATGGTAAGGTACCCTGTGGCTTGCTAGAATGAGTGCTCGCCTCATGGCTCAGCCAAAGAGAGAGATGGGATCCAGAAACAGCCAAGTTCTCAGGCCTCTGTCCCAGCCTAAGGTTTCATGCTTTTGAGTAATAGCAGCCATACAAGCAGAGCCTCTAAATGAGTGCATCTTTGCCCCCACTTTCCACTGGGAAGAACCTTAGTATCCTCATTGTCTTGAACTTCTCTAAAAGCTGTGGGTAGGGAGAGAGCTGCATTCTTCAGGCTGGGGAGGAACAGCTCAAGAACTTCCCACTTGTTCCATGAAGAAAAGTGAGGCTTCCATCACTATTCTGCCAGGCTATGAGGTGATCTTTTTTGGGCCCTCACCTCCATGTTATCGGGGTTTCTTTGTTTTCTTTCTTTCTTTCTTTTTTAGTTGAGACACCATTCCTTCAGAATCACCCAATAACAATACCAAGCTACTGAGTAGTGAAGACAAGCACAGAAGTCAGAGGTATTCTTCCAAATCATCTCTCTCCCTGTTGGGGTCAGGAGGTTGTAAGATACAGTGTAAAAGAGAAAAAGATGAGGGTCTGGATAAGCAAAAAGGTGAGGAATATTCATGTCTCTTCTAGAAATTGGTAAGATTTATGTCTTTTTGATATTTTCCTGGTTCTTTTATTGCCAAGTGCCATGGTGCTTGCAGAGAGGAGTGATTCGTGCATGCAGATAGAATTACAAGGAATTTACAGGCTGTCTGGCAGTCACTGTGATGGCCATCTTTGTTCTAATCAGTTTTTGGCTAGCCCACCGGAACAGGGACTTTTGGCCTTCAAGCATCCTGTCCTCAAAGATAAATGAGATTAGGACAAGGTACCAGGACACTGCCTCGGCCTCTTCACAGTCAGCTACTTCTTCAATGCACCTACCAAGTTAACTTCTTAGCAGCTGTCACCAAGGCTTCAGTTACAGCAAGATGACAGCCATCAAAGCACCATTGATAAGAAGAGCCAGTTAGGACCACCTAGGAGTAAGTGGTAGAGGCTGAAAAGAGCAAACTGCAGATCTTAACTTCTGGCTTTAACCTAAATGACAGCAGCCGGAATGGTCAGGAACCAGGATGAAACAGATCATTAAGTCAGGGTCAAGCAGGAGGAAGAATAAAGACGGAGAAAAGAGCAATTCAGTGATTTAACTACTTAAAAAAAAAACAAGATGGGGGAGGGGAGCTGAAACAAGGGACTACTTCCAGCAGAGAAAAAAAGGCTCTAGCTTTGGTTCAGGTAGAATGTCAGGGTGTGTAGGACCTTAATCAGTTGGGTCATTCATGGGGCTCTGGAAAGTTAGAGAAATGACTGACAGGAAAATTAACCTGGATTCTGGAATGTGCATGAGAAGATAACTCTCTCTGGCCAGTTACCACAAGACTGCCAGGAAAGGAAGTTGCACAAGACAGAAATGTAGCAATTAATTAACAATGCAAAAGAGCCGGCTCTGAAAGGGAAGGACAGGAAGCTCTCACAAACCTATAAATTATTCCTGCTTATTGAGTGCTAAAAGCAAAAGTTCTAGACGTATATAAATAATATATTCCTGTAAATAATTGAAAACACAAGGCAAATTACATAAGCATAAGCCAACTCTAAATTTAGCAAGGCCAGTGGCTTTTAGATCCCATACACATTCTGTTTCTCTCTAAGCCCCAGCACCATGGCTGGAGGTGGGTAGGTGGGAATGGGGGAAGGTTATGATCCTGCCCTATCATAGAGAACTGACTACAGTATTTCCTCTCTCTGGCTTTGTTCTTACCATTTTTTTTTTTTTTTTAAAGTATGATCAAATAGGCTGTGAAATCTCTTCCAGACTTGGCTTTCTAGTTTTTGTGTAGATACTAATGTCTTTTAGCATCCCAAACATCTCTGAATTTCAAGTTTGTAATTTATGTTGGGATCCGTCCTTAAGCAGCACTTCCTGTAGTGGCTTGGAAATCTTGGTTTGCTGGTCTGTGAGCTAAGAAATGACTGTCTCAGCCAACTGAGTGTTCTGTAGCTACAACCTTCATTCATGAATTAGCTAATTGGTGTTCTCTCCTTGGGAAGTTAGCTTGTTGTCTATTTCCTTCAGAGGAAGACTTCACTTGGTGCCAAGAGCACCCATATAAATGAAATAAATTAGCTTCAATTTCTTCATTGTGCAAAGTAAATGGGGAACAAGACCCCATGCTGCCATTTCCTCTAGCTCTGGCTGAGTTCTGCCTTAGGGGTAACTTATCAAGTTGCCATCTGATTAATGAGAAAGGGAAAAGTTAGATGCAGGAGAAGTTTGACAAAGCTTCCCTTTTCCATGATTGTTTAGATACAGAGGTAATGACTTAATCACAACAGCTATTTAGTATATAGGGACCTAGTGATGAGCACACACATTATCTCTGGTCTTGTGACCACTGGGTGAAATAGATATTATCGTGAAACTTAGTCTCAAAGGTTAAGTAAATTATGACCACATAAGAGACAGAAACAAGAACCAACCAGGTTCTCATCTGATCTTAAACCCAGTGTTTAATTAATCACATTGATTCTGAGTCAGACAACACACAAGATCTTAGCCTACAGCTGTGATACAGTCACTTCCCAAGTTCCAGAATTGTAAGCTTATGTGAAGACGTTATTTCAGAATCTTGGACCCTTCTCTCTTACTGTCCTGAGTATACCTTATCTTTACCCAGTACTACAGCTTGAATGTTTGTATCCCTCCAAAATTTATGTTGAAACTTAATGTCCAGGGAAACACACTAAAGAAGTACAGCTTTGAGGAAATGACCAAGTCATGAAGGGTCCTCCATTCTGAATGGGATGAAGGGCCTCCAATGGAGATCAAGAGAATACTGAGATTCTTCTCTGGCATCTCATGCCAAGCAAAGGGTCAATGTTTAACGAGCCCCTTTGGAAGCAGAAATCAGAGACCAAATATATCTTGATTTTGAAATGTATAGCCTCTAACCTTGAGAAATAACTTTCAGCTAATATATGGATTACTCAGCCTCAGATATTTATAACTGAGAACAAATGGATGAAGACACCTAGTGGTACACAGCTATACTCAATCACGATTTAGGATGTCTCTGCTATCCTTAAAGCATTTTCATGTTATAGTGTCAGATAGCTGGCATCATAAAAAGAAGAGGAATACACTAAGCTACACAAATCTTATGCTCATTTGTATCTCTCATCATTCCATATACTCCCTTAAGTTGATCATAGTTATTAATCAATGCAAATTTTTATGACCATTAGCTGTGCATATGTACAACTTAGAAACCAGATATAGATATGTAACATCATTGTTTAATAAAATAAGATATAAACTTCAAAACAAGGGGAAATGTCTGTTTGAAGATGTCTCTCAGAAATCAATTCTGTCATCCCAATTGTGAAGAATTTAATGTAGCCTGGGGTGAATATCAAATCAAAGGGATTTCAAAAAGTGAGTGTGTTTCAAGTGAGAAGTAGGCATTTAAAGCTACAAACCATACATCTGAACCTACTGGAAAGGCTGAATGGCTACTTCCATGTTTGGAGTTTGTTTTTAGTATAGAACGATTTTGCAGAATTGAATAGTTTTGGGGGGCATCAAAAATTGTTTAAATTTCAGACATTGAAACAGGATGAAGCATGTTTGGTGTATGATAGTAAAATAAATCTTAAAGAACAAGGAGGCTGCACTCGTATCAAAATCTCCAGCCCTGCTGGCCATCAGCGCTGTGATTTCCTCATCTATGACCCCTTTGTCTCCAACTCCATCCTCCGATTGCAACTGTCACTGAGTCACACAGCCGGCTCTAGGCATGATGCCAATTTGATTACAACAACTGCTTGTGCGACAGAGAAAGTTAGTTTTCAGGGTCCTAGCAAATGGTTCACCCAGGCTCCTGGTTCTAGGACATAAAGTTCAGCTGTCATTCATAAGATGAAAAGTTAATGATGCCTAACTGGGTAAGCCAGCAATCTGAAAAGTCCATGTAAGTCCAGACTTTTATAGACAGACAGACTGATGAGACCCTCGGCTCTAGTAACCAGATATGAGCACAGTGACATTTCTCAAAAGCTCAGTGTCCATGAGCTCAACACCTTTACAATCCTGTTTTTATTTTCTATGGTTACAGGGACTGGGATTCATCTTTGAATCCCAGATGTCTAGTGCATGGCATATGTACAAACAATATTTATTTAGCTAAAGTGGAAAAATCAAGTCACTTAGTTACCTGTCTCGCTTTATTCACTCCCAAGGCTGTTTGTGACTGGGGAACAGAGCACTGAAATTCTTCACACACCTTTAGTCTTTTCAACTGAACTAAGTCACTCCATTTTCAAACAACTATTCTTTTCCTCTCTATAGAAACCGTATCTTCAAGAGGAAGAACAAAGCCAAGCCTAGTAGCATACTCCTTTAATCTCAGCACTCAGGGGGCAGAGACAGGTGCATCTCTGTGAGTTTGAGGATAGCCTGGTCTACATAGTGAGTTCCAGGACAGCCAGAGCTACATAGTGGGACCATGCCAAAAAAAAGAAAAGAAAAGAAAGAAATAAAAGAAAAGAAAAAGAAAACAAGAAATAAATAAAATAACAAACAAAATCTTACCACATAATATCATGTTCTACTAATGTAAAAACGTAAACATATACATGTCACCAAGTCAGGCTACCAGTGTAGCAGCTATGAAGTACATCACTCCATTTTCATGCTTATGTGTTGTCATTGGTTTGAATCTAAAATATAAGTTAGGATATTAAAATTATTCAAGCCCCCAGAAAGAAACACACCTCCATTTGATATACTACCCCCCCAAGCCACTACCTGATTGATAGTATACTTGTTTCATTTAAATAGCTTACCCAATAAATTCTTATTAAATTGCATACACAGGTAATTATAGAAGTAAAAAATTAAGCAATGATATCAGCTGCAATGTAATTAACATTTCTTTGTCTCCACTCCTAAGCTAATGTGTGCATATATTAGTTCATTGGCTATCATGACAAAACTATGTGATGTCACTGGTGTCTTCGAGTGTGAGGAACCTTAGAGAGTTAAGGGATGTATTCAAGGTCACCTGTCTAATGAGCAGCAGAGCTCAAGCTCAACCCAGACCTCTCAGGCTCCGAGGCTTAGTTAACATACAGATTAAATCAAAGACGTGGATAGTCAATGGGATTTTGGAGCCTGACACTACTTGGATAGTCCTAATGGAGAAAAAGACAGACTGGGCCAAGAGCCCCGCTTTGGTGAGGAGTGCAATGACCGCACAAGCGAAGTCAAACTTGGCAAATCCCAGAGAGTATAACTCAACTTGAGAGTCTGCACTTTGTAGTCATCTCCAGACTTCCTCCCTCTAGAACGTTCTTCTCCCTGCTCAGCCACTATTCCTGTTTCTGTTTTGTAGCTGGGATGTTCTCCACAACATCCTGATCTCTATAGATTTTTTGCTGTCTTCCTCTTGGTCTGAGTCAAAGCTGGGATTTTTTTCAAAAGCTGTCCTATTAAGAACAAAGGGACAGAGGCTTGGGAAACGACTCAGTAAGCAAAATGCTTCCCATGTAACTATGAAGACCTGAGTTTGATCTCTAGTTCCCTAATGAAGGAGCTGGTCTCTAATCCTGGGCACTTCGAAGTTGAAGATAAGAGCATGTTTGGGGGTTGCTGTCCAGCCAGACTGGCCAAACCAGTGAACTCAAAGCGCAGAGAAATACTCTGTTTCTAAAAGTAAGGGCCGGGGGGAGGGGAGGGGGGAGGGATTTAAGGAAGACCGCTGACACCAACCTCTGCCCTCCACATACACGTCCACCTGCAAATAGAACCCATGGAGATACCAGGTAGGTGTGGCAACCTGCCTATAATCCCAGCTTCAGAAGATGGAGACATCTGGCTAGCCAGAGTAACCCTATCAGTGAGCTCTGGGTTTGATTGAGACTCCGCCTCCATAAGTAAGTTGGAAGAGCAATGGAGGATGGTTCCAGACATCAACCTTGGGCCTCCATATGCTTAGACACACATGCACACACACCTACACATAAAACAGAAAAGTAAATTAACAAAACCAGGTGACTAGTACTTTACAGAGAAGCAAATAACTCAATACTAAGGAAAAATGATAGCGCCATCCACACTTGGTACAAATAAGCGTTATATTCTTGTATGTTTCAGTTGTTGGAGAAGCTGTTTCCTGAGAAAGGATAAGACACTAGGACTTCAACACACTTCCTAAGATGCAGTACATGAACACTCCCACTAACTCCATGTCTATATTTGCCCCATGATCTCAGGCAACAATCGTAAATATTGGGAACATAAAAGAACCAGAAGAATCTCTTCAAATCCCCCATGTTGATGCACAGGATGATCATGGTGCTCTCCGAGGTAGGTGTCATCTGGGAAGAAATCACTGTGCTGTGACACAGAAGTGCTATGTCAGTCACTTCTTAATCTGTACATTTATCAGAGCAAGCCGAACTGCAGATAAACAGTTGGGGGCTGGAACAGTGGGAGCAACCTCCAGAGATGGACAGGAAGTGCTTTTGCGGTGCTCACCTGCCGCCTTCAACACACTCTCTGTGCAAACAGCCCCAAAGTGAAATATTTCCACCCTTTCTTTGGAAGAAATACCATTTGTATATTAAAGCAATTTCTATAAAGAGATGGATAAGAAGTAGCAAGAACTATCCAGAGGAGAAGAGAGGGGATGAATTACCTCATTGAATAACATGTAGGTAGTAATCAAGTCTGGTTCCAGTGTCCTGAAGGATCCACAATGTCCTTTTAAAACAGACATGTTAGGAAGAGAAAAGTCGATTAAATAAGAAACTATTGATGGGTGCCACTTCTCTCCTTCCCTTTCTTCCTTCTTGTTCTTGTCTATGGTATGTAGGATCAAACCTACAGCCCTCACTGTCTAAGCAAGCATCACATTACTAAGCTACACAAGTAGACCAGCTCTTCAGTGGTAAATGAAGAAAAGCTGGCATATATTTGACTTTAAAGGATAACTCTTTAGGCAAAATTAATGTTTCCTTTCTGAGTTCATATGAGTTCTAGTCTCTTCTAGTATGGATCTTTCTAGCAACAGTTAGAATATCTTGGGTGGGGCTTGAAATTTTACCTTCAACAGGTTCTTTGGTTTATCCTGATGCACCCCCAAATCCAGCAACTGTTAGCACATTGTTTAATGGCTACCTACCAGTGGATTATAGATACTGATATTTATAGATATATACCTTTCTGGAGCATTTAATGTATGTTTTCACTATTATAAATCATGATACACAGTCCACCTTCATATAATTAATCAGCATTCATTGAATGTTTCCTATGTGCCAGCTAAGTTTATGTGGTCAGGACAAATTGTTAAGAGGTAGGATTTACTGAGATAAAATCTGTGTATTTTAAGGATTTTGATGCTTATTTCCAACCTGCTACAGCAAAAGATTAGCTCTGTGGATATTCCACACTTTTTATGACGAACAAAACCCTGATGCAAGGAGGTTAGCACTCAGCTATCCACTCTGTAAGCACCCTCAAACAGCTATCTATTCAAGAGATTTAGAAAAGATAAAGCCCGGTGTCCTGGCTCCTGCTTTGGATCTTAGATACTATTGTTTCTAAAAGTAGCACTCCTGAGTGGTTGCTTCCAGGAATGTCTACCCAGACTGAGCCATGGAGACGGTTGGCTGTCTCTGGGAACTGGCACGTTTCACATGCTGTCTCGTCCAGGACCCATCAAGGCATATAGCTGTAGTCAAGGGAACACAGTAGTGTGGAATTAGTGGGCCCAAGTTCTTTTTTTTTTTTTCAAATAAAATCTGATAGCAGATTGAAAAATGCTCTGATGTGAGAAAAAAAATTGTAATGACCTAAATAAATGGCCAGACTATGAAGAAGTTAATGCAAGCCTAGAAAATGTAATAGTCAGGCACAGAGGAGTTAGCCAATGGGGGGAGATGATTCTTTTCTTCTGTGGTGTTTGAATACGAATGGCTCCATAGGCTCACATGTATGAATACTTGGTCCTCAGGTAATGGAACTATTTGGAAAGGATTAGGAGGTGTAACCTTGCTGGAGAATGTGTGTCACTGGAGATGGCTTTCCGTACCATTCCCAGTCATCTGCCTCAAGAACTACTGACTGCTCCACACCATGCCTGTCTGCCTGCTGCCATGCTTCTTGCCACAATAGCTGCAGATTAACCCTCTTAAGCAATGAGCCTAGATTTAAACACTTTCTTTTATGAGTTGCTTTGGTGCTTTTTCGTAGAATTTGAAAAGTAACTAAGACATCTTCTCATCCTTTTTGTACATTTCTGTTGTGTACCATTTGTGGAGAACTTCAGCTTGTATTGATCACATATTTATAATACCTTCACCATGAGGTGGGCCACAGAAGTCACTTGGAGGGGTGGTGTTTACCTATGTAAAGTCAGTGGAAGGGAAGTCTTAGCCACCTAAAAAGACATTCTTATTTGATAGGGGCAAAGCTTTACAATATTTATTCAGAGACAAAGCCTCCATATTTTCAAAGAAATCATGGAGGATTTGGTCCAGAGAGTAAAGTGTGTGTTAGATTTCACCTGGACTTGGAGCCATGTTATGAACAGGAAATGTTTGAAACTGGGATGAAATTTCTACTCACATGGCTTCTGAAAACCTTCAAAGAACATGGTAGAGTAGGGACTATAAGCAATTTCAGTACATATTATCCAATCTCTATTATTTTCTAAATAGCTTAGGCACCGAGGAGCTGGGAACCAAAAGCTATGACATCTGACTGTAAGTCAAAAGTTGATTGCCCAGATGGCCCTTTCTTTTCTTTCCCATAGCCCTTGTGATCAACTCTCTAAGAATTTGCAATCTCTAAATATACAAGTTCTTTCTCTGAGGCAAAGTACTAGATGGGACATGTAATAATTACTAAGTAAAAGTGTACTCTCCTCCTGGCTGCCTACAATGTGCCTTGCACACGGTGTAAATACCCCTGTCTTTCCAAAGGAAAGATGTAAACAGCTGTAGGTGTTTACTGCTGCTCTCATGGCTGTGCTTGTCAGAGCGGTCGTCACTCTATGTGGATTTTAGCAAAGCTGGTGTTGGAGTCAATTGGCATGTGGGAGTACAATAGAGAGACAAGGGGTCAGGATGTTTTCTGACATTTTCAATAAGGAGGGCTAGGGGTCATGACAAAGGTATATATGTGACTAGTACTGAGGCTACTACTCACTGGTAGCATGTTAAACCAAGCGTGTGTGAGGTGCTGGCTTGAGTGCCTCCTGCTGTACTGGCCGAGTAGACAGTGGGCGATAAGGAGAATCAGAAGAGCACTGGTTCGATCTAAGAAGCAGTATGGGCAGGGTCAGAAATTCTGCTGCTGATGTTTTCTGCTGCAGCCACCTTGCCCGCCTGAAACCAGGTATGGTCCTCAGTGAATGTTCATGGTGGCTACTGAACAAAGACAAAGGTACCTGGACCTCAGGACACCTGTGATACAGTTCTGGCTTTCTCATTGGCCTCAGGAAACCCACTCTTCTGGGTCTCTTTCATCACTGGTACAGGAAGGGCATGGACTGAGTGATGTCTTTGGCAAGTATGAATACTTCCGTTTGCCCAGCTCTGGCTTAGCACGGGAACTGCCCCATCCAACTCCAGCCTCCAAGTAATTATAGTGAGACCACACAGCTTACCACCATGTCGGTCAGGCAGAGATATTCCTGACCTAAGCCAATGGGAGAAGTGTCCCCCTCCCCCCCAAGGAGTTTCAGAACTGGAGATAAAAGGATTCTGTTGGCCTCTTTCTGGTGTCTGAAGCTGAGACTATACAGAGCTGCAACTCGTTGGTAGCCACTTTCAGCGATTTGATCTGAGTGGTAAACAGAGCTGGGAAGGAGGAAAAGAGAGAAGGAAGAAGGAGGGCATGGTCATTGGGTAAAGTAGTGAGACAGAATCACTTTCCAATCAGTGATCCCAGTTGAATCTGAGCTGGTGCATCCCCAGTCTTTATGTAATATAATACTACAGAATCCTTAGGCTACTATTAAATGCCTTAGTCAGAAAATTAATTCAGCCATTTGGCTAATAAATTATCTATCAATTGAGATAAAAATAGTTATGTCCAATATGCTCACACATCTCTTTCAAGCCCAAGAGTTAAAGATTTGAAGGGCTGTGAAGGCTTACAGGGAGGCAGACAAGAGCATTCCATCCCACAGAAAACAATTTACCGGAAACTGACTTAAAGAGACAATGTCTGCCCAAAGGAGAGCACCTAGAATGGGGACCACAACTATACTTTGAGTTAGAATACCAGGAAGTTAAAGGAAGCATTGTCCTACCTGAATGTGTAAACAGACAGAAAACAGACGCCATTTCCACAATCCTGGGAAAGCTGGAAGGCAGGCACACTCCCTGTCACTATTTGAAATTTTGATATGTGGCTTCATGAGTTTTCTTTAAACTTTACTTTTAATTTTTGAAAGGGAGTTAACATATTTGTCAACTGCCTCCTTCAATCTGAGCTTGCAGGCGGTACTTGAAAACTTCAATTTGAGGGGAATACTGCACTTGTCATCTTTGTCCCTGGTCTGAAACAAAGGGTTTCATCCTCACAAAGGGTCAAACAAAGGTCTTGGTAAAAAGTGACAGAGGGGCACAAAGAATAGACACTTTAGAAATATGCCAAGCCAAACACTATCAAGTAACTACTTGGTATGTTTATAGTTTGCCTTCATGTTCCTCGCTTCTCTTCACGGGGTAGTAGAAGCATTTTCAGCGAGTGAGCTTACTACATAGTTTAACAAACGTCTGGAAGCAGCCTGGGTTGGATTCAGAAGCCTATTTCATGGGACTCTGAGATAAAGGCTTTTGTAATGAAGTCCAGGGAAACCTTTGATGTTGTGCTGTGGGTCTGAGTTTTCATCCTGATGGCTGTTGAAGAGGCTTGCCTGCCACCCTGCACAATTCTGTGGCTGAGAACCATGGCCTCCTGTTACTGGCTCATTTGTCTTTATGTGTAGGTCTGTACTGTGATTGGCATCTGTCACTGATCTGACAAGGAGACACATTTAATGGGGTCTCTGTAGAAACACAGATGTCCTAATTTGACACATACAGCAAAGAACAAATGACCCTATGACTCCAGTAGTCTTCTGAAAAGGGTGGAAGAGTCTCAGTAGGTACACAGAGCTACATTCACTAGGGAAAAAATTATAAGAACTTTGTTCTTCATTGCATTCGTTTTAAAAAAATTCTACTTTAGAATTTTAAAATAATGTATCACTAGAGCAGTGTATTTATACTATTTGTATTTTGATATAATTTATTTATTTTAAGGTTACCAATGGAAATATAGCTTATTTTTGAATGACCTTGGGATAGGCAAAATCATACTGTGTTAATAATATTAGGTTTGGCCAGAGTCAGAAAGCATTAATCCAAACCCTACTGTGCTTTTTTACTCATTTATGCAATCTTGGGCAAGCCCCTCACCTGAGTTCTTAGTTTTCACATTCACTAAATATATTTATGAGGCATGTAGGACTGAACAAAATTTTAAATATTGTATAAATTTCAGTTACTATCACCAAATACTTTTTAAAAATTTCCTATATAAATATTCTAGGCTATCACTAATAGGTATGTTAAAAGGTATATGCAAATCTGTAAGATAAGTTTTGTTAAGGCAAGGGAAGAGATAGTCTAGTCTGAGGGTGATAATTATTCCTCACAGAGTTTCAATAGAAGAAAGCTTCTCCCTTTTGCTATCGTTATCTCAGCATCTGCTGTTTCATTTTAATCCATGGCTTTACAAAGAGACATCCAGATCATATCATTACAAACTACTCTCCAAAGAATCCCATGGCTAAAGAGAGAAAATGCTGGCAAGGAGCTGCACCCAAATACATTGGCTTAGGCTTTTATAGTACTTCTATTTTGCATTAATTTTTAAAATGAGTGGTCTGAATTTAAGGCAGACAGGAAGGAGTTGAAAGAAAAGAAAACAGAAGATGGATAGAAAGAAAAGATTTATGAGTCCCTTAATCTTTGTTTTGAGACAAATTCCCACACAGTCAGAGGGAGCCTAGTACTATGGTTTCTCAGAAAGTATGGTTACAGTCTCGCTGCTGCTGACGTCTTCAGCCAGATCATTTGCTGCAGTGAGGGGCTGTCCTTAGGAGTATCTCTGGACTCTTCTTGCTAGATGCCAGTGACATTGCCTCCCACCCTCCCCCTGAACTATGACAACTAAAAATATTTCCAGACATCATCAGATGCGCTCTCTCTCTCTCTCTCTCTCTCTCTCTCTCTCTCTCTCTCTGTGTGTGTGTGTGTGTGTGTGTGTGTTGGGGGATGGCAGAAAGAAACTGCTCCCAGTTGAGGGCCACTTGGACAAAGTGGTTTCCTATTATCTTTTCTATTGTGCCAAACTGGGTCCAATGACTTAGTGAGACCTCGAAGACCCAATTCTAAATATTATGATGATTCTTTCAGAATGTTTTTCAAGTATACACTTTCCAATTATTTAGGAAGTTTGTATTAGACCTCTAGCACCTGTGAGGTGTAAGTGTAAATCTTCCTTTGGAAGAGTTCAGGTCCTTGGTGTTTCTGTGGACTGTAGCATGGGGGAGGGGAGACCCTTGCACTTTCTCTTGATGCTCAGCATCTAAGGTTTTCTCACTTCTGTTTTCTTCCTTGACCCTCACTTTTCTCTTTTCTCTGTCTATGCCCTTGTTATGGTTTCATTCTCCTCTGCTACTGCTTTAGTTACATTGTCGTCATGAAGACCCAGCGTTGTGGTTACGAAACCAGATGGCCTGACTTTGAATCAGAGCTTTGCGACTTTCTTGTTGTGAAACCTCCTCGAGCTGATTTAACCTCCATCTGCTTTCGTTTCCTTCCCACTGAAATGAGGGCGAGACCAAGAGTATCTCTCTGTGGTGGGATGAACGTGAACACAGACGAAGCAAGTGGGACTGGGCAGGTGGTAAGCGGCCAACAGCATTAGATATTACAGTCTCTTCCTTTCCATCAGCATAGAATGTATGGGGCACACTTTCAGAGTCCAGCAACGCCCACCTGCATCTCTCTGCAGAGTTATTGTTCATTACTGTTTTGGGAAAGAAGACATGGGGTACCTGCTTTCAGGAGCTGACTAAACTGCTTTGTGCTGGGGCAACATTACAACAAATACTAGGGTTAGTTTGTTATAAGCCAAGGATACAGCTCAGGAAACTGAAGCAAAGAAATATATGAGAAGTAAATAATAAAGCCCATTGATGAAGAAACATGGACAACATTAAAGCTGGGAATTAGGAAGTACAAAAACAAAGCCAGCAATAGAGTATTTGGATAAGGTGTTACAATTAATAAAAATTAAGAAAGATCAACATCCTTATGTGTGTGAATATAGAGAAAATGGTACTATCATTCATCACTAATGAGAAAATAATTGGCTTTTTAAAACAACAACAACAAAAAAGGCATGCTTTAGAGGGAGAGCCATGTAGTTCTATCTTTAAAATGTTTGTTCTCAAGTCAGCTGTCGTATTTTACATTTAGGAGGCGGAGGCAGATAGACTCTAGGGTTCAAAACCATGGGCTACAAAGCAAGCAAGACCCTGTCACAAAAATACAGTAAGCAAGCAAACCAACAAATTCTTCCTTTGTAACTTAGGAATGGCACTAATGTAAAGCTTTCTGAGAGAAATCTTTACTTTTAAGTATAAATATATTTTAAGATAAGTATATAGGGTGTTCACAAAAGTGCTATTTCTGACAGGAAAAAATAAACACAGTAATAAGCCAAGATCGATGTAGAAACAGATCAATAAACAAATACAGGTAACTTACTGTATGCCCACACCACAAACTACCATGTGACTGTTTCAGAGAATAAACACTACTACAAAGTATGAGCATGTCATGATGCCATTGTGGCATACCCAAACCCGTGTTTAATGCCTGTGCATTTAGGGACATAGCAAAGGGTCTGAATTCATATATTACCAACTGCTAACAGTAGTCCCTTGTTGACATGGAGACTTGGTGCCCTCTGACAGCAGAAATTTCTGACAGAGTTCCTACTGCTTACAAAGAACACTTATTTAATTTAAAAAGCAATTTAGTATCATTTTCTTTGCTCTTGGTACTCCTGGGGGTGATGTATGTAACTTGGTTTCTTTTTCCTGTTTCTATGATAAATGACTCTGCCAAAGGCAACTTAAGGGAGAAAGGGCTTCTTTTCCCTCGTAGTTCCAGGATCCAATTGATCATGGCCAGAAAGTCCTAGCAGTCAGAGCTTGAGACACCTGCTTCCATCACATCTGTAATTTGCAAGCAGAGAATGATGAATACTTGCACTCAGTTCATTTTCTTGTTGTTTTTTTTTTTACAGTCCAGAGTCCCAGCCCAGGGCATGGTGGGCAGGTCTTCTCATTTCAATTAACCTAATCAAGATAATCCCTTACAGACTCACTCAGAGGTTATCCTAATTTAGATAATCCCTCACTCTAGCCAACAACTTCTCCCCTAAGTGAATCTAGTCTTATCAAGTGGATAATTAACACTAACCAGCACCGGAAGGAAAGCAGCTCATATGAATGTTCAACTCTGTTAAGTCTGAGTTGAGGTGATTGCCATTTCTCCATTTGACATTATTTTGTATTTTTAAAAAATTACTGTTTAGAGTTACACACGATGCCTCAGGCTCACAGGAGCTTCCTTCAGCTATCTAGTTCATAATTACGATGTCTAAATCATAACATGATTTCTATCTACTAATATTGTCAAGATATTTAGCAGTCTAGATATTTAGGGAAGACGACATATTTTAGGATGTAAGTTTCCTGGTCTCTTTCTTTCTATTATTTTTTTTGGGGGGGGAGAAGGATGGGGTGAATCAGCATCTCAGTCTGGCCTCAAGTGTGTATGGACTGAGGCTGGACCTCATCTCACTATGAAACCAAGGCTGGTTAAAAACTGGCAGCCTTCCTACTGTTTCAGTCTCCAAGTACCAGTCACTATGCCCGCTAACATCTCCTGGCTCCTTAATTTGATATTGAGAACATAACACTGAAAAGTTAAGAACATTTTTTTTTTTAAAGAATAAAATAGAGATCACACAAAGATATAGGCAGTGTAGAAATTTTACATGCACTGAGGGAAAAAAAGAGAAACATTAGCCAAAGTGCAAAGAGTGGGGGATGGACACAGGCGAGGCCAGGCTGACGGCCTGGGATGTCCAAAAGGGACACAAAAGACAAGTATTGACAGCTGGATCTCAGAATCAAAGCAAAAACACATTCAATTATGTAAAAGGTCACTTTCTCTGGGAGTTTAGGTGTAGATTAGAGATAGCTGGGCTAGGCTCAAAAGGATCGATACAATAAACCGCTAGAAAATACAGCTGAAACGAAGATGAGCTGGCTCGGTGCACACTCAGAGGTCACTGTGCGGCAGGAGCCCAACTGGGATTCTCTAGTACCTATCTTTATTTCCTCAGGGCAGGCTGACAGGGGACATGCTTTGGCAGTCTTTATTGTGATAGGGCTTCACGCTCAGGCTTGTGGCCCTGGTGTCAGAAAATACAGGAGAAAAATGAGAACCACACACTTTGTCAGATCTCTAGGCACTGGTTGGCCCCTGAGAGGCTGAATCCACACAAACAGCAGTCAGCACTTTATGTTCACATTCTTTGTGAACACATGGATGGAGTCAAGGTCAAGGATGTTTTTCACTTCCTTGTTCTTATTTATGTTTCACAGTAATGATTCATGGTAAGTTGCTGTTGTCTTTATTGTATGAAGCAAAGCTGGCTGCTATAGTTCTTCACTCATAGCTCTTCACGTAGAGTCCTTAGCAGGTGACCTCTCCTTACCAGGTGACCTCTCCTCACTAGTTGTCATCTTCACTACACTGTAAGTTTCTTGAAGTCAAGGAGTGTGTTTATTTCATCTCCAGTATGAACCTGGTATTTAAAATGAATATCTCAACAAATGAAGATCTTCTGATAGGGAGATCTTCTGTGAGTTTATACAGATAAACCAATTTTTTGAGAGTTTAATCAAAATATTCTTGCTAGTAAAGTCCAGGTGGCTGGTATGTTTTCAGAAGACTCTCCATATTCTTTAATGAGTACTTTGGTCTTATATAAGATATGAGTTGTTGTCATCGTCGTTGTCCTCCTCCTCCTCTTCCTCCTACTCCTCCTCCTCTTTGTTTTTTTGAAATAGGGTTTCTTTTCATAGCCTTGGCTGCCCTGGAATTAGCTCTGCAGATCAGGTTGGCCTTGAACTCAGAGATCTACCTGCTTGTGTCCCCTGAAGGCTAGAATTAATGGTGTGTGCCACCACCCACCCAGCTACCTGTCAGACTTTTTAATGACAGTCTCCCAAAATATAAAGTTATAAATTAAAAGTGGTCTTATGAAGAGTAATGAATTACAACGCTCACAGTAACCTCTGACAAATACCTATCCGATATCTCTTTTTATAAGTTCTTATAGCAATAAACTGATACATCTGAATATTGAACTTTTATGAAATCATGAGTAGGACAGATAGCTAAATATAGACACTAAGAAAACAGAGTTAAGAAGACTACCATGGCCCAAAACAAGAATAACTACAC
Source organism: Rhynchomys soricoides (assembly GCA_019843965.1). Classification (NCBI taxonomy): domain Eukaryota; kingdom Metazoa; phylum Chordata; class Mammalia; order Rodentia; family Muridae; genus Rhynchomys; species Rhynchomys soricoides. Next base: position 5,062,072 of record JADRCH010000088.1, read on the forward strand.
ACTGCTAGGATGTAGGCTGGGCAAATATTTGCAGAAAGCAAATTTATTTTCCCAAATCAATTCTAAACCATTTTGTAGAAACAGTCAGGAGATGTAAATATGTAAGCACAATGAGGCAGGTAAAAAAGAGGCTGTTCAAAGGATGTGGCCTGGCTTGGCAAGGGACCCAGAAGGAAGTCTGGGACAACGCAACAAAGGAAGGAAACCAGAAATAAACAAAGATTGGCTAGAATCCAGGAGGCAAATAGGGTGTGAAGTGTCCTAAGGCCTTTGATAAAGAGGTTTGGGGCCCAAGGTGGCTCTCTAGTGTAAAGGAAAGACAGTGTCTGCTTGGCCTTTCAGCCTTGGGAGAATAAAGGTGTTCTTTATGGTGAGGTGATGACTGGCCAGCTGGTGCTAGAACTAGAGATTTTAATGATCTGTTTACAGGTTTTTATGAGGGCCTTTTGTTTGTTGTTTTGTTTTGATTTTGTTTTTTGAGACAAGGTATCTCTATGTAACCCAGGCTGTTCTAGAACAGGCTATGTAGACCAGGGCTGGCCTGGAACTCACAGAGATCCACCAGCTTCCATCTCCTGAGTGCTGTGATTAAAGGCCTGTACCATCATGTCCAGCTTGTACAAGATTTTTTGTTATATAAAAGTATGTACACTAATACAATAGATTTCTAAAATGGACATATTTGGGGATGTCACATTTGTTTCAACTAAATAAAATTGTAACAGTTAACTTATTACTTGCTAGGCATTCAGTCATGTGGCATTGTTTAGTAACTTAATGTTTGCCTTGTGTCTGCAGACTGTGGAGACCTCTGTGGATGTACAGCAGCCCTGTGGATCCTGTGGCATACTGCATCTGCAGTTACCCTCTCTTCTCAAGCTTCAAGATCCATGAGCAATATTTCAATTTTTAATCTCACATAGTCTTTCTTTTCTTTTTGTTTTTTTGGGGGGAGAGGCAGGGACAGAGAGAGAAGGTTTTAGTCTGAAGTCTGGGATGGCTTGGAATTCACTATGTAGCCTAGACAGGCCTCAAACACATGACAAGCCTTCTGCTCTAGCCTCACCGATGTTGGGGTAATAGAAATGTGCCATCACACCTGGCTGCTTCATTACAATAGCTTTTTCTGCTCTTCAGTCTTACAGTGTAACTATGGAAACAGAGGAAACTGAAAGGAAGGGCAGGCAAAATGGCTCCGTAGGTAAAGGAGCTTGCCTCTAAGCCTGCTGACCTGAACCCCATCCCTGAGGCCCTCCTGGTGGAAGGGGAAAACTCCCAGGAGTTGTCCTCTAGCCTTCACACGCACCCCCCAACCCCAACAAACGCAAATCAATAAACATTTAAAGAAAAGATTTAGATAGTAAAGATGATATTTAAAAGAAATAACATTTTCTCAAATACTAGTATTTCCTTTCTAGCTTCTTTTTCGCCTGTATCAATTAAATGTGTATATTCTGAATTTGAATAACAACTGCACATATATACACATATACCTTGTCTACCAGGTAAAGAGTTGTTACAAATAGCTTGTATGTTGCACATAAATGATAAGAGTGTTTAAGATTTAAGAAAAAAGTTTAATAGACAACTTGGCAGTTACAACAAAATGTAGAATTGTAAGAAACTCCCAAAGAGTTGTGTTAGAAGTCCTGAGCTTTAGGCAAACTCAGTCAGGAGTGAACAAATTAAATTCTCACATAATATCACAGAGAGAGCCGGGGAAAAAGAGAATGGGTCGTCTGTTTGTTTTTGGAAGTCAGGTATGTTTTAGAGAAAAGAAGGAAGAAGGGACTGTATAACTATATCACCTATTGTAAGTGTGGAGAAAAACCCCACCACAGCTACTTAAGGAAGGAAAAGAATAGTTCAGCTCATAGATCCTACAATCCATCATGGCGGGAAGGCATGGCAGCTGGCATTTGAAGCGGCTGGTCACATTGTATCCACAGTTAGGAAGCAGAGAAGGACCACTGCTGCTGCTCAGCAAGCTTTCTCCTTTTCAGGCAACCCAGACCCCCAGTCCAGGAATGGTACCGTCCAAGTTATCAAGAGTCATTCCCATATCCATTAACCCAACCTAAGAAATTTCTTACAGATGTCCCCAGAGGGCTGTTACCTACTCTGACAAGTTGACAGTTAATACTCACCATCACAGGGAGGCATAGTTCCCAAACTGAGTTGTAGGACTGCAGGGAACTAGGTAAGCAGTGTGCCCACCCAGAGGTGAGCTAAGACAAGGTGCGAAGGGGTCGAAGGTACAGGCTGGAAGGTACAAGGTACAGGAAGTGGATAAAGGCAACAGAGGCCATGGCTCTGTGTGTTGGGACTAGAGAGGGAACTAGATCAGTGAAAAGACTGATTACCTTACGTTTCTGTTTTCTTAGAGTCTGGACAGGTCTGAGACACAATGTTTCCAGTCAGTGTTAGCAAAGGACATAGTCACTTGCAGATTATCTTTTGCCGGGGCTTGTTAAACACCAATGTGTAGCTGAGTTACCTGGGGGATATTGTTAAGTGAAAATTTAAGGATGGGGTGGAGGCTAGGAGCCTACATTTCTAACCAACTCACAGTGATGCTTTGCAGCTCTGAGCAGCAAGGTTGGATACTTGAAGTATTTTTATAAAACAAATAAATTAGTGAATTTATGTTCCCCAACAGAGATATTTCCTTGGGCTTATCAAAGATCTTAACTATGAAATTGTCCTCTCTTTCACCTTTAGTGGATAGAAATGAATAGTGATCAGATATCAAAAGGCAGAATCTAGTGTCTGGATCAAGCCAGTGATAACACATTTGAAAGTGTAAACATTGTTACATGTCCATTTTAATAACAAGTAAGTCCTTGTATTATTTATGGCAATACATATCTCCATACTAAAGTGTCCAAGACAACTCTCCTGTGATAGTAGAAATGTTCTATAGCTAAGTATCCACTAAACACATATGTCTATTGAGCACTGGAAATATTCCTAGTACAGGAATATTTAGCCACACATGGCTACTAGCCACCATATTCATTAATCCAAAGACACCAGATATCCAGATGTTTTTGTCTTCTGATGAAGTATTATTGCTACTAAGACTTTAATTTAGCTACTGATTTATTAAAAGAGACCTCAGAAGACTCTAGGCCCTACCCTGAGAGCTGATGTAACCCATCCTTAAAAAAACTTAAGGACCATAGAAGGCAATTGAAAACAACCAGGGAATTTAATCCTCCTGCTATCTAACAGTAGATGGTTTCTCCTGCCAAACCATCATCCAAAAGAGTAATGACTTAAAATAGAAGCATGTCCTACCTAGGAGTCTGTGTTCGACATATTCTATAAAACACTGAAACGTTTACATAGACAGGAGCAAGGGGGATAGAGAAGAGAAGGGGGGGGAGAGAAGAAGACAGAGGGAGGGAGGGAGAGGGAGAAGAAGAGGAAGAGAGAGTAGTAAAGGTGCAGCTGTAACTGTACCCCTGACGAGTAGCCAATCCTCCCTGATTTTTAATTCTCAAGTCTCTGTAAATTGGAGTTGGCAATGGTACTTACTAGGCAAAGACATTAAGAAGCTAAGGTCCTACAGGACACTAAAATCCTATATAACGGTTAATTATTACTCACTAAAAGAGAAGTCCATGCTATAAAATGACAATCTGAGAACTACCTAGAATCTTTTCTTAATACTGTTATTTGTATTTTATACTGCATTTGTATTTTATGCACATAGCCTTAGAAGTCTCTTATGATGTATATTTGACCCTTCATGTCTGCTGTAAGGGAGCACAACCTTTATGGAATGGGAATGCAGCAGCCATCTGGGAGGATGGTGGTAGAGGGCAGTGCTTTATTTAGTAGCAAGGGTCTGCTAAGCATCCTCCCTGCTAAGATTGCACTGAACATAAAGGAAATCGCAGACTGCTCACTTCCTTTGTACTCATCCTAATCTTGTGGAAACTTCCTGTGAAAGGCAGTTATAGCATTAAAAGTAAACTGATTTCACACATACCAGATACAACCAGACTAACAATTGCAGTCCCTCGGGAGAAATAGAAAATAGCACACTTGCCTTCACATTAGTTTGGAAGAACAAGGAAGCTCAGGGAAGAAGAGAAGCAGGCTAGAGGCATGGGAACGATTTAGAAATGTGGTTACTGTTTAGTAATTCCACTGAGGGAGTAGGGCTCATTAGCCATCAGATTGATTATCCTACAGAAAGGGAGAGAGAATAAGACAGGGAGCGGAGAAAGAAGGAAGGGAAGAACAGGGAGGAAGAGAATGAGGAAGGGGGGGAGAGAAAGAAGGAAGAAGGGGAGAGAATCATTATACAAAGTATACATATACAAAGTATATGGCACCATGAAAAATAGAGTCAAAGTGTAAACTCGGATGCCTAACAGCTACAAAGGTGCGATGCTAAGGTAAGGGGGTTTTCGGAAATAGAAGGGAACTTGTCCTTTAAATAGAAGGGAACTTCATGTGTTGACATGGCTCTCTCCTCTTGGGCTTGCCAAATGTACAAATATCTGCTGAGAGCGAAGAGTACCAGACATGGTGTATGTGTGTATGTGTCTGAAATGCTGAACCACCAAATATCCGAGTACAGTAGGAAATGTAGGAATTTGTGGTTTCGGCCCAGAGTCAGGCTACACAGCTTCACCTTTATGTGTAGATAAGACCTTGGCACAATCTTCTACCTCAGAAGCTCTGTTATTGAAAACTGCTGCTAAAAAGAACACCAAAAATAAGAAAAGTAGCCGGTTTCCCGGGGAAACAAAGGCACATTCATAAAAAGACAACTAGCAGAAAGGTCACTAATGCATTAATAATAATAATAATAATAATAATAATAATAATAATAATAATAATAATGTGTAAAGAGTAAAGGCCAAAAGGAAAGAACCTCAGAAGACATCTTCATAGGGAAGACGGTTACTAATGAGTGTAGTGTGGGAAGACTGGTGGGGGCAGAACACAGGGTACCATTTACTATCCTTGCCAATTTCATCAGCAGCATCTCATACTGCTGTGAGAAAATAACTGGAAAGAAATGATTTAAGAAAGCAAAGCTTATAGTGTCAGGTTATGTCAATCATGCTGGGAAAGACATAGTGGCAGGTATTTAAGGCAATTGATCCTGTGGCATCTACAAGCAAGAGGCAGAGAACGATGGGCGTTGGTCCCCAGTGTGCTTTCTCTTTTTTTCAGTCCAGGACCCCAGCCTATGAGATGGTGCTGCCCACAGGGAGAGTGGGTCTTTCCATCTCAGTTAACTAAGTAGAAAAGTCCTCAAAGGCCTGTCTCTTAGGTGATTCTAGACCCTATCAAGTTGGTAAGCGATGTATTAACCGAACTTGGACTATTTTCCCTGCCTGAAACTTGGACTCCAATTATGATTTAGCTTTTCTGAAATTATCCCACCCTTGACCATTGTGGTTTTGCTCCTCCCTCTTTGGCCCTTGACACTACTCATAATTATTCCAGTTTCCTTTCTATTGCTATGACACATATGACCAAAAGCTATCTAGGGAGAAAAGGGTTCATTTGACTTCCAGGTTACAGCCACAACCCCAGTGGTTTTCAACCTTCCTAACACTGTGTCCCTTTAATTCATACAGTTCTCATGCTGTGGTGACCCCAGACCATAAAATGATTTCGTTGCTACTTCATAATTGTAATTTTAAATATCAGACAACTGTAGTTTTGCTATTGTTATGTAAGTATCTTACTTCAGCTTGAGAACCACTGCACTACCTTGTAACTGGTTGATGTTTGTGGCTGTGGCCAACTTTACGAAGCCGAGGACAAAGTACAGAGAACTTGCCAGCTGTGGGAACCAACAATTGTGGCCAGCCTTCTTCCTCAGCACCGCCCTCAGAGAAAAACAACCATGCAAATACAAATGTCCCCTCCCTTGAAGAGCCAGAACCCAGCCTTAGAACCCTTGACTATAGGCAACTGCCAGAGCTGGAACTTAAGCTGTAACTAACTGTGCCGTCTGTAGCTTCTCACACGGGAGGGGGGTTTTTTTGTTGTTTTGTTTGTTTGTTTTGTGCTGGCTAGAGCAGTGGTTTTCTTTAGGGCTGTATTAGGAGACAGGATGACAAGGTGCTTGCAAAGAAAGCAGAGGACTGTGAAGGACTGAAACGGTGTACTTCTGGAAGGAGAGTTGTTAAGGATAGACAACCATGAGGACCAGAGCCTCTAGGTGAGGGTCTTACTACTCACAGGGCTGAGGGAGGGTCTGAGGTAATGCACTCGCTTAGTTCACACAAGATTCTGGGTTTGGTCCTCAGCACTCTGTAAAAGAAGTACAAAAAGAGGCACCCACAGAAGATGGGGGGAAAGACCTTTATAGTGGAAAATTTCAATATAAATAGTGAAGGAAATATACTTGCCTATAGCCAAATCAATCCTGAGTCCTCAATCTCTTCATATTATTTTGAAGTAACTGGCAGGGGCAGTTCATTCTGGGGAAAGGTCTGCAGGTCCCACAGCCTGGTCTTTAAAGATGGTCCTATAGGGCAACTCTGTGTACTTGCAGGCAGAATCTTGGGAGAGATGGCCTAGGTAACATGGTTGGTGTCCATTTTGGAGACAACTGCTTGAGGTAAAGCCACATGACTCTGGGCTGCAAATGGTACCAGGTAGATGAAGACGTCTCTAGGCTCTGCCATCAGACTTCCACTGATAAAAGATTTCTGCCAGCTGACCCACTTCTCCCACCAAGACTGAGAGCAGGTTCTGAGGCTGGCAGAACAGTAGCAAACTCTGCATCAAGACATCCAATGTCTTAGAGCTTCGGCTCCTTGCTGCTTCTTAAAGAGCTTGCAGCAACAGAGGCCTTCTTGCTCCACATCACTGGGACATAACTTTTACACTTTAAGACCCAGACACTAGGCTCTGAGCATCCTTGTAGGATCATTTCTGTTCCAGTCAAAAAATATTTTAGTGTATAGTATATATTAAGCTGGTTCTGTAACCCAGGCAGACCTTGAACTTGCAATCCTTTGACCTCAGCCTCCACATTAGCTGGAAGCATAGGCCTGTGCCAGTCTGGCCTAGATTTATTTAAACTTGAGTGGGCAATATATAATATTAAAAGTAAGTAAGATCATCAACTACTGGTAAGTGGTGGGAACTACAAGGTCCTCTTAAAGTGGACACAGAAGGATCTTAAGTAAAAAGAGTTGATAGCTTGACCACCACCTACATTTTGTCTATAGGGCACAGAATTAATAGGGGCATTAAATTTAGGCTGTTGACCAAAGTCTGTCTCTCTCTCTCCCCTCCCCCCTGTATGTATATATATGTGTGGACAGCACATTGCTTGGTGTCTGATAAACAAAGGCAGTTTTCTCATCTTACTCAAAAGTCAGTTCTGATAATTTCTGGACTGCACAGGAGCCTCAGACAGCTGTGTCTCCTCAAAAGAGAAAGCTGCCTTTGCAAATGGCCAACTTTGTCCTTAATCACAATTATGATGGTTATCACTGTTGATGGCTTACCAAGGACCAGGACATGTGTCTATGGGGTACACATGAGCCGACAGATGGTTATTTGTTGAATGACTGAACAATGTTGAGTGCTTTACAGTTAACCTTCAGATGCCATCACTTTGACATGGGCTTTATAACTTCTGTTTTACAAAATTATATCAAGAACTGGACATACTATCACCTCAGAATTTGTTCTAAGTGCTTTATGTGTGCTGCTAGCCCACTAATCCATATAAAAGCTCTGTGAAATAGATGCTATTAGCCACATAAACTAGACAGAGATTAAGCGAGTTACTTAAGAACAGTATAGGGGTGATTAGACTTGACTCAAACTCTCTCCTCCCACCTCAGTACTGGGGACTCGGCCCAGGGTTTCATGTCTAACCCCCCCCCCCCAAGGCATTCCATTACAAGGCTAGATCTTTGGCCCTTTTTACATTTTTTAAAAATTTAAAATTTCATTTAAATTTTTTATTTTAAATTTTACATTTTTGAGACAGGGTCTTGCTAAGTTAAAGAGGCTAGCTTTGAACTGGTTCTGTAACCCAGGCAGACCTTGAACTTGCAACCCTCCTACCTCAGCCTCCACATTAGCTGGAATCATAGGCCTGTGCCAGTCTGGCCCAGATTGATTTAAACTTGAGTGGGCAAAGCCAGTTAGTGGCATTATGTGGAGAACAGACTAGCATCAACGCTCTGGGGTTTAGGTTCTTTACATAAGATCAAGTTCAAAATGGTAGGGCTCCACTCACTCGATCCTCTTTCCGATCCGCACTTGCTCCTAAGATGAACAATCCTGCAGCTGTGGCCGGAAGGCAGTTATATAAAGAAACCTCAGTGATCCACGGTACGGGTTTTTGGTGCACGGCGGGCTGGGTTAGTCCCTTATTCCTTCCTCAAACATACATTAGGCACTCTTATGTGCACAGTCCTGTTAGCACGTTAGTGTGTACTCATTCGGAGAGCAGCAATTCTGAGGCTTCCAGGAAACCCTTGGCTAAAGAGGCCCTTTTCTTCCTCCCCTGGAATTGTTCTGTCCCTCAAGGTAGCTGGAGCAGCAAGCTTCCTTCCCTGGAGGTTAGGTAAACTTGAGAACAAAGTGAAAAAGCCTATCGCAGAACAGCCTAGAGAGACACTACAGGAACTTCATGAGCAATGGAGTCAGTCCCCCAGGCCATCTTGTATAGAGGCTGACTTCGCAGATAGAGAAGTGATAATAGAATTTATAGAGCTAGGAGTTCCTAGCCCTCCGGTCACAAAGATCCCAGGCTCCAGCCCTCAACTTTAGAAGGTTTTTGTGTAAAAAAGACCTTTTGGGATGATTGCTTACATTGTCTTCTGACAATGCAAACGTGACAGCTGCCTATCCAACAACCGTTCCGCCTCTGTTCACCAAAGTTCGTGCCACACAGGCTTCTCCTGCGCTATAGTTATGCAACCTCGCTCACAGCGGGAGTTATTTCCTGTGCTGCTGGATGCGCCAGATTCATGTAACCCGCCTACCCCGGGCTTCAATGGAAGCTGTTCTCCATTAACAAGCACTCGGGATTTCAGAGATGAATGCCCAGCATTGCATGCTGTTTGCGCAGTGAGAATCGCGCTGCGAGGTATTGAAACCAACTCTTCACACACACACACACACACACACACACACACACACACACACTACCCTTGTGCAAGCAGCAAGGCAACCGCAGCAATGCAACAAGAGGGACAGCAGGAGGAGCTCGCTTTGCAGTCCTGGCCTGTAACCCCCACTAAGAGATGAACTCATGCCAGTTCCATTCTTTGCAAGAAAAACACAACACACGCGCGCGCGCGTGCACGCGCACCGAGCAGAATGGAGTGGCCTCCTGATTTCTTCCCCAAGCACACGGTGTGCTGCCTGCTCGTCCCGGCAATCCGGATATTCCAAGGCCGAGTAACGGGGAGTTGCGCGTCGCAACAATGCCAGTCCCGGAGCACCTCGGCTCCCAGCTCCCACCCCCGCCCCCTTTCCGCGGCGTGCCAAGAGTTTGGAGCGCGCGCACGCAGACGCGCGCGATGCACTGTAGCGATATATCCCTCCGCCACCCTCCTCGCCCCGCTCCCGCTGCCCGACGATTTGGGAAGCGAGGGGAGGAGGGAACTACTTTTCTGAAACTTGTTATGCTGCCCACGATCTGGAGCTGCAGTGATTCGACTGCGGGCCGCGGCTTTTAGGTCTCCCCCACCCCTCAGAGGCCCCGCGCCTCCGACTCGCGGCCGCGCCCCACGTCCGCCCGCCCGCTCCCCCGCGAGCCCCGCCGCCCCAGAAGTCGCGAGGGACTACTTCGCCTGCCTCTCCCGCGGGCGCCCCCGGTTCGAGCGGCGGAAGGAGCGGGCGGCGTGAGCGCTTCCGCCGCCCCCCTCGCAGCTCCCCTCTCGCGGGCGTGAGGAGCGGGCCGCGGAGCTGCGCTGGTCTCGGCCCTCCTCTCCGCCGCACGGCACTGTGCCCTCGGGCTCCGACGCTCGCCTCGCGCGCTGCCTGCGGCCCCCAGCTAGAGCGCGTCTGAGGGAGCCCCTGAGGGCCGACCAGGCGCGCTGCGCGGGCAGCCGGCAGCCAGGCGGGAGATGGTGCGCGGCACCTCGGCGGGACCGCGCCGCCTCCCGCAGCCAGCAATCGGCTGCCCCCCGCCTGCTCCCGCCGCCCGCCCGTCGCCGCGCCTCTGAGAGCAGCACCGTGTACTTCTGCCTGGCCGTATCTCCTCTGCACCCGCAGTCACCCGCGTCGTCTCGGCTTCGCTCCCGACCTCGGCGCGGCGAACCGCTGGGGTCGCCACGGCCGCGCTCGCTGCCGCCGCCCCCCTGCGGGGGTGGCCGGGCTGCCCAGCTCGCGGGGCGCCGCTCCGGGTGAGGCGTCCACCATGGTGAGGCCCCCGAGCCGCTGCCCGCGCGCCCCTCCGGCCGCCGTCGCCCGCCGCCCCTTGGTGCCGCCGCTGCCGCTGCTTCCCCGCTTGCTGTTGCTCCTCCATCTCCTGAGCGGATCACGGTGAGGGAAAGATGAGCGAGGAGACGGCGACTTCTGACAACGAGTAAGTGAGCCCTGGCTTGGTTGAGCCCGGTGGGCAGCCCCCTCCCCCAGCCCGTCCCGCCCGGTAGGTGATAGATGCCCGATGTCTGTCGGGCCATTTTCTTTAATGGCAGCACCCTTTTCCAGTCGTGCATTTTCGCCTCTCTGCTTGGGGAAGGGTATCGAGTGCAGTGCAGAGGCGGCGTAGCGATCGGACGTCTCCGAGACTAAGCAGTAATATGGGAAGCTCAAAGTGGAGTAGAAACTACCCTTTGCCTGCCCTTCACTCCAGCATCATCACCCCTCCCCCGCCCCCCAACACCTTGAACATCCAGCCACCCTGCCTTTACAGCTATTTCGCTCGGAAACTAATGTGTGGGAGCAAGCACCTCCAGCCACAAACTGCTCTTGAATCTTAATTCGGTGACTCAGTGACGCTTAAATACCGATTAAGCCTTCGCCCCCCCGCCCCACTTTTTAAACTTATGACCTATACTATTCTAGTAAAAAGATAGGGTTAGGGAAACATTTTAAGAATTAAATAGGATTAAGGACACCTGGAGTGTGGGCGATGTTGAGCTTTAATGTTTTTTACCTTCGCGAGTATTGAACCGGTCTTCATCCAGAACAGAGTAATTAAAAATTTTGAATGCTAGTGTTTGGCTTCCGTCTGTGATAAAGCACGGTTTCCATCGCCAAACGCGTTGGTGACTTCATCAGAGCTTCATCCATGACTTTTAAGTTTTTGCTTATTTGAACTGTCCTTAGGTTTTCCAAACGAATCACCGTGTCTTTGAAATGTAGCAGCCTCTTGGAGGACTAATGGTGCTGTAAGAGTTTCCTGTTGAGAAGAGAGTTAATTTGGGGCCGAACTTTGGCGTCTTTTTTTTTTTTTTTGGTAATTGAATTCAAGTTTTGTTTGTTTTTGGAGGGCTATGAAGAGTTAAATGAAGACGAGTCCTTAGGATGCATTCCTTTAAATAAAGTGCATTCCTCAAGTCAGATCTTTTCGAGAAGGCTTTAAAGGCCAGTACCGAAGCCCGTTTACCATAAAATAGCTAGAAAAATGCCGAGAAACGGCCCCCCCTCCCCTTTGAAAAGCACGCACTGAGGAGCGGGTGTGGAAAGAGGTGGATTGCTGCAGTCAGTGCAGTCTAGAAGCAGAAGTGGCCGCCATGTTCTCTCTTTTTGTGAATCGCCCTCATTTGCATAGCACACTTCATTCATAAAAAAAAAAAAAATAATTAAACATCCATCACCTTGGACAACTTGAAAGGATTTCCTAAGAAAACCATTCAAAGCTTGTTTGTCCTTGTGTAGATTTTTGGGTTCAGGAAGTAAGGAGAATTTGAAGTTTTAGATTAAATTTTGGAACATAAGCGCACACACAACTACCCCAGTTCTCAGAATGTTGACACAGTTATGTGGGAAATATCAGTTCGGGGAGGTGCTGGGATCACGTGATCGCCTCCATTCATAAAATACCTGGCTGTCCATTCACAGTGCAGTACACTGTCACTGCCTTCCGCAGACTAGACCTATTTTGAGCGAGATCAAGAAGCCTGTCTCAGATAGTGCTGGGCTGGGAGAAAAACTGCGGAAATGCTGAAGGGAATGACGGGAACTCTTAATAGTATCTTGCAATAAAGCAGCTGGGATAAAAATCTTAAGATCTATTTTAGAGATGGGGAAAGATGCCTTACCAGTTTAATAGTTTAGAAAGTAGTATTGCCTTACTACTGCCAAGGAACAAATGATGAAATGTAGATTAATGCAGGCATAGAATATATTGTTTCAAAACGGGCCTTTTTTGGTACTGTAGTAAACTGAAAGTGCAAGCAAGTGTATGAGAGAGATCTCAGTGGATGGAACCGTTGTTGAACTAAAATGAAAAAAACATTAAAGATGGTTTTAATTCTCAAGATACTGATGCTTTGAAACAGCCCCCCACCCTCCCCTTAAATATACTTATGGGCAACTTGGAAATTATTTATCCAGATTTTAAAAATTGTTTTCACAAAGATACACTGTCTTATTAATACATTGTTCCTGAGGAGCCTTTTTAACAGTTAGTTTGGGTAGTGAAAGGGTAATCTATTTTGGCATGTATTGTCCTCTAAGAGGTTCTTCATAGGGCAAAAATGGGTGGTGGTGGTTAATTAACATGAAGAAATGATTGTGTTCATCTGCTAGTCATTGCTGCTAGAGCTGACATTGTTTACTTGTGCCTTAGCTCAACCACAAAGTGGATTTCTTGGAATGTCCCTTTTAATCTGGTCATTTGTATATCTCATCTTTAACTTAGGTGAAGTTTTGAAATGAAAACTAATTATTTGTAATCACACATTAGGAAAAACAAGAGTGATCCAGCAGAGCCCTCATGAGCTTAGGTTTGGTTTAAAATGGCCTTGTTTTTATTCTTTTCTCTCTTTTCTTAAGCCATCCTTTATAGGGATTTGATTACAGTAGAAATTATTCTTAACACTTTATTGCTTCATTTTTTTTTTCTTTGTTTCTAGCCTTTTAAAGAAGGTGAAAATGATCAAGTTCTTGGAAGACCGTGTTAACTTTTAAAAATTGATAGCCACTGTGCTAAAATATAGTAGGGCCTTTTAGAGCCTTTTGAAAAACCATTATTTGAATTTAGATTTTGCATGTGTATATGTGTGTGTAGAAATAGGTAACTGAGGTGCTTACATATCTAATCCAGAATTAGTGGAAGATGTATAAAAGTATAAAAGGCATCTTAACAGTAATCAGTCAAGTGAGGGAAAATGAATGTGACTAGGATGAAGCCTTAGATCATTTCAAATTCATGTTTAAAAATAAGATTTTTAGAAAGGTAAGATGGCTCTTTATACCTTTAGCCTGATGACCTGAGTTTCATTTCTTGGACTTACGTGGTGGAACCTGCTCCTATAGGTTGATCTCTGACCTCTATGGACACATAAGGCACCCATACATTCAAAACAGTCACAAATAAATGTAATAAAACATCTTTTATTAGACTCTTCAAAAGACGGTAAATAGACTAAAGAAGTAAACTCCTTTATGCCACAAATAAAGGAACTAGTAATAAAATTTTATTTTCAAAGTTAATACTTCATTTTCTGATGCTCCAAATGTTTCCAGTAATGATGTACCTTATATATAATGGATTAGCCTTTTAAATAAAAATTTGAACTCTTAAGTATATATTATGTAATACGTAAGGGCTTTTGTAGTTTGTTGTTGAGTGAGTATAACACTGCAAGGCCTTTGCCAGTTTGACCAAAGCACTTGGAAGAGTGAAGTAGCTGAAATACCAAGCATTTTGTTTATTGTGTGCAAATAAGCCAGAACCACCTGCCATGTCAGAAGTAGGCTTTTTAATAGCAAACTGGGATTTACGGTAATTTTAGACTAGGTTATTTAAAATTGGATCACTTGAGATAAATTTGTGGTAGTGTAATCTGTGTTAGAACCATTTCTTCTGTCAAAAGCAAATTTTGTGGTTTTATCATTTATGCTTCATTAAAAATGTATCTCACAGTGGGACTATGTGAGTATATGTATTTAATTCCACTTGTCTTTTTGTCTTATATATGTGTATGTTTCTGCATATATTATACACATATAGTTAGAAAATACTGTATAGTTACACATCTAGTTAAATATGCATATAGTTAGAACTGAATAGAAAGAAACATTGGGAAGCTGTGTAACAGTTATTCAAGTAATGTATGTTTATGTAGGTATCATGGATACATAATGTAAAGTTTGCTTAGAATTTAGTTGAGCTGGTTGCTTGCTCACTTTCAACTTCACTTCTTTTTGATATAAAGCTTTTGGTTCTGAATTGTATGTTTTAAACTATGCTCAAAATAATAAAACAAAACAAAACAAAAAACTTGTGGAAATAATTTTCCCCCAGAAGACTCAATTATGCCATGATATCCAGCACTATCCTCCTGTATTGCTGTGCACTAGATCTGTACTTATAGTCAGATTTCGAAAATCCTACTCACTTATACATTTTTATGTCTGTTATTGCCCCTTATTCATAATGCTTCTTACACACTTCTGTGTGTGTGATTTTATACATTAGGAATCATTTAGCTTTGTTAGAAAATAGGCCCAAAAATTATGGGAAAATAAATTACGTTATCTTTTAAACAAGATTTACACTTTTATTTCCTAAGGCCAAAATTGGCTTCATTTTTGACACGTTATATTTTCTCAAATTCTAGAAGTAATAGTTGAGACCTAAAACTATCCTGGATATTCCTGGATAATCATTGTGTTCGGCTTTGAGCTATGCACTGTATCAACAAAAAGGTACTCAACTGATCGATTTCAAAGATTTGAAAGTTCCTTTCTTTTAAAGCTTCTCCATAGTGCCAACTATTATAAACTGACTAGGAATAAAGCTCATTGATGGGCAAAGGGTAAAAATTATAGCTTCCTAATTGGATGCTATTGCTGGTGGACTGAGAAGTATCGGGGGAAAGAAGGACCTAGCTCTGATTTGGGTCTCACTAAGTGTTGGGAAGGGTGATACACAGAGGTCCGCATTTCTTTTCTAACCTTCAAAACTGCCAATTTGAGAAATAGTTTACCCACCCATGCAAGAACAAAAACTAGTTCAGAGACAAATAACTTATTTGCTATGCTACCATGAGATAGCAAGGACTGTCATTTGTTATATAATTGTATTTCTCTTTACATATGATTTTAATAAGTTGTTCATATATTGGATTTTTCACATTGTTCCAAGTACTGTGTGAAAGCTTTATTTAAGAATTACATAGCTATTGTTCTACACACATAGACACAACACACCCTCACCCTCTGAGTGGAATGGAATTTCATAGTGAATGTTACGGTAGATTAATGTATGTGAATGTTTTTTCTATGTTTGAGTTGTCTTTCTGGAATGTGACTTTTAGTGGCTACTGTATGTTCAATGTATGGTATACATTAGCGTTTACTAGTCTAATATTGTTGAAATTTGTTCAGTTTTTTTCGAACAGTATGAAGATTGACCTTGAAATTTTTTTTTAATCTGTATCTGTTGCTTTTTCCTTGAGATGGTCTAGGAAGGTCACATCTTTTTTAAAATTAAATTACCATATACAAAAGAAAAAATATTATATGAGAATACTTAGGCTTTGGAATGTCTGTTCAGTTCTCTTTGAAAATTATAATACTAGTTTTATGGAAAATGGAATTTTATTCAGACTGTTAAAAATGTGCTGGGTGGTAAAGCAGAAATGATTTGTTTAGGAAAGAATGTTTTAGTGTAGATAGAATGTTTGAAATCCTGGGTTATATATAGAATTAAAGCGATCGTTCAGAAGTCATTTGCATATCGATTTAACTTTTAACTGGTGAGTGCACTGTGGTGTAATACAAAGAATGTTTAACTTGAAATCAGGAGATGTGCTTTTCTTATAACTAATTGTGTGATCGAGGGTGAATGATCATTTGTAATTGAAAGAGTTTGAACTAAGCCTTGTGGGCGCTTCTAATGTGCTAATAGTATATGGTTTGTTTTAATGTTTTCAGTGGTAGATACCCTCACTTGATTTTGCTAATTATATTATTTTTTGACATATTTAAGCAAGTGCTGCCTGATACCATGGTACTATAAACACATGAATTTTAAATAAAAAGGTATACAATTTACAAACAACTGATAATGTACATTCAAAAACAAGTTGGGCTTACTGACCATTTTGTTGTCATTAGGAGATAAAGTCCTACTGTCTGTTTATTCCAGCTTCTTCTTAGACTTGTTTGGTTTAAATAATGTTCTCTATACCCTCCAGTTAGTCGGGGACTATAAGAGGACTAACCTCCTACCCCATCAACATTGCTTAGTTGGTAAAGTGAACAAAACGCTACTGGACTTGAATGCCAACTTCAGAAGCTCCACAAGGAACATACTAACATCATGCCAGTCTCTAAAACTTTACTTAATGACCAGGAACACCAGTAAGTCATTCTTACTTTGTCACTTATCAAAACCATGTTCATCTAACACGTTTAGTTTCAGAAGTTAACACAGAACACAGGTAAAGTGGTGTGTTATTCTCCAGCATTTACCAGCATTATATCTCCAGCATTATATCTAGCATTGTATTGTATTGTATTGTATCTAGCTCCATATTCTCCAGCATTATATCTAGCATTGTATGACAAGTTTGGTATCCTAACTGACCCTAACAGTCGAGAACTAAAGTCATTAGATCAATGAAATTTGTGTCTGTGATACTTGGAATATGAGCAAATTATTTATCTTCTTTTGAGAGAGGCAGTGTCTCGTTATATAGCCCTGGCTGGCCTTCTGCCTCTTATCTAACAAAATAATACTAGTATAATGTGAACATTTGCTTTCATGTTCTGAGTAAAGACTGGAAAGAGTAGGCAGATACAGAACATGTACTGGGAAGAACAGAGAGATAAAGGTCTAGTTCTTTTTTTGTTTGTTTTGTTTTTTTCCTTCATTAAACAAAACAAGCTGGGGGTGGTGGCACACCCCTTTGATCCCAGCACTCAGGAGGCAGAGGCAGGTGGGTCTCTGAGTTTGAGGCCAGTCTGGTCTACAGAGTGAGTTCCAGGGCAGCCAGGAGAACACAGAGAAACCCTGTCTGGAAAAACCAAAAAAACAACCAACCAACCAACCAAAAAAACCTAAAACGGACCACCTATCTATAAAAACCATTTTTATCTGGGAGCCTGTTAAAGCTTTGGATTTGGAGCTCAACTCAACTCAACTCTTCTCCCCTCCCTTCCCCTCCCCTCCCCCATTCTTTTTTTTTTTTTTGAGGCAGGGTTTCTCTGTATAGTGCTGGAACCCCCTCTGTAGACCAGTCAGCCTGACCTCAAACTCAGAGCTCTTCCTGTCTCTGTCTTCTCCCATTGATTAGAGGCGTGTGCCACTCTCTAGGGTCTATTAAAATGGTCTTAATGCCTTTCTGAGCATATTGTGGAAATGTGGGTGGGTTTGATGCTGTTCCCTCATTTTAGGTGGAAAAGGACATGTTTCTTACAGTTTCAACTCAAGAGCATTTACATATCACAGTATAAGAGTCAAAAGTTTACTTTCTTGGGGGAAATGATCCTTTTCAGTTTCAGTTATTTCATGAGGTAAACAGTTCATGTTCTTGTAAGCTGTGATCCAGCTAAGATCTTTTACTGGTGAGAAAGATTTGTTAGCCACTTCACTGTTACTGGTTTAATCTGTTAGAATTTTAATTGGGCCAACCAAAAGTCTGTCAACTTATATATAAGCTGTCAGTTTTGTTCATGAACAACTAGCCAAAAAAAAAAAAAAATAGTATATATTATCTAATTTTATCTAGTTCCTGATATTTAGCCCGCTATTCTGGGATAATTAATTTGTTAGCTCAGAAATAACTTTCTTGGATATGTAACTGTATGTTAGGTTTAGGAGTTAATTAGCGTTTTATTGATAAATTAGGTGAAGAATGTACATACTTTGAGGCTTGTTTGAGTAAAAAATACTAGGTAGAAGTTGAGAACATGTAGCAAATAACCTTAATAAATGCATCAAACCTGAGTATTGTTTAACTTTGTGTTTTAAAAAGACAGGGGGTTGGGGGTGGGGATGAATGAAACAGTAACCTTTAGCCACCCTTTGTTTTCCCTGGCAGCTTTTTTTCTGAGTCCTGATATTTCACAAGGGAGCAAACAGCTTTAGTGACCAAAAAGCTTACTGATGAGACACACAGACCGGACTGCTTTGAGTCTGACCCTGGAGAGTGTGTGCTGTTTGTCCTCTAGTACAGATCAAAGGGAAAGGACGTTTGGCTTGTGATGACTGATTAACTTCAGCTCATCCCATTACCGCATGTATCCTGCCTTGAATACATTTACGTAACTGGGAAGTAGAGGGAAAACAGTTCTAGCAAGATGGAGACTGCAGGTGGACCTCTTGAGTTTGAGGCCAGTCTGGTCTACATATATGTAATGCTGTCTCCAAAAAAAGTAAAATAGATACTTTCAAATGACTTTGAGGATAAGAGCAATTAAAGTAAATATAAAACCTCTATAGATCTTTCATATACATAAACTTTATGTGAATATTTTTCTTTTTAAATGTAAAAGGTTATTGTTACATTAGATTTTTTAAAAAAATTAAAAATTAAAAAAAGCAATAGAAGTATTTATTCATTCCTACTTGATACGCCTAATATAAAGACTGTTTCTTTGGTTTGGTTTTCTAGAGATAGGGTTTCTCTGTGTGGCCATGGCTGTCTTGAAACTCACTCCTTAGACCAGGCTGGCCTCCAACTTGGAGATCTATCTGCCTCCGTCTGCCTTCACAGTGATAGGATTAAAGGCAAGCACCACCGCCGCCCAGCTATCTGTATACTGATAGTCTCATATTGTACCAGAAGCTGACATACCCATTTTCTCCTTAGTGACTGCTTAGAGTCTCCAGCTCTTTAATATTACAAATAACACCATGTGGTTGGTGTACAGCTGGGATCCTAGCATTTAGAAGGCTGAGGCAAGAGAAATTTTTAAGTTGACAATTGCAGACTTCAGGATAGCTTTCACTGCATAGTAAATTCCAGGACAGCATGTTTCTGTCTCTTTGTCTCTATCCCCTCCACCCCTGTCCTCCCTAAACCCCCCCACCCTCGTGTGTGTGTGTGTGTGTGTGTGTGTGTGTGTGTGTGTGTGTAGCCCAGAGAAGGATGTTTAGTATTCTTCTTCAGCACTCTACATCTTATGTCTCATTGAACCTGAACCTAAGCTGTCAGGCATCACGCTCTGAGGACCCTTCTCTCTCCCTCTGCAGTGCTGGGGTTAATAGATAATGTGGCTATACAGGCTTCTATGCAAATGCTAGGGATTTGAACTCAGATTCTCACGCTTGCACAGCGAGCACTCTTACAGCAAAACTCCCAATAATATATTGTTATATATACTACAGTGTGTGTGTAGTGTCTACTTTATAAACATTTTATCTTTTTTTTTAAACAATAAACCTCTACCTTACATCAGCCCAGTCCTTTAATTTTTTTGAAAGCTTGTGAAAAGGTGATAGTTTCCAAAGAATACAAGTTTCTTTTAGTGACACTTCCTGTTTTTGTTATTTTTAAACTGATACTAGTCTCCAAAAGCCTTAGATTCATTCTGTATTTATGTTTCCTATTGACTCCAAATACACAAATTACAGCTAACATTTGAGGGATTATTAGCATTAGTTTACAGAACTGAAGCTGTAGCTCAGTGGTAGAGTGCTTGTTTCTTATACCTGGTGCCTTAGGGTCAGTCTCCACTAGTGCTTACCTGAGGAGATAGAAGTTGAGGCTTCGTAGAACCTACTTTTAAAGTAGATGTCATTGCTGTTACTTTGGTCTTATATAAAGGTGAGCAAACTAAAGCTTGGGAAAGTTAAGAAGCAGTAAAACTTCCTGAGTGCTAATACTAAAGGTGTGCACCATCACTGCCTGGCTATTCTGAGAAAAACAAATTCAGTTTCCCCCAATCCCCAGAAATAACTCTTAAGTGGTGCTTACCATTAGACCTCCTTTAAAAATAAGGAAATTGAGCAGGGCGAGGTAGTGTATCTCTTGTAGTTCTAGCCAGTAAGGAGCCTGAGCAGGAAGATCACAAATTTGATACCAGCCTTCTTTCTGCTCTGTCCCTGAGTAAGTAAGAATCTTCTATGGGGGCTGGAGAGATGGCTCAGCCGCTAAGGGCACTTGTTGCTCCTGCAGAAGATACAAGCACTGTTCATAGCACAACCATCCCTAACTCCATGGGAAACAATGCAACCTTCTGATGTCCATGGATGCTAGCACATATGTATACCTGCAGATAAAATGCTCATACATTTTAAAATCCCACAGTAGGCCTAAATAGTGCTTTGTTGCTTTTTGAGCTCTATTAAAGGAATATATTTACTTATGTGTTGATCATAGATTTTTTTTTAAAAAAATATTTTTTAAGATGTATGTATGTATGTATGTATGTATGTAAGTGAATATGCTGCCTTCATGCACACCAGAAGAGAGCATCGGACCCCATTACCTATGGTTATGAGTTACCAGGTGCTTGCTGGGAATTGAACTCAGGACTTCTGGAAGAACAGCCAGTGCTCTCTTAACCACTGAGCCATCTTTCTAGCCCCCATATACCTTGATTTTTAAAAAATTCCCAATAGTATATTGTTATTATTACTATAATGTGTGTATGTGTGTAGTCTCTATTTTATAAACTTTTTTTTTTTAATTTTAAACAATAAACCTCTACACAAACTTTATTTGGGTAACTACTGAATAGTAGGTAATCAATAAGTTCATTGGTTTTGCTCATTTTGTTTTTCCAGTACTGAGGCTAGAACCTGGGACTTTACACACAGGAGGCAAGTGTATTCTACCAACTGAGCTATATCCCCAGCCCCACATCTTATCTTTTTAATAGGCCAAAAGAAAGTATTAGATTCTCTAGAGCTAAGAGTCATAGGCAATTGTGGACTGCTTGATGTGAGTACTGGGAAGTAAGCTCTGTAAGAGCACTACACACTTAACCACTGAGCCATCCCTGTCGCTGCATATTTAAGTATTTTTAACATGTATTTTTGTATTTTAAAATTCCTTGGTGGTGGTATATAACATTCCTTTTGTTACCACACTGTATTTTCTTTCCCAAGATTATTTGAATTGTTTCCAAGTATTTGCTGTCATGAATGTACTTGTTTGTGCTCCTGGCACATATGTGCTAAGTGTTCTCTTGAGAATATATAGGAACATAGGTTGTTAAGATAGGTGTGAATTTT
The DNA here is from genome assembly GCA_019843965.1 of Rhynchomys soricoides. Classification (NCBI taxonomy): domain Eukaryota; kingdom Metazoa; phylum Chordata; class Mammalia; order Rodentia; family Muridae; genus Rhynchomys; species Rhynchomys soricoides. The sequence continues at coordinate 5,083,388 of JADRCH010000088.1, forward strand.
GAAGTCTATGAAACTGTGCTTCCCTCCCCCAAAAGAACAACAACAAAACGAATGTGTGTGCCCAAGGATTCAATTTATACTTAAGAGTGGTTCTTAAATTGAACATTGCTGTGATTTTAACTGGTATCTTGAATATCAGATAATAAATTTTGATAAAATGTTCTAGAGTATTTTTTCCAGGTACTGAGTTAGTGAATTAATTTATGTTATCATCGAATTCATTTCGTACAGTAACCCTATGGTGTAGGTATGGCTAACTCATGGAGGAGGAAACTGAAGCCTGGTAGATGGTGGTTAGGATTTAGACTTACTTGGTTAGGTCAGACAGCAGACTCTGGCTTCCTTCCTGTGGTGGTTTTCCTTTCTCTAAATTACTGATATTTGTATTTCCTAATCTCTTTGTCTTTTCACCTGCTTTTACTCATCTCTTGGCCTGTATGTGTTCATGACAGAACATTGTCTGATGCATAGTCTTCTTTTGAAAACAGTTTTAGAATTAATTTCCTCAATATTAGAATGGGTAAAGTGGCTGTGATGATTTCTAACACTTTGTTTCTAATTATTTTGTAATTTGACTTATACTCCTATTCATTGTATCATTCATTTTAAGATATTATTTGTTTTATTTTGCCATTTTAAATTATAAAAATATGAAACAGTTGAGAAAATTTATTCTATTATATAATTCTGTTTGCAGTTAATCACCTTTATGGACTAACCATTTAAGTTATTTAAAAATCTGCAGTGATTTATACACATGCATTGTTCTATATTAGGTTAAAAACTACAAAAGCTAACCTGGAGTGGATTTGACGTGTCTAATCTCCAAGTGTTTCATACACCTGTAGCTGAGCTGTTTCTTTAGCATTCTTGGTGGTTTTCTTGAGGTAGTCCTTTATGAAGCCAGTTATCTGTATGGTCTTCTGAGTGGTCAGTTGATAATTGTGAGTTGTGTTTTGTTGTTGTTTGTTCTCTCTCTCTCTCTCTCTCTCTCTCTCTCATTTAATTTCATCTTTATTTGTATGGCTGTGTATGGGTGCCCACTGAGGCCAGAAGAAGGCATCGGATCTTCAGGAGCCTGGATAACAGGTGATGGATTGTGAGCTGCCTGTTGACATGGGTGCTGGTGACCAAACACCAATCTTCTCCAAGAACAAGTGCTCTGAATCACTGAGCCATTTCTCCAGCACCAGATTCTTATTTGTTTACTAGTTTTTTAAAAGTAATTATTTCAAAAATAATAATGCTACTGTTAGAAGGATTTATTACTTGGTGGCAAAATGCTAGAACCCAGCAATAGATGGTAATCCCTATGCTATGTGTGATAATCTAAATGACAGTGACATTAAAGCATTCAGGCATGTAAGAAGAAGTTTATGTTTGCTTTAGTAATGAAATGTCCTTTAATTAAAAGCCATTATGTAAGCTCTCCATATCTTAGAGGTCACTAAATGTTGCAGTGTAGTGGACCCAAAGCTCTTAATCATTCATGGCATTGGAATGACAGACTGGTAGTAGCAGCCAGACAGATGGAAATGAGGATGCTGCTGTGTTTTTTCTTCAAATACAGTTCATCTCCTACATTGTATTGCTTCTAGGTTTGGCACAGTCGATTACATTGACACTGAATGAGGTAACACACAGCATTTTTTGAGCATTTATGAAATCCTGGAGAAAGGAAAGGAGCTACTACGTTTGAGGCATACTGTGAGGCATTAGCATAACATAATAAGCACTGGGGATATAGATAAATAGAACAGGGCCATTCTCAAGCAGTTCTCCTCAATCATTAGAAATAATTACTAGTTCTTTGTAATGCATGACTTGGAGATAATGATTTAACTGTGAGGAGCAGTACAATTTCCCCAAAAAATGAGAAAAAATTATTTATTATTGACTTCTTTTTTCATATGCACTCACTTTTACAATTTAAATTCTTACGATTTAATGCAGCTACAATCTTTGCTGACTGATTTATCATGAAATTCACATGTAGGATAATTTTTATCTCTTAATTAGTAAAGGTTAAAGGGCTAGTCTGTTATGGCTTAGAACAAAGGAGCAAGTGAGTAAGTACTGTGGAAGTAGCCTTTGTACCTTTATATTTTATATGTTGTGGGTGAAATTTCATGAGTGATATCTTAGGTATTATATATATTTATATACTGTCTGGTGCTCCTTCACTAGAAAGAGCTTTGAAGTAAATAATTGATAACCTTAATTGTTAATACAAGGTAGTTAGCCCAGTAGGGCCGCCATTTAACGTAAGAGCATGAAATGTGCTGCTCTAAACGTTATGCTCTAGAAGCTGCATTTTCTGGTCAGAAGACAAAAGGCTATGCGAGATGAAGAACTGGGTTAGAGTTGCAGGCTTCTCTAATTATTAGCAATGAACAGATTGAACTGTATTTTCTTCTCCCTTTTTATTTGGTTATTCTGAAGCTGGTGACTTATGGATAAAAGTGAGGTAGAAACAGTGAAGAAACAGGCAGTTACACTCGTTTGTCATTACTTCTTATAACTTACACATTCTTAGGCTGAATTTTGTTTTGTTTTAGAGAAGAGAGCTGTTGGTAATTACAACTACTCATATTGCTGTTTTGCTTCAAAAAAGTATATTTTAGTATCTTATGTTCAGTGGTGAAGCTAATTCCTTTTTAAAAATTATTTTTCTCTTTAAAGATCCTTAGCGTAGACCCAGAACAGAAAGAGCAAGTGTCTGCTTCTTGTAGCATCAGAATCAAACAAGTGATGGGAGCTGCTAACACTTTTTTACCAGAATCTCAAAGCAAATAGTCTCTTTGGAAAGATACTAGACCTCAAAAAGTAGGAATGAATTTACAAAGACACAGAATCCTCAGTCAGTATCCTAATTTGTTAGTATGTTGCAACAGTTAACACATAGATGATACAGTCTATGAACAGTGTAGTATCTACTATTAACACATAGATGATACTGTCTATGAACAGTGTAGTATCTACTAATACTAGTCAAGTTTCACCAGTTGCCCTGATTCAGGATGTAGTCCATGATTGTATGTTGCAATAAGTTGTCATGGATGCTTAGTCTCCTGTAATCTGAAACATCTCTTTAATTTCTCTTTTTATAATCTTGACACTTTGCCTGAAGAGTACTGGACAGATATTTGCAGAATATTCCTAAATTAAAGGTAGCCATTTTTGGCAACAGTACCATGTTTCAAGTGGTAGTGCATTCAATCAGGAGGTTGGTGAGATGAACCAACATTTGGCTAAGATGTTGGCCAGGTTTCTTAACTGATTTAAGTTCTTTTTGTAATAACAGCTTATGGCAGAGATTTCTGAGGCCTGAAAAATTCTGTTATCTGGCATATATTCATCATTTTTCTCATTTATTGCTAATTCTTATCTATAACAATTTCTGTGATGCTTACCAAATGATTTTTCTATAACTGTGATTTCTCTCACTTTTAATAATTTGGTATGTGGTAGAAAGTCTCTCTTCTTATATTTATATACATTTTTAGTATGACTTCTAGCCCAGTGCCAGCATTTTTATGTGGTTTCCATGGAGCCATTGGGAAGTACCAACATGTTGGTTTTCTATGTCCCTTTGACAAGCGTTCATTTTTTGAGTACTTTCTTTCTGGTATGACAAATTTACGAGGCTTAGTGAATACTTTGCTTGTCTTAGCTTTGGGATCACTATTTCTTTAAGGAGCACTGTTTTGTTTTTAGTTGGAGATTTGTATTAAAAACCTTTCTAGCTGTGCTCATTGGCTTTTGAAGTAAGGTGCATGGTAGTATTTAGCTTACAGTACAGGTGGAGAAAGCTAAACTGAAGTTAAATGTATTTACTCATAATATCCAGCTAACGTTGTAGTCAGAGTTGGGATGTTAACTTAGACTTTGTCCAGAGGTGGGGTTTGCTTTACTTAATCACTTAGATTCTTAGATTATGGTCTTCCTTCCTTACATTACCTACTTCTCTCTCTCTCTCTCTCTCTCTCTCTCTCTCTCTCTCTCTCTTTTGGGAACAGGGTCTCTTTATATAGCCCTGGCTGTCTTAGAACTCACTGTTTAGAATAGGCTGACCTCAAACTCAGAGAGATCTTTCCTTCGCCTCCCAAGTGCTGAGAATAAAGGTGTATGTCACCACTCTCTACTTCATATCTACTTTAATAATAATTTTTCCTTTTGCCTTTCTTGGACACAATATAGTAATATAGTTAAAATATATTCGAATTTGTTTGCTAATAATGTAGCTTTTTTGAAGCAGAAAACAGTCATTGCAGTTCTGTACGTTTGCGCTGAGTAAGGCTATACGCTAGATATTAGTAGTTTTGGGTTACGCACGTACATGTTGGAGACACTGCTTAGAAGGTTTTGTTTTACCATGCCTTTTCCCTCCTAAGCTTGTGCTTAAGTACAGGTCGGTGGTGTGAGGATTGTGATTATTTCATCTTCTGTGCACTTATGTGGCTTAGAATCTGCATGTAATATGTAGAAAATATGACACACAAACACATAATAATACTAGATTTACTTTCATTTTGCATTATCCTGTGCCTCCATTCAGTGTCTTGTCATTTCATAGGTGTTATAATAGAGCCATGCTAAACACTTGTAAGCATTTTATATTTGTTGCTTAATTCTCACTGTCTACTGTGTTAGCACATAGATTTCAGTGATTTGTCAAAGATAGGACAGTTCAGTAAATGAAGGTGCATTTAAATCTATTTTTACACTGTCTACTGTGAAATACTGGTTCTGTTGTCAGACTTCCTAACCCTTCTTAGGTTGAAAGTTTCTATTTAAATACATACATACATGCATACATACATATATAAGTATGTATATTTTGGCTTGCACTTTTGATTTTATCTTATCTCAGCTTTTACCTGATTCATAAAACAGTATTGTTTATCATTAAATGATCTCAGAATAACTTCTTATGGGCATTTCTCTGGGCAGCATCTATAAAAAGACTGTTACTTTTTATAGTAGTAGGCTGATGATTGCTTGCTGTGCATTTCTGAGCATAGTGGTTGTGATATTTTGTAGTCTCCCTGCACACATACAAAAACTATGCATAAAGCTTAATTACTAGTAATAATTAAAACCGATCTGAAGGCAAAAAAAGTTCACCTTTGTTATTAAAGAATTCTTTGGGAATCTTGTTCACAGATTAGCATGTAAAAGTATGCACCATCTATTTGCTTTTTTGCTGTCTTAGTGAATGTTAATAAGCTTAGTTTCCTGAGGTCTTCCTGGGGATGATCATAGATAGTGTGATCAAATGTGCAATAATCAAGTCCAGCCCAAAGGAACCATTCACACAGCATGTGTCTTCACTTAGCAAGCAGTAAAATGCTAGCTGTCTGTTGCAATTATTACTGGTAGTAGTAATTCTCCATAAGTAAATGCCAGCAAGTTCTTTTTGTAGAGTAATCTCTAAGCAAGACATGCTAAACATCTATGGGAGCCATGGAGGGCGATTTACAGATCTTTGCAGTTTCAGAAAAACAAATTTGGAATGGAAACGATTTTTATTAAATAAGACTGTCAGGGTTTCTTTTGCTGTGATGAAACACCATGACCATAAACAACTTGGGGAGAAAAGGGTTTAGTTTGATCACACTCCCACTTCATGATCTGTCGTTAAAGGAAGTAAGAGCAGGAACTCAACATAGATCAAGGGACCTGGCAGCAGGAGCTGATGCAGAAGTGTTGCTTTTGTTCTCCATGGCTTGCTCATATACCCAGAACCCTATGCCAAGGAGTTGCATCACACACAATGAGCTGGGCCCTCACAAATCAATCATCAATCAAGAAACTGTTCTACAGACTTGCCTACAGGCCAATTATATGGAGGCATTTTCTCAATTAAGATTTTTTTTTTCCCAGATGATCCTAGCTGGTGTCGAGTTGACATAAAAGCTAGCTAGTTCAAGGACCTTATTTGAATAACTAACAATACTAAAGCCTGGGATTATAAGATATGTAGCTCAAACTATTATGGTTCTATTGTGTCTGCCTTGGTGGAAAGTTTGTCTTCATTACTGTCATTTCAGTGTTGTCCCCACTGAAAAATGTTAGTCCTGTTTTTCCCTCCCTATAAAATTGGTCACTTTTCTTTGGGGGTCTTTTGCCCCAAACTGCCTAGCCAAATTCTACCTTCTGTTCTCATGAATATGGGATTCATCACAGCAAAAGAATCTTTGACAGTCCTGTTTAATTTCCCATTCCAAATAGGATTATCATCCATGTTGACCCAAATGTGTACTGGAAAATAATTTATTTGGGGTAATCATCATCTCCTGGCTTTAGGGCTGGATCATGGATACCGATAGTCAGCCCTGGAAAAGATATCACTTTCTTAAAGGTATATAGTGTCTAGTCAGAATTTCTGCTAATCCCTGCCGTAGGTCCATGATAAAAACATTTTTAAGAGCACTATTTAGGTACTCCCACTAGCCAGGCAGGTTCTCTGCAAGTTGAATATTCAATCATTTGGTGAGATGCTTATGTATTTTATAGAATTTTTTTTTTTTTAAGGACAAGAGTGCAGAGATGATAAGACATCTGTATCCTTAATTACCCAGTGAATCAATGTTACCATCTTCCTCCTGGCTTTTATCTAAATCTCTTTGTGTATTTTCGATAGTGGTTGCAACAGATTGGGCTATCAAATCTCTTTTCTAGAAACATGGAAGTGATGAAACTACATGGTTTCTTCTTTGGGTTATCTAAGACTGGGGTTAGCAATGTGTCCAGCAAGTTGGTGAGTCTGTGTGGACCTGCAAATTCCATTTTCTTGCACAATCCAAAATAATTATTGGCAGAACCAAATGATTTAGAATAACCCAGTGCTAACTTAGTGTCTTACAAGGAATGGATGCACTTGGATTGTGAATTTGTACCGAAAGCAGTGCTTTCCCCTGGTGATGAAGCTCCTCAGGGAGGAAGAGGAATGAAGAGAGCTTATTCTGGCAGCCAGGGGGCCACTGGGACTCTGAATAGACAGCAGTCTCAAAGTTTGAGACTCTTCCTCTGTGTTCTTACAGGACAGACTTGTTATGACATGACATCCTTCATGCATTGTATAATCAAAAATCTCTGGTGAGAACATCCTTGGGCAGAGAATGTAGTAGTAAAAGGAGTACAATCTACCTCTAGGTTTGCTCAGAAGGGTGGAGCTGGGCCAAGTTCTTCCTAGGTTACCTTGACATTTTTTCTGACAGGCTCTTGTCTGGTGAAAAAAGCAAACAAAAACCATTTGAAGTGGATTTACAGTCATTTATGGATCTGAAGCTATTTTTTCTTCAAAGTTAAATGGTGATCTTGGAAAGTACTGGCTATAGCTTCTGACAAGCTATATTGCCTTGAATTTAGGGAGCATAATAGTCACAGAAAGGTGATGTTCCAAAGAGAATGTGATGAATTGTTTTGTAAGTAAGTGTGCCTACCCTACCACCTAACATCTTTAACTCAATTGTTATTAGTTATTCCTTCTTAACACACACACACACACACTGTTGTTATAAATCTGATCTGCCAGTTTGATATTTAGAGAGTAGATTTAATGAAGTCAAGTTGTAGGACCTGCAACTGGTCAAACGGAGCTTTGAGAAAACTTGATCAGTGAACTAGCTCTAAATAATGGGAATCTCATGATTTTTTTCACATGGTAAGAATAAATCATACTCTGTCCCTGAGAGTAAACGTAGAGTGAACAGATGGAAGATTAAGGAAAGATAGCAGACTTTTGTTCTATGGATAGAGACAGAAACTAAGTTCCTAAAGCACTTTGTCTGATGGTAGGACAGATTGTCTTGGGGAGTCAGAAATAGCAGTTTCCAAGTAAGAGAGAAGATTGATCATATGTGAAGTTCTTACAAAATCAAGTGCTAGGTTTTAGTTAAGTTGGTCTAGATCTTCTACAGTTCCTTGTAATTGCTTAGGGTCCATGGTTTTTTTGTTTTGTTTTTTGTTTTTGAGATGGGGTTTTTCTGTTTAGCTGTGCCTGGAACTGTTCTGACTGTCCTGGAACTTGCTTTGTAGATCAGACTGGCATTGAACCCACTGAGGTCCACCTGTATCTGCCTCTCAAGTGCTGAGATTAAAGGAATGTGCCACTACTGCCCGCCAGGATCCGTGCTTTTAACCTTCTGTACTTAATAGGCTTCTCTGATTGCTCAGGTTTCCACCTCCACAAAGTGAATATTTGTATAAAAATGAAACAGGCAACAGTGCTTAGCTTTAGAGAAATACTCTACAGCTTGAGATTTATAAATGGAGAAGAAATATTGACCTTCATTGGTTGTTTTTGACAAAGAAAGCAGCATGTACATTTGGTTTGTGCAACAAAAATTGCGAGCAGTTTCTTCTTTCCCTCCCTCCCTCCCTTTCTCCCTCCCTCCCTTTCTTTCTGGCATTTGTTTGCACGCCTGCTAGAGGTTGAAATGTTCACTGTCTTCCTTGGTCACTCTCCACTGTATTTACTGAGACAGGGACTTTACTAAACCCTGAATTCACCAATCAGCTAGTCAGGTTAGCCTAGTTAGCCAGTTTATTTCAGGGATCCTCTGAGGTGTTGATACAGATGTGCCCTGACATTTATATGGGTGTCTGGGATCCAAATTCCATTCATCTTGTTTGTGGGCTTGTTCAGTAAGCATTTATTCATTGATAAGGCAGCAAGTATTAGTTCTTTGTGTAGCTCAGTGCCTGGAAAAAGAGAGCCTGTGTTTAGCAAACATGGGACTGGGTTCAATCCCCACTGTAATTTTTTATCAGCATATTTTTTTTTTTTTTACGCAGACTTATTTTAAAAATCAACCCGATGTTTTCTGAATTGTCGTAATCGGGTAGGAATCAGCATTGCTGCATTCATACTGTTCGACAACGTAATCTACATGGTCTGTAAATACAACTAAGGAATGCGTTAAAAATTCCCTATTCAGATGTACAAACCGTGATTGATATCTTTGGTTCATTCCAGTTTTGTTTGACATAAAAGCTGCTGACCTAAATGGATAAGCAGTACTAGAATGATTTGAGTTTGTGGGTCTTGGAAACACTCGGAATGTGTCATCTATGTCTGTTGATTGGTAGTTGTGGAAAATGTGTCCTGTGTGCCTGTAGTGTAATCTTTGACTCCTTAAAACTTCAGAGATGAAAGGTTCATAGACTTAAATGTTTATTTCTAGTAATGGCTGTTTTTTATTTTATTATGCCATACTCTGAAACCCTTCTGAGTAATGACTGTGGTGGTATATAAGTGCTTCACTGTCAAGCCTTTTTGTTTTTAAACCGCATTTCCCTTGCTGCTCTGCATGGGAATTATGAGGCTGATTTGAAGTCAGTATTGATCCTAGTTACAAAGCTTGTAGTATCTAGTGTATTCCAGGAAATTGCTAGTAGGTGAACATTAAGGGGTTAGTGAGAAGTTCTGGGCAACAGAATGGCAAACGTGGAGGTGAGTGCATTTGTGGAGTAACAGTCACCACGTGTCTTGAGGTTGTGATGGTTGGGGGCATGATTATGGAACTGAAATTTTTTCTGTAGATGCTAGGAGCTTACACTTACAGTAAAATTACAACTAATAGAGGATATGCACCCCAGCCAAAGATTACTTTCACGTAAATGAGACCTCCTTTCTAGGCACTTTAATTTAAAGCACAGAGCAGAACAAGGACACAAAGACAGCAGGGATTTAAATCCTCACTTAGGCTCTTACACAAGATGCAGTCTTTTCAGTGGGCATTACTGTCAGAAGTAAACATGTCTTGAACCTAGTTTCTCAGGCATAATAGGCTACTGAAGTCTTCAGCGCTGAAAGAATAGTTTAATACTCTTTAGAGATCAGATTATCTTGTTTCATTGTTTTTGCTGTTGTAAAAGAAGAAAATAAAAGTAACCTCTCTGCCTTCTGACCATGGTGTTGTGACTCTTCTTAGAAGCAATTATCCTTGTAGAAATTCTCCCAAACTGAGATCATGCTGTTTTGAAGTCTACTTCCTTGTGCTACTGTGTCCGTTTGTATATAGTTTGCTTCATAATAATACTTAGCTGTAGGTTTACTCTCAGCCCCTTGCTAATGAGCCTCCAAGACCCTTCCTTCCTTACTAAACTGTACTCGTCATAGCTTTACGCATGCGGTCTTGAGTATACCTCTGTTTTCTGGAATTGATTTCAAGATGTAAAAAGTGTGGTTCTGAGGGGTATATTTGTGTATAGATTTTAGGTTTTGGGGGATGGGGAGTGCCAAACTACTGTAAACATTATGGGTGCTTACATTCTCATAAGCTGTGTAGAGGAAAGTATTGATACTATTATTAATACCTAACTAATTCAGTAGGTGAGAAGGTCATGACAATAGTAATTAATTCCTACATTGGTGATTGCTTAGTAAAGTTGGGCATCGATGACGTTCATCTTGTAAATTGCCTTTTCTGCGTTTCTCCTCTAATACTTTTTTGTTTTTTCTTTTGAGATAGTCTTGGGTATCTCAGGCTCGCCTCAAACTCACTCTGTAGCTGGTGATGGCCTTAGGATGACCTTTCAGTCCAACTCCTGAGTTATGAAAATTTATATTAATAATTATGTCATTTTAATTTTAGCTTAGAGTCAAGTTCTTTTTTTTCCAGAATGTGTACTTTTTACTTTAACACTACTTATTGAACAGCCATTTTGTTTTCCACAGATCTGATCATGTCTTATTGCCATTCATACTAAATATTTTGAGTACCTACATTTATGTATTTTCTAGATTACATTCTTGAGTTTTCACTTCATCTATTCTCTTTTAAAGCATATTATTGGCCATTGGCATGAGAAACGTATTCAGACAGTTGGGTGGGATTTATGAGTCAGTGCCATAATACAGTAGATTACTATGATGAATGTATATTGTGACCTGTACATTTCTTTCATCCATATTTAATATTGACCACAATATTTTAAGTACTACATCTTTATTCTGCCTGTTGGCTTATGGAGAGGTTCTGCTGTGCTCCTCCCTGTGCTCTTTTTGAAACTATATATGTAGCACATACAATAAAAACTCAAGAAAAACATTCCCTTATTAAAATTAAACGTCATTTGCTCAGTGCTTATTCACTACCAGCCATTGAGTTTACAGAGGGTCTGTGAGCTTACAAATGGATCCCAGTGTTGTAATACCAACTTAGCCTTGATCCCCAAACAGCTCCTGGAGTGGAGCATCCTGTTTTGCCTTTTCTATAAAGAAGTGCATGCATGTTTTCTTAAAGGTTTTTCTGAAATCTTACGTTTCCCTACCGTAGAACACTGATGGCTCCAGTAGAGCTACAGTAGAGTGTAACAGTGATTACAGCACAAACCGTAATGCTGTCCTGGATCAGGCCACAGAAGATAGTGGATAGAGTAGAGACGGCTGTGCCATTACTTCTTTGCTTAGGATAGCTGACAAGCCTTTACTGCAGAGGATAGAGTCAGTTGAAAATGCACAAATGTCCACTTAGGGACCTGGGCTTCGGAAGCACGCTGGCACAGTTTGCCTTTATGCCATTTGATTTTCTGATCTATTTTCCCGGTTATTAGCTATATTTCTCAGCAGTATTTCATTCACTTGGTTCCTTCCCCATGTTTTAATTTACTCTGCAAGGCAGTGTTTTTTTCTTTTTTAAGTGTAGATTTTACATTTCCCTGCTCGTAAAGTATTTTTCTTAGTAAAGAGGAGCCTTATTTTTACCATGCATGAGTTGCTCTGTCTGTATCTTACAGCATTGTTTTCTCACCTGAAAATTTTCGTGCCGTGTTGTCTTTGTCTAAGGTAGACTTTTATGGCAGACTCTCTTCCCCGTTCTTGTTAATATCACTATACTCTTCTTTTAGCTCCTCTGGGATATGGAGCACCTGGTTCCTGGAAAGACTTGGATCTCTCAGGTCAGAGATGTTTTTCTCTGAATGACCAAAATTAAGAAATGTCCATATTGAATGGGTTTTGCTTGTCTTATATCATTAGAGGTCTTTCTGGAATCTTACGTTTTCCTGCCCTAGAACAAAGTTAACCTAGAGAAGGAACTCTGTTTCAGTAGCTGTCTTAGGAATGGAGGTTGAGATAATAGTGCAACACTATTGATCAATATTGGATATCGAACTAGTTTCATATTTCCATGGTAATCAGGTGGAGACAGGCTTTGGGGGTAGAAGAAAGCTGTTTAAGGCACAGAAGACGTGTGGTTGAAATGAAGGATCATTGGGAGTAGTAAGAAGGTAGACCCTCTTCATGAGTTGGCTGGGCCCTTTAAGTTTTGGATTTAATGTTGAAAGGTTATATATTTAATACTGTGATGAAAAAAGTCATTAGAGCTAAATTTAGCAACATCATTAGGGTTGAGTGATAAATTTCTTGTTTACATTGACTATAGATTCCGAAGTGTGCTAGGTTTATATAATTTTTATTGCTTTGAAGTTTTAGGTATTTGAGCTGGACAAGGTTTCTCGAGCCTATAATTTGGGTATTCAGGAGGCCGAATCAAGTTGCTGTGCTTTGAAGTAGCCTGGCTATGTAGTGAGTTCCAGGCCAGTCTAGGCTGCAGTATAGGACCTGGTCTCAGATACATACCTATTGCCAGGTTCATACAAAAGGGAAAATGGCTAAAACATGAATATTGCTACTGTTCTAAAGAATCATTACTAGTTACCTTAAAATAAACTAGAAAGTGGAATACAACTGCTCTACATTTACGTGAGCCAAAATTTAAGAAACCAGGAGCTTTCACAAAGCAAGATGTCCAACTGTTCTAAACAGATTGAAGTCTTCCCAATACTGAGTGTCCATTCCTAGAAGGCAGCAGCTGGAGTAAAGTACAGCTTCCTACTGTCTAGCCTCTAGCACTGAAATGTTACCCAGCTCAAAGATGCTTTCTTTGCTCATGTTAATATCTGTGACACTTACCTATAATCTGTAGGCCACTGAGAAAATTCAAATGTTTATTTATAGCTACTAGTTCTTTTTACAAAACAAACTCTAAAGTGATTTGGATTAACCAAAAGATTACCAGAATTTGAATTTTATAACCTAATTCATTATTGAATTATTATTGAAGAAATGAGTATTCCACATTTATTGTGCCAGTTTACTATTTTGTCTGCATTCAAATTATACTTAAACATAGGATTCACTTCTGAAATTTTTAAAAGATTTATTTATTTTATGTATATGAATACTCTATCTGCATGTACACCTGCATGACAGAAGAGGGCATCAGATCTTATTATAGATGGTTGTGAGCCACCATGTGGTTGCTGGGAATTAAACTCAGGACCTGTCCCTCACCTCTGAATTTTAAGCAAAACCATTGTCTTGACTTTAATTACATTTAAAATTACCTGCCAAAATTAAGTATCATGACTTCTATCACTTTTAATTTTAGTGTATTTGCTGCTGAAGCAAGCACTTAATTTTAATTTTAAAAGGAGTATTTCTCCCAAAGGTTAGCCTGAGTTACAATCTTTTTCACAGGCTTTTGATGTATTTCCAGAGCCTCCATTAAATACATAGAATAATTCCATCAAAGTAAACCACCTTAGAAATTTGATGGCAATTTATAAACATAATTCTCCTTATGTTATTAAAATTAGTTATATTGTGTATACTTTGATAGGAACTGTATATTATTTTGGGAACCTGATAATAATGTATTGTGTGTGTGTATATGTGCTTACATATATAGAGAGGTTAATATCCCGTGTTCAGTTTTTATTTTATTCTTTTTGAGACACAGTCTCTTACAGAACTTGGAACTCTGTAATTGAGCTAGATTGGTTAGCCACCAAGCCTCAGTGATCTTCTTATTTCTGCTTCCCTGGTACTGGGATCACAGGAGCAAACCGCTGTGCCCACCCATTGCTGGGTTGGTTACTGGGGATCCAAACTCGGGTCTTCTTTCTTATGTGGCAAGCACTTTACCAAACAAGCTTTAATGTATCATTTTATTTTTAAAAATCCAATGAATTTGATTGCCCAATTGAAAACAAATATACATGTCATATGATTGGCATGATCACTCAGACTGTCACCTTTGGACATTATCAGCACACGTGTCACTCGTCTTTCTGTTGCTGCTTGGCTTTGTTGTTTTGGGCCTGTGGTGAGAGGGGCATGCCATGGAACAAAGCTGCTCACCTCTTGGGAGGAATAATGTAGGGTACGAGAGGGTTCCCACCATTTCCCAGTAGCACCCCAGCCTAGTAACAAAGTCCTATATGGTGCGTGGCCTTTAGGAGACCATGGTGAATCCAAGCCATAATACCATGCTGAATGCTTATTCTGGGTTAGCAGCTTCTCTGCACCTACTGATCTCAGTCCTTACAGGATTGTAGTCTTGGAGATCATCTGATTCCTGTAGTTTTTGTCTTACCCTTTGTCTCTTAACGCTTGTTCTCCATGAGTTTTGTTAAAAAGATTAGATCTAGAGTTCTACTTTCTAGCTCCTTCTATAAAGACACTGCTGTATTCCCAGGTTTCAGTATTAAAATAGTATCAGAATTCAAATAGCGTCTTCCTATCTGCCTTTCTATCTTTGCTTTCTTCTGGTTATTCCAAGCTTTCTTGATTCTATTTTTTAGTATATTTATTCTTAGATTTTCATCATATTCCCTAGCATAGAAGCCTAGAATAATTTTATTTTTTAATATATAAGGACATCTACCAGTAAATTCTCAAGTTGAATTCATTTTTCTTGTTATTTATGATCTTCCAGCTCACACTTGGATAGTATGTATGTATTTTATATCTTGCACAATATTTGTAATTAAGTCAGTGCCCATGTTATTGCAGTGTCCATTTATTTATAGTGTTAGTCTGTCAGGCGCACCTTGACTCCTGTCTGTCCAGACCTCTTAACTTCTCCTTAAGGTTTCATCCCCTCTTCACTCTCAGGTCTTTTCATTAAGTGAAGGTGTGTTTGGTTCACTCTTAGCAAATAAACTAAGATAGACAAGTTAATTAGACAAAGTGGCCCTCAGTTGTAAGATGTTTGAGCACTAAGAAGAGAAACTTTGTTGGTACTCTAAGGATTTCATGGACCTGATGAGTTGGAGTCAGTAAAGCTTATTTTAAAGGATAGCCCCTTTGCTTTGAAGCCTTTTTGCTACACCTAAGAACCTCAATTACAGAGAATATGTGAAATTTCTCACTGGCATTGGTATACTTTGTCTACACATGGGTAGTTGTGTTTTTTATAATAGAGTGCAAGAGAGTCCTCTGTAACTTGACCAAAGGAATCCATCAGCCCAGGACTCTGAAGGATTAGATAAAAGGATTTATTTTTGTGCATGGCTAGAATATGTGTCTTGATTGGACCTGAGAGATAGCTCAAAGCTTTATGCTGTCTTTCTTTTTTGTGCGTGCTGGGGAATGAAACCCAGGGCTGCTGGCTTGATAGGCACATGTGCCACCACTGAGCTACTGAGACTTATTTGAATTTTTGTCTTTTGACTTAGGAAAGCTTACATGTGAAATTAGGTACAGAAGATAGAAGGGTTAATTTAAGGATCTCTCATTACTGTAGTCTACAAGGGAGTGTTTCCAGAAGAGATTGTATTGTACTACCCAGAGGGTCTCTTCTTTAAACAGATCAGCCACCAAACTGTCCTTCGAAGCTTTGATTCACAGAGAGTGGGGGTGGGGGTTATGTGTTCTGGCTTTTCATTCTCAAAACCTATCCTGTGCTACCTCTCAACTGGCCAAAATTGTGAAAACTCTACCTTGTTCTCTGCTTTTAGACCCAGGATACATATTTGCTATTATTTCAGAGTCTTCTCTCACAACCTCCTTTTCCTCTTCTTATTTTTACCTCTTCCAGGGACTTTTTTTTTTTGAAACAAGGTTACATGTAGCTTGTGCTGTGACTTTAGCTAAGTAGTCAAGGCTGACTTTGAATTCCTGATCCTCAAGTATTGGCATTATAGGTGCGTGTTACACATGCACACAGCCAGCCTTCATTGATTCTGAAGAATATCTTGTTTGTTAAAAGTAACAGGAAAATGGGGGATGATGGCAAGATGGTTCAGTGAGTAAAGACAGTTGTTGCTATTCCTGATAACATCATTCGATCCCTGGACCTACATGGTAGAAGGAAGAAGTGACTCCAGCAGAGTGTCCTCTGACCTCTAGGCATGTACAATGGTACGGTAACTCCCACACAGACATACACACAAAATAGATGAGTACATCTCAGTGAATATTTAAAAAAACCTTTGTGTGAGAAATGACTATTTTCTACTTATGTTTATCTATATCATACATGGACAGGATATCATTAAAATTGATACTATATATAATCAGACAGTGTCCATGTTCTGAAAACTGATATTAACAAAATGAATTACAGTGAGGAAGTACTTATTTAATTAAGTAAGGTATATTTGTAAGGAAGTACCTGTTTATTTAGTGGCTATTTTGTTCTAGATAGCAGTAAACAGTTAAGCAAATCTTGGTGGAAAATGACTTGAGTGGATTTTAGTTCTAGCTGTCTGGGTTTTCAGCTATGTTGTTAGGTGACATTTGTCTGTTGATGAACAGCATGGGGCTGGGAAGACTGGATGACTTATGCTTGGTGGAAGGCCAGAGTTGTATTCTTCCCTTGAAGAGGCTGTCTGTGGGAGTGTAAACAGATATTTTGGTTCCTCTGTAGAGCTCAGCTTTTACCTACTTATGCATCTACTTATGTGGACTCATTTTACTAAACTAATTTAATAACTAAAAGTGTCATAAATAAATAAAGCAAGCCAGCAGCTGGGTTTTCTTTTCTTTTTTTGAGCAGACTCCAGATCAGGTTGATGGGTTTTGATTATTTAGTTTAGCTGAAAGCAGTTCATTAAGAGTGAATAAATAGCATCAGAGGAGTTATAAAAATATTTACGATGCAGATGTTCAATGCCTAGAGTTCATAAACCAAGATGTAAGTTTGTATGTAGAAGAAAAGAGCACTCTACTGGGGAAAATACAAAGGTTATATTTATTTATCTATTTACGAGTACATCCGTGTCTAAACAGTGCCTTCATCTCTGTAGTGTCCTTTTACATTTAAGGAGTTTTTAAACTTTCAGTGTGTGTGTGTCTGTACTGCATGTATGCAGTGCTGCCGAAAGAAGCCAGAAGTAGGATACCCTGAGACTGGATATGTAGAGAGAGTTGTAAGCTGCTGTGTGGGTGCTGGGAATCAGACCCAGCCACTGTTCTTAACTGCTCAGCCATCTCTCCAGCCTCTCCCCTTACAGTTTAAAATATACTTCCAGTATTGCACCTATTAATTTGGTTTCCTGTAATTACAGAGCAGTAATTAAAATTGACATAGGCTATCTGAACTTAGTAATGCAGATCAGGATAGCCTTGATGATAGTAACTTTTTTCTCTCTTTCCTTGACTTGGAGTTTGCTTGGTCACTGCACCTATGCAATTCTAACAGAATTGATTCTGGGTACATTTTACTCAGCCGGTTGCTGCCCTCTTAGGTATATGGTTTGAATCTGTCTTTTATTGGACAGTGCTGCTGTAGGACTTTAAGTTTGCAGTGAAAATTAAATCGATTTATGTTGCGTTTAAGCGGAAGGGGTATTTAAAATTTCAAAGGTCCCACAGTCATCCAGTTTCTATTTTCCAACTAGTGTGGCCTCTTAAGAGGAAGTTTGCAAACTGCCTTCTGTGGATGAAATGTTAGGGTTACTATGTAACTATGTGAACATCACTAAAGAGAGCTGAATTCTGACTGAATTCAGTCATTTGGCTGTTTAAGTCACCTTTTAGGGTCCACACACTTGAAAGGTATATTTATAAGAAGAACTTTAGCCACAGTAGAGACATTCAGAATGTCTCCTTTACCTGTTTTTGTTACTCTTCCCTTCATCTACTTAGGTATTTATCCAATGCTTGGAAGTGCCTTCAAGGCTTCCAGATGTTGACCGTGTTTAGAACACCCAGCTGGTTTTTAATACTCCGTGTGAATTTATTTACTGTAAACATTTTATTTACCCTAAACACTTCCTCCTTGTTAGTCTGTTGATGAATCTGGGTCCCTGCCACTGACTCCGTATCTTTCTTGTATCCCCAGTTTGATTCCATTACCCTTGAGGCTGGCAGCTTACAGCTTACTCTACCTACCTGCATTAAGTGCCAAGATGTTATGTGGACTCTCAGCATGCATATAGCTAAATATTTGCCCCTATATGAATTGTGTAAAGTAAGTGCTTTTCATCCTTGTTAAATGAAGTCATGCGCACAGAACCTTAGAGGGGTTCACAGTAACTTCAGAAGTCCTAGCAATTCAATATAACAAGTTTTGCTGTCTTAGCAAAAGCCATCCTCCAATGTTGAGAGTAAAGGGACTTCCCTTCTCAGGGTGATCCCCAAATTCCCTTGAATGGTGATCTATTACCAAATGCTCTTGCTACTGCCTCATATGGCCAGGAAGTGCATTAGAGTAGGGACTACTTTGTCATTCATATTCGTTCATATATATTATACACACATATATATCCCCACAATTGTCATTACAGTCTGGTCATATAGACAGTACAAACAGTAATAATGACTGAACAATTTTTTTTTTTAACTAACAACACGGAAATGAGATTAAACTTGTACCTTCTTCCTAGCTAGCAAAAAGGAATTTCTCAGATTAAGTTAGGAAAATGGAGCAGTGCCTGCTCTTGCTTTAAGTATTAGTAACCACATTAGCCATTAACCATTAAATGTCTATTATCCGAGTCTTGGTTTCACACCCTACCTGGTGGAAACATTTACAAAATAATTTCCTCTCCTGCCTGTGGTTTCTAGCTTGTCTAGGAGATGTCTTTACACCTTTTACGCATCCCACAGGAGAACATTAGCCTTTTTCTTCAGGCATGATCTTGCTTGGGTGGCCTACTTAGTTTCCCCAGAACAGCTCCTGAGTCTCGTGAGATATGCCCGCATCTTTGGAAGGAGCACATGTTGGATGTTCTAGAAAGGAGTGTGGGGAAGTCTGCAGCATCAAGGTATGTTGGAGCAAGTTAGTGAGACATGGGACATTGTAAGTAGTAAAGTGTCAGTTCTTTCAGGTTGGTAGAGGATTCATACGCTGTGTAGGGAGTAGTAGGTTTGGACATCATGGAAGAAAGTGAGCAACTGGGCTTGCTGAGTCAAAGAATGTTCATGTTTTAAATTTTGATGGATATCTATAAATTACCTTAAAACCTATTTACTAGCTTCTATTTTCATATTTTTACTGTCTTCTGAGCTAGTAAATGCATTGTTGGCATTTGATCCTTTCTAATTTGCATCATTTTTATTATAACTACGATTCTATATTATTCGGCTTGTGGGATATTATTCATAAACATACTTTTTTCTCTTTGAGTTACCTTCCTTCTCTGTTTTTGGAGTTTCCATCTCCTTTTCTTGTTTTTTTGTTTGTTTGTTTGTTTTTGTTTTTTGTTTGTTTTTTAGTTTGTTTTAAAAATTTCATACCTGCATAGAATTTGAGAGTTTTTAAGAGGAGTGTCTTTGTTTGTTTGTTTGCATGAATTATTTGTGGCAAAAAGAATAAATAATGTATTCACCATTTCTCCCCTGCCCCCAAAAGGCTCTTAACCCTAAACTCTGGAACTCATAAATATACTAGCAACCTTGAAAGTGTGACTGAAGCTAGCATTGCTATGGAGAGCTTGTCTTGGATTACCTAAATGGGCCCAGTCTAATCCCATAGGTTTCTAAAAGTGGCGTTTTTCCAACTATGGAACTATGATCAGAGAGAATTAATTTCAGGAAGATTCTTACAAAGTTAGCATTCCTTGCTTTAAGGGGAGAAGAGGCTGTAAGCTGAAGGAATGTTAATGGTGTCTAGAAGCTGTTTCTCTCCTAGGGCCTCTTGAAAGGAATGCAGCATTGCCAATACCTTTGTTTTTGCTAAGTGAAACTGAACTTTCAAGTCACAGAACTGTATAAATTTGTGTATAAGATACTCAGCAGGCAATTTTTATACCAATACCAGCAATACCAGCAATAGAAAACTCTGCGTGTGTGCGTGTGTGTGATATTTTGATCTCAGTTTGCTGCTTAGTTTTTGTTACCTGTCTTGTTTATGATGTCCTGCTATGTAGTAATATATAATATAGTCAAATTTATCTTCTTTTAATGCTCTATACTATTTTTATCTCACCCTGAATTAGTTCTAGCATTAATGTTGGCTGCTTCTTACCCTATGCTTTTCCTTGCTGTTTCATCTCCATGCTGGATCATCCTAGGGTCTTGAGAATGCTGGGTATGTAGGCCAGAAATCAATGTCAGTTGTTTTCCTTAATCACTCTTCACCTTGTTTTATGAGACAGAGTCAATTCTTTAGTCTGAAGCTCTGATCCAGCTAACCTGGCTGTCCGGCAAACCATAGGGATCTTCCAAGTGCTAGAATTGTGCCAGGCTTTTTTACATGGGTGCTTTACATGAGACTTAAGTCCTCAAGCTTACATGGCAAGTACTCTGTGAACTCATTTGTCTCCCATGGCTCAGTTATGTTTTTATGAAGACAGGATCTCATTATGAGATCACTATCATTATGCCTTGAGATTATAGAAATCACATGCCAGCTGTCTCAGTTTTTAACTATGTACTCTGGCATATTGATGTTATTGTCAATTAGAGCTTTGAATGTTCATTCTAAAAAGGTAATTTAGCACCTATTCATCCTTCAGATTAAAAAACAAAATTCTGTTTTCTTTGAGGACTTTCCAGATGTCTGACTTGATTAGATGTGTTTTCATTCTGTAAATAATTGGTGTCATACTTAGAAAATTGATTATTGATTCTTAGCTATGGTTAATAATCTTTACTCAAGGTTCTCCTCCTCCCTTTGGGTCGGGAGTCTTGGGGTTCGCAGCCAATGTACCAAGATGTTGTGCCTGCTCCATGAGACCCAAAAGAGCTGATTCTACTCAAGGTTTTGAATGGGCCTTGCCTCCTGGATTTCTTCCACAAAACCATAGTAAATACAAAGCAAGACATTTCCAGAATGTGCATATTAACATTAGAAAGTTAATTTAATCAGCTCATTATAAGAACATCTATTAGCTACCTGTGTATGAGTAGACACAGTGCTGAATGAGCATGCCACATTATGTCTTCATTTATTTCTTACAACACTGTGGTAATAGGCATTACCTTACTTTATAGACCAGGAAAACGGAATAGGGAGAGCCTAAGGTTATCTCACTTTTAACTAACTGGTGGGATTGCCTTAAAACTTTAAACTTTTTTTTTTTTTAATTGCAAAATGCAGTTTTAAAAATCAGAATGTAGAAACAGTTAAAAAATCAGATGTCTGGGTCTACAATTCGATTCCATTGGTCAAGAAAGAAGCCAGAAATACAAATTAGATAAAAGACAGCATCTTCAACAAGTAGTACTGGTCAAACTGGATGTCTGTGTGAGGAATATAAATAGATCTACATTTATCACCCTGCAGAAAACTCAATTTGAAATGCAGGATAAGGCCAAGATACCCTGAATCTGATAGAATTAAGATGGTAAATAGATATCCAGGAAAGGGTACCTCAATTGCCCCATAAAATTGGCCTGTGGACACGTTGTGGGGCATTTTCTTGACTCACAATTGAGATAGAAAGACCAAGCTCACTGAGGGTGGTACCACCCACCCCTGGGCAGAGAGTCCTAGGTTGTGTAAGAAGCAGCTCCCTTCCATGGTCTCTTCTTTATTCCTGCTCCCACTTTCCTGCCTTGAGTTTTACCTTGAATTTCTCTTCGTGGCAGGTCATAACCTATATAAGCCACATAAGCCTGTTCATACCCCAGGATGCTTCTGGTCCATGTTTTATCTTAGCAACACAGACCATATTAGAACACACAGACATGACATGCTTATCAAGCATCATTTGGTACTTTGGATTGATGGTTAATACTTGGAAAATGTTTCTTTTACCTTTAAACTTACTAGTGTAGAAGAGTAATTGGACTTAAAACTTTCTCATTGTACTCCCTCAAGATTAGTACAACAAGGTTCTGAGAAAGACCTCTGAAAACACAGGCCTCTTCCCCTGCTTACTGCATTTTGCATTCTTTTATCTCAGTAATGAGTAATAATCTTGCTCATAGTGTACAAGGCTTAATTATTAACTCTTAAGCCAAATGTGATGATGCTCGCTTATAATCCCAATACCCAGGATCTGAGTCAGAAGATCTCAAGTTTGAGGTAAACCTGGGCTGCATAGTGAGATCCTGTTCTCCCCCCCCCCCCCAAATAAAGGGGCTCTTAAGTAATCTCTATTTGTTATGTCTTTACCTGAGAGGTGCAAAGCCTCTACAGAAAAGGGAACATAGTTTTCTTATTTTGTGTATGCATATGACTTAAAAATGGTGCTCACTAGTTAATTGAATAGATGAGTGAGTTGTAATGTGCTGGTTTTCTCAGTGTTTGCCTTAGCTCTTTGAATGGTAAGTGTGGGCCTGAAATATGCCATAATGAAATATGTAAAAATCATAATAAAAATATTTTGTGTTTGTAAGCATACATGGGGTGGGGGCATGGACAGCTAATTCTTGTACTGAACACACTTTATGGGATTCTAGGAGTTTTCCATTTGTGGGGAAGAGGGGCAGTTAATTATCTTTTGTGGTTGGACAATGGTAGTTTTCACGATGACTTCCATAGCTTAAAGATTTTATTTTATTTTATTTTTTTTTTGCCCTCATGCTTTTCTATTCATTTCCTGTTGCTGCTGGAACAAATTACCACAGCCCCAGTGTCTTTACGGCAATACAAATTGTTATTTTGTAACTTAGGAGCCAGAAATTTAAATAAACTGTTTAGTAAGTTCACATCAAGATGTGTGTCGGTCAGTATATTATAGAAGAGGATGGGGCAGAGGACAGAAAAAATAGGAAAATAATTTATTTCACAAATGTTAAGGACAGTCAGACAAAGCATAAACTACAGACAGATGATTACAAATACTTAGAAACACCCAGGAGAAGCCAGAGCAGAATAAGAAATTCTGTTTTGTGTAGCCATGGTTGAAAATACATTAATTGAAAATTTTGTGTTTAAAATTATGTGCTTACCATGTGTGTTCTTTTGCAATTGGGTTACCTCACTTGGGGTGATATTTTCTAGTTCCATCCATTTACCTAAGAATTTTGTGAATTCATCATTTTTAATAGCTGAGTAGTTGGAGAATCTTTTGGGTATATGCCCAGGAGTGGTACAGCTGGGTTCTCAGGTAGTACTATGTCCAATTTTCTGAGGAGCTGCCAGACTGATTTCCAGAGTGGTGGTACCAGCTTGTAATCCCACCAGCAATGGAGGAATGTTCCTCTTTCTCCACATCCTCACCAGCATCTGCTATCATCTGAATTTTTGATCTTAGCCATTCTGACTGGTGTGAGGTGGAATCTCAGGGTTGTTTTGATTTACATTTCCCTGATAACTAAGGATGCTGAACATTTTTTAAGGTGCTTTTAAGCCATTCGATATTCTTCAGTTGAAAATTCTTTGTTTAGCTCTGTACCCCATTTTTAATAGGGTTATTTGATTCTCTGAAGTCTAACTTCTTGAGTTCTTTGTATATATTGGATATTAGCCCTCTATCAAATATAGGATTGGTAAAAATCTTTTCCCAATCTGTTGGTTGCCCTTTTGTCTATGCACTCACTGATAAGTGGATATTAGCCCAAAAGCTTCAAATACCCAAGATACAATTCACAGACCACATAAAGCTCAAGAAGAAGGAAGACCAAAGTGTGGGTGCTTCGGTCCTTCTCAGAAAAGGGAAGAAAATATTCACAGGAGCAAATACAGAGACAAAATGTAGAGCAGAGACTGAAGGAAAAGCCGTGGGAAAAGTCTGTCCCACGTGGGGATCCATCCCATATACAGTCACCAAACCCTGACACTATTGTGGATGCCAAGAATTGCTTGCTGAAAGGAGCCTGACATAGCTGTCTCCTGAGAGGCTCTGCCAAATACAGAGGCGGATGCTCACAGTCAACCATTGGTCTAAACGCAGGGTCTCCAATGGAGGAGTTAGAGAAAGGACTGAAGGAGCTGAAGGGGTTTGCAACCCCATAGGAAGAACAACAATACCAACCAACCAGAGCTCCCAGGGACTACACCACCAACCAAAGAGTACACATGGAGAGACCCATGGCTCCAGCCACATATGTAGCAGAGGATGGCCTTGTCAGGCATCAATGGGAGGAGAGGTCTTTGGTCCTATGAAGGCTCGATAGATGCCCAGTGTAGGGGAATCGAGGGTGGGGAGGCGGGAATGGGTGGGTGGGTGGAGGAACACTCTCATAGAAGCAGGGGGAAGTGGGATGGGATAGGGGGTTTCTGGGATGGGAGAAACCAGGAAAGTGGATAACATTTGAAATGTAAATAAAGAAAATATCCAATAAAAAACATTTTTAATATAAACTATGTGCTATCTGTATAAAAGAAAATACATCTACAGGAGTGTGTGTTGGGGGGGTGTCATCTGAAGAGATGACTTAGTGATTGGGAGCTCTTTCTACTCTTTCAAGGGACCAGCTTCAGGGGATCTGATTCCCTTTTCTGGTCTCTGTAGACACTGTGCCGTGTGTGTGTGTGTGTGTGTGTGTGTGTGTGTGTGTGTGTGTGCGCGCGCGCGCACACGCGCGCACACACACACATTGTATATCAATACACACATATTGTATATCAATATGTATTGATATACATATATACTTTTTTGTTTTTTTAAATGTACAAGGAAACATAGTTTTGGGAATTTATAGTCCCTTCCAAGTTATACAAATGGGACATTAAGGATTTTTAAAGAGCAAATTCTTTCTTAATAGATAATATTCAATCCCTATCACTAGGATAATAGTTCTTTGCTAAGTTAGCTAAGCTTACAGTATTCATTTTAAAATAGTGTATGTTTTTTGGTGAGGAAGTTCTGTGCTGTGTCTTGGAAATGAAGGTCACAGGAAAACTTGGGAGTCTTTCTATCTTCTATCACATAGGTCCTGGGGATGAAACTCAGTCATTCAGCTTGATAGTAAACATCTCTACTCATTGCAACATCTCTCTGACCCCAAGAAGTGGTAGGTAATAGAATCCAACTCAACTCATATAAGAGAAATGTGCATTTTCTAAACAGTTGGATCATCTCTTTACCCCCTTTAGCATCTTAAGTAAACTGTAATCTTACTACACTTGTATGGAAGCAAAACCACAGTAAAGTTCCAGAAAGAAAAATGAAACTAATGCCAGCCAGTTATAGTTCTATATGAGTCAGTCTTGTGCCATGGTACTTGGTTACTTCTTTTTCCAGTTGTTTAGTTAAATATCAGCTGATAATAACAAGATAAAATACAGAACTTTAACATGAACGGTAAACTTTTCTGCTAGTCATCTTCCCATTGCTGTGAAAAATACATGAGAAAAACAGCTTTAAGGAAGAAATCTTATTTTGACTTAGCGTTTCAGAGATCTCAGTAGGTGATCACTTGGCTCAGGCACTTTGGGTCTGTGGTAGGGTCGATAATATGCCAGGGAACTCACCCCATCTAACAGAGCTGCTTAACCCCTAGTGGGCAAGGAAGCAAAAGGGGGAAAGGAACAGAGGCCTTGGTATGTTCTCTGAGGGCATGCTCCTATGACTTACTTCCTCCTGCTAGTCCCACTTTGACTAAGAATGACATCAGCTGAACAGTAAGTCTTTAATATGTATTCCTTTAGGGGGCATTGTTCCTTTCTGGAGATCACAGGGTTTAAGGGAACATCTGACAGAGAACTGGACTCTTAGGAGACAAAAGTTTCCTGTTTCTTTATCTAGGACTTTGTAGTCTCCAGAGCTACGGGAAATAAATCTCTGTTCATTAGACATTGCTCAGCCTTGTGTGACACTGTAGTAGCTAATTCTACTGTTGTACAGTTGTTCAAATGTGAGCAGAGATCTGATGTGTAGGTACTATATTGGTTTTAAATTAAAAACAAAAAAACAAAGAAAATCCTTTAAAAATGCAACTAGCCCTGTGGCTTTGAGAAGTTCTGAGGAGATGATTGGCGAGAGACTGAAGAGCTAAGTACTAAAGAGTATAGATGGAGTGGTTCCTTGTAAAGCCGATCCCGTTGGAGCTTCTGTAGAAAGAGTTAAGTTGTTTCCAGCAATAGAAAATCATCACTGCCTGGCTTACAATAACCAGAATGGCAACTTGAGTTTAAATGTTTTCTTCTCATCTACTTATATAGCATTTACTGTGTGTAAGGCACTGTTTGCTTGTAATAAAGATGGCTACTGTTACTTCAAAGATGAGGCATAGAAGCTTTCTTTCCAAAGGTCTCAGGGCTAGTATGTGGCCAAACCTGCATCTAACTTAAGGACATTTAACTAGAATCATCACTTTTTTCTTTTTCCTTCCTCTTCTTCTTTCTTCTTCTTTCTCTTTTCTTCTTCTTCCTCTTCCTTCTCCCTCTTTCTTTTCTGACAGGTTCTCATTGTATAGCCTTGGCTAGCATAGAACTTGCTATGTTAACTAGACTAGGCTGGCTTCAGTCATACTAAGTTCCATCTGCCTCTGCCTCCTAAGTACTAGTGTTAAAGATGTGTGCTGTCAATCAGGCAAATCCTCACTGTTAACCACAGTACAGAACAGTATAATTTTTTTTTTGTCAAAAGACTTGTGACCAGAATATATAAAGAACTTCTGAAAATAAAAAAAAAAGAAAATACAATTTTTTAAATGGGCAAGTTAGGCATGGTGGCACATACTTTTAATCCCAGTACTCAGGAGGCAGAGACACATGGATCTCTGTGAGTTTGAGACCAACCTGCTTTACATAATACATGCATTCTGGGCTAGCCAGGGCTACCGAGTGAAGATAAGCAAATGGCCAAATGAAATTATGCTAGCTCTCATTAATCTTCAAAGAAACTATTAAAACAAGAATAGTTGGCAAATGGCACCATAATCTACACAATACAGTAAGATTTGAAATATTGAAAACACTAGATATTGGCAGGGATGTGGAATATATGAAGCTGTGGTTTTTGATGAGGTGTATAATGTCTACTATTTTGGAAAGCAAATTAACTTTGTATATGATTAAACATGCAGCTGTCTTGTGACCTAATAATTTCATATCTAGGTAATTAAGAGAAATGAAAGCATTGCTAATAAAAGACTCGTAGCTTCCTGTCAGCTACATAGTGAGTTCTAGGCTGACCTGGGTTACCTTAGACCCTCTCAAAAACAGGAATTAAAGAAAAGAAGATTCATATAAGAGCCTGATCATAGCTTACAAACGGGAATGATCAAAGTTCCTGTTAGTGTAAGAAGTCAGTACTGAGTCAACTAGGAGACTATTTAGCAACATTCACCAAATGAACTTCTGACACACTAAAGCGATGTAGCGGGTTAAAGAGGTATAATGATTACACCTCTTGTTCCAACTTCTGAAGTCTTAGCATGGGCCAAACCACACGTTAGAAATACAAACAGAAAAGGCAAAAGGGGATTCCCTGCTGTAGCAGAAGTGGTAGATCTTAATGTCCATGGTGGCTCTATACACCTTAGTCTGTTTGGGCTCCTACAACAAGATGAAGCATAAGTGGGTCTTCAGTTAACATTTCTTTCTCACAACTTTGGAGGATGAGAACTTCAAGATTAGGCTGTCTGTTGAGGGCCATAGATGACTGACCCCTTCTAGTGCTCTGTCATCACATTGGTGTGGGGTGAGGGGAATCAAGTAACTTTGAGTTTGTTTTCTCAGGCTGCTTCATGACCGAGATACTCCACCTTTGAGTTTAGATAGCAATGCATTTTTGAGGGACACAAACACTTGTAACAAGTGCATATGTACACATCTATAGATTTTAGTGGTGCCCGTGTATTTAAAATGGATGTATGCTACTGTGTATGAGGTTACCTCAGAAAGAAATAATAAAGATTTGCATAGTAGGAGCTGAAGGAATTAAAGGGAAGAGAGAAATTATACTTTACAATTTTTAAAAATTAAAAGGAATAATGGAAACAGCAACTGAAGCAAAGAGGAGCTTTTGGAGTAACACAGTGCCATACGAGTAACAAGCAGCAGCCTAAGCATGCAGAGACACATTGAGAACTAGTGCATAGAACCTCAGCTGATGTTCCTAATTAACACAGGTCTAAATTGTACCCAGTATATTTTTCTAAGTATGTGTGACTCATTATGCAGACTTAAAAAGGATTTGTTAATAATCAGTGAAAGTTTCAAAATAAAGGCTTACATGTCAATTGTATAGAACATATAATGCATTAAGTGGATTTCCTAGATTTTATGTAAATAATCATTGCTAATTTGGGGGGAACATTATGAAATGGAACTAGTCTCTTTTAAGAGGAGAATCTCGCAAAATAACAACACAAAAGGTTTCAACAGATGTTTGATTGATGAATAAGCAGGACATTTATCCCTCTTATTTATTAAAATGGTATAGGCTCTTCATTGGTAGAAGGACTTTAAATGTGGGCTTCTAAGCCTAAGCATGTTTAGTTCAAAGTTTTGTTTATAATATATTCCAGAACAGTTGGGAACTTAGAAGCAATTAATAAATATAGCAGTAATTTGTCCTTGTTGTTGAAGCAAATGTGTACACACATAGGCTAGGTGACAAATTTTCTATGGGATCCATGATCAGATATGCTCTGTCTACCAAAATGAATTGAAATAGGAGTCCTATATAGTCTTATTGTGGGCTGAACCTTTAAAATAAAGAATAACCTATAGTTTCTGAGTTTCCCCTTAAAGTTAGGGTTTTCCCCCCTGTATTATTATGGATGTAAGTAACATACACAACAGTTACTACATAGTAACTAATGTCTTTGGCTTCTCAAACAAGACCAACAGATTGGCTTCCTTGTTGTTTATGGACGAGCTAATTCCTGATCTTTGCATCTGTTTTAGTAATAGTTATGCACAAGTGCGAGCTGTGGTGATGACCAGAGATGACTCAAGTGGTGGATGGCTACCACTCGGAGGGAGCGGACTGAGCAGCGTCACTGTCTTCAGAGTCCCTCATCCCGAAGAGAATGGCTGTGCAGACTTTTTTATCCGTGGAGAGAGACTCAGAGACAAAATGGTAATGATTAATGTAACAGTCACTGTAATTTTAAGGTACTTTCTTAAAAAATGAATTATCTGTTTAAAATTCTAACCAATATATTATTTACAAAAGAATTAATTTTACCTGTGACTCAGTGACTATTTCTTGGGAATTGTTTTTATATCTGTGTTAAAGACAGCAATATGTGACTGTTTCTAACTGGATCTGACAGGAATGTACATATATTGCAAGGGGCTGCCACTTTACTGTTTAGTTTAACTCAGGAATGTTCACAAATAGCTCTCTACCCTCCCTCCCTTTCTCCTTGTTCCTTAGGCCAAAGATCAGCAACTTCTAGTCTGAAGGGCAGATTCAGACATGCCATCTGTTCTTTTTATTGGTTTTTATTCAGACCGTGAACTAATGAATTTTGGGGAGATGCAGGGGTTATTTGTTTTAAACATTTTCAATGAATCGATGCCTGTAACCTCAACTGTTAGGAATCCAAGGCAGGAGGGTTATAATGAATTTGAGGTCAGCCTGGAATGCATAGTTCATAATCAGGCTACCCTGACCTGATCTACACAGTGAGACCCTATCTCAAAAAACAAGGTTGGTAAAGTCAAGAACTATGATTTTTGTGACTCATAAAATTAGGTGAAATCAAATTTTAGGGTCTATAAATACAGCTTTTAATAAAAAATGAATTTGTATTTATGTATATAGATGTTCTCCTTACATATTTGTCTGTTCACTACACCCATATCTAGTGCCTTAGAAAGCCAGAAGAGGGTGTTGGATTCCTTGGAACTAGAGTTACAGATGGTTATGAGATGCTATATGGGTTCTGGGAATGAAACCCCGGGTCCTCTGGAAGAGCAGCCTGTATTCCTAAGTGTTAGGCTATCTCTTCAGCCCCGTGCAAATTGTTTTGAGTTTAGCTGAAGTCATTCATTTATATTTATTACTGTTTTCATGCTATAAAGACAAGACAGTATCAGAGTCCTTAAGTATATGGTCCTCTGCAGAGAAACTTTGCTTATTCCTGCCTCTTAGACTTTGGGGAGGGGGGGGGTGTCTCAGGTTCTCTCTCTTAGTTGCCCATAAATCTTTTTAGCCACATAAGATTATCTACTGACCAATCTGATTCTTAACACAATTATTTCTACCTTTGTTTATGGTTTTTTATATAAAAGTATCTTAAATGAAAGTCTAGTGCTTGATGTTAGTTGTCAATTTTAATTAGTGTGGAAGGCTTATTCTCAATTTATGTTAGAGCCCCAAACTACTAAGTATCTGAAGTTGAGTAACATTAATGTCATTCCTGTATCAGGGAAATAGCATATACATAAAAGCCAAATAGAAATCGTGTTGAAATTCCTAAGTTCATTTAAAGTAGCTAGAAACCTTTTCAATGTGTTTGTAGATGAGGTCATAAGCCTATTTAGCCTGTTAGTTTTATCAGAAATATTTCAGATTTAAATAATTATTTTATACATGAACATTTTGAATACAACTGGAATTTGGATTTCATACTGTTTTTCACTGATAGATCATTTCAATAGTGTAGAAAGTTGCTAAACTAAACTTTGGCCAAATTTCTCCCATGGTTAGAATTATCCTAAGTGATCTTGAAATACTCTTAAGTCCATTGTTTTGTGGGCTTATAATTACTTCCTGATGTTACACATGGCACAGTGAATCACAGTTAACTAGAATATATTCAGTTTTGTGGAAAACTCCAGTTGAAATCAGAGGATGATAGAATAAACTTATATAAAGTGTAAAAGGTGGTTCTGTACCCACACAGAATGGTGTCTGCACATTTAATGCCTTGTGAAGCTTGGAGACCCTAAATAGCCACCATGCTGCTGCTGTAAGCACTCTTAGAGGATAGTGTTTCTCATTTGATACCCGGGTTTGTTGAAAAATAAGTTGTAGACCTTTCTTGCAAAAACTTTAGTTATGTTTTTTTTTAAACTAGCCAAATATGGAAAGAAATTGGAGAAATGTTTGCTAGTAAAACCATTTTAATGTTAGTTATGGAACCCAAAGAGTATAATTTGAAGTGAGTCTGGTCTGAGGTACCTCACGTTGATGGAGACAGTGAGTGTTCAGTATGTGGCCTTACCATACAACTACAGAAAGTGAACCTGGCATTTAAAAAACAATCTTATTTTCACTGATAGGAAATGAGAGGGAAAGAGGAGACAGGGAAAACACATACGCAAGCACGAAATCTACTCTTGGCAAGAGGACCATCCATAGTGGTTAGTGGGAAGATAGGTTTTTCTGTTAGCACTGACCAGGAATCAAAGCGTATATCATTTCACCTAACCGTTGGCTACAGGTAGTAAGCAGATCAAGTGTAACCTCAAGGAGACTTTACTTCCAGTTGGAAGATTGTTGTGCTTGTTCCAAAGATTAGCTGTAATGGAGCCTTTTCAGTTATGGAGGCTTAGGGACAAAGGTATAGGCAGTAACTCATGGGTGCATAACTTGGAAATAGCAAAGTATGCAGTCTCAAGTCAAAGGAGACAGGAGCATTGAAATCAAGAGATAATAGTCCTTTAAGGATGGTGGTGTCTTTCTGTGACTTGTTTTGTTGATTGGTTTTATCCTAGTTTCTCCCCACCCCAAATTCCCCCACCCCCGGCTTCTGGTTTTTGTTTTCTCAAGGTTTTCAGACTACAAATCTGGAAATCCTTAAAGTTCTTTCCAAATTAATAATTGCTTTCTTTTAAGGATTTTCCTTATTTTCCTAAATAAACATTGTATTTTAACAGTTTTCCATGCAGTAATTAATGTATTTGCTAGACACTATCCTATACCTGTTTCTGGGCTGCATCTTAAGAGTTCAGTTCCTTAGATGGATTATAGAAGTGAAGTTCTTGCTCTTCAGCCTCCTGAATGAACTTGTAGCCTTTAAGAAAATAAAAACTAGGAAGAGGTTCACAAGGCCACTGCTGACTAAGACACAGAATGGGTGAAACTGAAGGATGCTTATAAGACCCTTGAAGAGTCGGGCAGTGGTGGCGCATGCCTTTAATCCCAGCACTTGGGAGGCAGAGGCAGAGGCAGGTGGATTTCTAAGTTCGAGGCCATTCTGGTCTACAGAGTGAGTTCCAGGACAGCTAGGGCTACACAAGAGAAACCCAGTCTCAAAAACAACAACAACAACAAAACAAAAAGACCCTTGAAGAAAGAAGTTTGTTGTTTGTTTCTGAGTTTTCCCCTTGGTGAGCCCAGCATTGCTTTGACAGAAGACTTTTCCAGCCTTTGATTTGTAATTACTTGTTATGCTTCTCAAAGATTACACAGTGGCAAGAGGAAGGTAAAAAGACCTCCCTGAAACAGGAATTGTTTAAGGTGCTTTGAGAAAACAAGAACAGGCAAAGTTATAAAATAGCTACCATTGTAAATATTGATTGACAAAGGTAATTTTTAAATGAGAAAAGGAAAGACATTTCCTATGTAGGAAGTTGCCAAGGAGATCAAGGAGTTATTTTTAGAATTAATAAGTAAGTAGATTATGAATAAACAAAATTTGTTAAAACAGAAGTTTCATTAAAATACTTACTCTGTTTAAAAACCAACAGTATTTTTAAAGTAGGGCTTTTTGCTACCTATTGGAGACCAAGACAAAATTAGGTTATTCCTGGGATAAAGACAAAATAATTAACAAAGCCAGTTGCCTTGATTAAAATGACACTCAACCCCTTTCTGTGTTAGGGAAATCTTAAAGCAGCAAGGAAAGTGTCTCTCTTCTGTGGTTGAACTTGGTAGGAGTACAGAACAGGAATTTCCTGCTGAGCTTTCCCATGACCCTTTTAAATTATTTCATGGTCAAAATGGCAGTCCTGTCTACTAAAACTTTATAGTGACTTCACTAGATTTTACTTAGGGTTTGACCTTCTTGGCAGTCCAGTCTCCTGAAAGACACTCTTGTGTCAACTCAGCACCACAGGAGGGAAGGGGGAGAAGTAGGAGTAGTGGTGTGGCTATTTCCGAATGCCGCTCACATACCGACCCTCTGCTGGTCTGTACCTTGCAGATGACAACCACTGGCTTTCACATTCACCTCTGACCTTCACAGTTGCTCCCAAAGCAGCCCTTCCACCCTTGGGCCTTCTCATTCTCCCTCAGGGGTCTTTGTTGTCTTGCCTTTGTGGTCTTCTTTCCAACTGATCCCTTTCTGGATCTGGTTGTTAGGGCTGTTGGTTTCCATCTGGGACTCTACAGTTTCCTGTCATTCCTCCTTTGCACTTAAATTTCATGCCTATTCAATTACTTTGCCTCTAATTTTCACCTAAGCTCACTAAATTCCTCCGTGTTTAGTACCTTTCTTAATATTTATCAGCATTGATTCCCTTTTAATTTTTCTATCTTGTAAATTATTTCTCATCCATTCTGCACTAGAAAATAATTTGATGAAAACTTACCTCACTGTAAAAGCAACTTCATCATACAGCATGCTCTTTTAATAACTATATTTTTATCTTAGAATATTTTTGTTTACTTTTAGATTGTATTTGATTTGCATTTCTTTCTAACTTTTCCTCCCTTTAAACTCTCCCATGCACCTCTCTCCACTCTCTTTCTAAACCATAACCTCATTTTTCATCGGTTGCTATCATATGCATCTATGTATTTGTACATACATATAAATTCCCAAATATAATCTGTTGAGTTCATATAATGTTGCATGTTTTAATACTGAATTTTAAAAGGTGAGTCTTTCTTTCAACTATGTAACTTATAATCTGTCAGTAGCTGCTTGTGCAAAATCTCAGTTCACAAGGTGTATACAGTCTAATGAACTATAAGTAGCTATTAAAATAGGCAACATGCTAGGTAGTGTTGGAAGAAATGGCTTGGGGAGGGTTTTTTTGTAAGGAAGTTGGGTAATAGAGTAGCCAGTGACAGCTTGACTGGGAAGATTGGGTAACATTTGTGTGAAAACTATATTTTAGTTTATATATTTAGATTCCCATAGCTTGAACATTCTTAAAATGCTCAAGTATTTTAAAATTCTTGAGAAAAAAACAAAAAGTAGGTGCATTTGTGCTATTAGTTTTGGAATCTGGTACCCTTTTTCTGACCTTCTTGTGCACCAGGCATGCACAAAGTACATAGACATATGTACATGCAGGCAAATACTCATGCATATAAAATAAATCTTTAAAAGTTTAAGTTTTAAAAAATCTGGTAGAAAAGAGACTGTAAATAGATGCTCACATATTCCCAAGTAATGGTAGAGAGCAGATCTCTGTTCTGTTGCAACAAACCAAAAATAGGATTGGGTGAGACAGAGTCCTTTGAGAAAATCAGCTTTGCCGTGAATAATTGGAATTGGGACAAATGTCAGCAGGGTTCAGTCCACAGTTACCTGTGCATGTCAGGGTCTAGCCATAGACATAGAAATAAGTTATGCGCTTAGTATCTTTCTGGACACCCATAAGTAGGCTTTGTGACTTTGTCTCAGCAGTAGTTTTACAGCAGTTAGTTCTTTAACATAGCTGATATTCCTTGAAGAGGAAAAACCCTGCCAGTTACCATAGCTGTTTGCTGTCTTCTGAAGAAGTCCTGTGGTACCTGGTTCTTGAAAGTTAGGATTGGGAGTTAGCAGTTCCCCTGCCGGCTGTCCTTGCTTTCTCTTTCAGACAGCTTCACCTTTCCTACTTTGACCTTTGAGCCCATGCTTCACATTTCTTAAGATCCAGCTGTGTGTTTTAAATGATGGCCATCACTCTCTGTTCATCAGAACATTTAGACTCATTACTAAATGGGTTCTACTATATTGCACTGATTTATACTGATAAGGTGTGTTACACTCATCAGTTATGTTGATGTCATCTTTCTCGTTAGTGAATAATGCTGGCGTTTCATTCTAGGTCTCCTGTTCTGTTCACCTTTGAACTGTAGGCTGTTTCTTCTTTCATGGTGCTGGGGATTGAATTTAAGACCTTATATTTATTAGGCAAAAATTTTACCGCTGAGCTACACTTCTGTCCAGGCTATTAAATGTTATAGCCTTCCTAACTATTGAATTAAAGTCTAATATCCAACTGAAATTATTGGTGGTGCATACTAGCTTTCTCCACCTCTTTTATTAGATGCTAAATAGTAATCTGACCATCTACACTTTTAGTTGGCTGGTTACTTAGTATCACTCCTGTCCGTATTTAATCATTTATGGTTAGAGCCTTTCCATGTGCTAGGTTCCCTGCTCAGGCTGCCATAATACATTATTGATAGATGTGTTCAACAACAAAAATGTTATGTCTTTGTAGTTCTGGACGTCAGAGATCAAGGATGTTGCCTGCTTATTATGGTTTTGATGAGGGCACCTCCTAAATGGCAGACTCTATTCACCAAGTCCTACGGTCTAAAGAGAAGAGTGCTGATATCTCTTTCATTACAAGGGCACTTGCTTCATAATAATTTAGGCTCTGTCTGTACGATCTCATTTGACATTTGCCACTTTTTTACAGACCCTATCATCAAAGAAAGCCACATTGGAGTTTGGGGCTGTAGCATAGGAATTTGCAGGAACTAGTTCAGTTTCAGTAGCTTCCTACTTAACTCTTGGTAGATTTTAGGCAAACATACTTTCTTATATTATTATAGCTATATAGAGAGAATTTATTTGGCAGTAGTTGTCCTCATTAGGTATTATTTTCTTGTAAAGTGTGTTTTTCCTTTTTCTTTGAGAACTGTAAATGGTTTATCTTTAAGCCTTACTGATATGTTTATTCAGTCCTTTTCACACAACATAAATATTACCATCTTCCTTTTACCATTTCTGGAGTCTTTTAAAGTTCTTCTTGCAATCTTTTTCCCCTAGGCACTAAGTAGAACTTTCTGAATAATATTTGGCACTATTGATTAAAGATCCCTGTTTTCCTTGTGAATTTATAGACTTTCTGGTGTTGTACATAGAAGTATGATATTGGCTGTTACCTGGAGATATCCTTTATTGTGGTTATAGCACTTTTGTATTTCTTACTTTCCACCAGAGTTTGATAACTAATTTTTATGAAGTTTGATTTAGAATGTGTTCCGTAGATATTCAATTATACTGAAGTAAATGTAGATTATTAATGTTATAAAACGATGTGAGGGTCTGTGTGTATCCTGTCCTCTTTCCAGTTTTCCCAGTGATCACAGTTTCTAAGACTTTATCATCATATTATTCTAGAATATTCATACAGTCACCCAAATATTTCTGGTTTATCCTCAGTCATTTGTCACGTACATTAACACTCACAGGCAGATCCCAAGCCGCTCATTGACTCCCCCTCCTGTTGGTACTTTATAGCCATCTACATAGCCTCTTAGCCTGACAGGCACTAGTTAGTTCTCTGGATCGTTTCTATGATTTCTGTCATTTCCAAAATGTCTTAAAAGTAGAATTGTAAATATTCGATCTTTCAGGATTGTCTATTTTTCATTCAGCATAACTCATCTTAAGCGTTTGTCCATTTTAAGTACATTGTAGGGTTAATTTGCATTTCCGGAGTAACTGATTGTATCCTTTCTTGGTGCTGTATCTGCTCTTTTACCCATTTCCTTACTAGACTGCTTTTTTTCTATTGAGCCTTCAGTGCTGATTCTATATTCTAGATTCTATTTTTTTCTGGGAACATGTACTATGTACATGCTTTCTCCCAGCCTGTAGTTTATTTATTTTTTTAATTTTTAACAGGCTTTTGTAGAGCTTTAAATTTTGATAAAGGTCATTTTATCTTTTTTTCTTTTAATAGACTGTGATTGTAATGTCAAATCCATGAACTCTTCTCTCCTGTGGTTTCTGAATCTATAACCTGTAATTTGTCCTACGAGGGTTATAGTTGTAATTTATATTTAAACTCATGTAAACTCCATGTAAATGGTCCATTTTAGACTAATTTTTAGTTAAGGTGATACTTAAATCAAGATTCTCTGTTTTGGGGCAGGATGTTGAGGCTGTGGTTGTTTTTCTCTGCAGCGTTTCTTGAAAAGGTTGTCCTCCCTCCTTGAGTCGCCCTTCTGTCTCCTTTACTATGAGTTAATAAGTACGATTTTGTAGGCTCGCTCTCATTCTCCTGCTCCACCAGTCTTTCTGCAGATGCTGTATCTCATGCCTTTGTCCTGTGCATTAGCACAAAGACCTAGGAGAGACTCCTCTCCCACTGTTGTCTTCTCTTGGGATTGTTGTAGGTCCCACAGCCTTTTCCCTCTGTGCATTCTAAATGCTGATCTTTTCTATCTCTAAGAAGCTTTACTGGGACCGTCACAGGAATTGTTTATGATGAAGCATCTCAAATCTATCTATTTAGATCTCTAAATTCTTAAAATTAAAAGCATATTTATTTTGTACATTTGGCATTAAGTTCTTTTGTTTTCTGATTTTCCCTATCTGTTAAAATGTTTATGTTCCAAACTCACTTTAAAAATTCTGCCTTGGTTGCCCCACATAGGCTCCACACCCCTCCTCCACCCTGTCACTCCTGTTCTCCTGAAACCTAGGCCTGTATGTATGCAAAATATGAGTGCCCTTGTGATCTGCCCTACACTCTAGTATGCAGTTATTTCCCTTTTCATCCTTAGGGTTGTCTGATTTTCATGCTGATTCATTAGGCACTTAGAGGTAGTTGTATATTTCACTAAAGAATTAGGCTATTTTCTGGAGAGGAGAGTGTGTGATTCTTTGTCAAGATATATTTTATGTTGTCAGTAAATTCGTTTAAATGTTATGCATCTTAAAGACCATCTTCCGGGCATTTGTTTGCATGTGTGGGTGGCAGATGAAACTTAAATGGTCTTGTCCAAATCGACTTTACCTTTCCTACTATGAACCTGTTTTCTAGTTCTCCATTTTATATGATCCAAGATCCTGCCCAGGGCACAGCCCTGCCCACAGTTGGAACAGGTTGTCGCTCCGTTAATGTAATCAAGGTTATCCCCCTACAAGTGTGCTCAGGCCTGTCTCCATGTAAATTCAGAGTCTATAAAGTTGAGAGTTAACACTAATTCAGTAAGACTGTGAATACTTTCTTACCTCAGTTATTTCTTCAAAGAAAGCTGGACAATAAGTAGAGATAGAATGGAGTCCAACTGGTCTTGGGTGCAAGGCCCACAGACCTAACAAGTTACTGTATCAAATTTATTTTTCACCATCTTTCTTCATGCTTTAAAAGGGTGAATGTTATATTTCTGTATATTCTGTTTTTCATAACTCAATATTGTTATTTTGGACACTTTACTACAAAGAATTCATGCTCATTAACTTTATGTGATGAATGTACCTGAGTGGATATGGAGTCACCGAGGAAATACTTCTGGGCCTCTGAGGGGGTTTCCACAGAGGTTTAATTAAGGAAGAGGAAAAATAAACCCAGAATGTGGGCCACGCCATCCTGTGGGCTAGGGACCTAGGCTGAAGACAAAAGGACCAAGTAGATCCAGTAGTCATCTTCACGGCCTTCATGGCATGACTGTGTGTGGGACCAGCTGCCTCGGGCCACTGTGCTATGTTTTTCCTGCTATGGTGTGTTACTCTTGAGACTGAGTCAAAAACTTCCCATTCTTTCTCAGTGACCTTTCTCAGGCATTGTGAGAAAATTGGCTAATATACCACCTTTCCCCACTTTCTTTTAATTTTTAACTCTGCATAATAGCACAGAGACCTTGTTTTTCCTCTTTTTCTTTAATATTGAATTTTAATTAATGGTAGTAGGATATTTTTCAGTCCAGAGTTCTGTACAGTTTTTATAATGAACATCTATTTACTCTTAACAGAAGAGTAGGAGTAATACATTTTTACTTTCCAACATAAATATACTTATTAATAACCAAGAGTTCAAAGATAGTGATGAGTTTTTAATTTGTTCTTTGATAACTAGCCGCTTTCTAAATGGATCAGTCCCACATCAGTTAGGGGTTATTCTTGACAAAGGCTGAGAGTAGCTCCCATATTAAAGACTTAATATATGATCCTAGAACCTTACATTAGAAACTTAAAAAATGTTATCAGACATAATTAGAATATGGACTGAGGCAAATGACATAATTAGAATTAAAGCTGAGATAAAATGTTGTCCCCATGTTAAATTTAATTAGTGCTACATACAACGAACAGCATTGTCTTAAGAAACACTTCCAAGTATTCAAGAATGACCGGCTATCAGATTATAGCCTCCCTCCTTAGTACAGTTCAGAATAAAATAAACAGAATGTCCGGTGAGGGGTGCACTTCAGTGGCAGACCCTTGTGTAGCACGTGAGGCCATAAATGCAATTCTCAGCACTGCAAAAATAGACAAACAGATAAAATAAAACGAAAGTTGTACACGTTAGAGAGCATGTTAAAAATAAAGTAAAGGGGAAAGGAGTTTTACCTGTTGTTACTTCCCCTGAAACCATTTCAGGAAAAAACAAGGAAAAAAAAAAAGCTGAATTGTCCACAAATTACGTGAAACAAACTATTACTCATTCATTATAGGATCTGTTTAATACTGTTGTTGTATTTTTAAAATGAATATTTTCAAAATGAGGAACCAGAGCTTTGAAAAGTTCTATGGCCAGAGCCAGGCATGGTGGCACATACCTTTAATCCCAGCACTTAGGAGGTGAAGTCTGAGAGCTCGAGGCCAGCATGGTCTACCTAAGAAGTTTCAGGCCAGTCAGACCTTCTCAGGGAAACCTCGTCTCAGAGGAGAAAAAAAAGTTATATAACACTGCTACCATAATGGCACATAAGTGATCTGCTTCTGTAATGGATCTCTTAAGAACTTTAGGGAAGGAATGGCGGGAAGATGATTAATGGTGGAGTACTTGTCTAGCATGCACAAAGCCTCTTGGTTAGATCACCAGAACCACAAGGAAAAAAGGTGGGGGGTGATGTTTGAAATTTGTTAATATCACTTCTCTTGTGTCTGTTCCCCAGATTCTCTTACAAATATTTCTAAGTATATTCTTCTGGGAGTTTTGTATGCAGCACTGTGTTTATTCTTTTAAATTACAGTATAAACCTACAATCTGCTTACAACCTGTATGGTCTTTTTGATCCTCTCTTAGTCCCTTTATCAAGTTGACTTGGTGAAGATTATAATCAAGGTCTCAATTTATTTAAAACAGTTCATTATATTTATAGTCCTTAGTATTTATTAAGAGCTACATTAGATGCGTTTTGAATGT
Organism: Rhynchomys soricoides; assembly: GCA_019843965.1. Taxonomy (NCBI): domain Eukaryota; kingdom Metazoa; phylum Chordata; class Mammalia; order Rodentia; family Muridae; genus Rhynchomys; species Rhynchomys soricoides. The sequence goes on from JADRCH010000088.1 coordinate 5,123,641, forward strand.
TCGTTAACTTTGGCCCCTGACGTTGCAGGTGGTTTTGGAATGTATGCTTAAGAAAGACCTCATCTATAATAAGGTCACTCCCACATTTCACCACTGGAAGATCAATGACAAGAAGTTTGGCCTTACCTTTCAAAGTCCTGCGGATGCCAGGGCTTTTGATCGAGGCATTCGAAGAGCTATAGAGGATATTTCTCAAGGTAGGTTTCATTATTATTACCTGAATATTTATATATTATATCTAAATAATATATATTCTCTTCTTGAACCTACAGTGGTTGCTGGCCTTTAAAAGGTGTTTAATAGTAGAAAAAAATGTTCTAAGAATACAATCAGTCTGTGGTAAGACTCAAGAGTAGTCAAACATGCCTGTTAGCCGAGTGCTCAGGGACTGAGGCGGGGAATTGAGAGCGTGAGATTTTCCTGTGTTGGGGTATTTAGTAAGACTTTATCTAAAAAAGCAAGTAGACAGAGAGAAGGGGGGGAGTACAAGGTGGTGTTTTCAGAAAATTTGAAGAAATATAAACTACTTATGAAGAAACCAGATATGAGCATGAAAATGCTTAATGCTAAGTATGTTTTGATACTGTGTGAAGCTGATTAATTTTGGCATATTTTTTTAAGTTTCCAGTTGATTATATTTTTAGGTAAGTTTTATAAAACAAGTATTTTAAAGAGAAAGTTATTCATAGCTATTAAAATGAAAGTGATATATTTCAAATTTTGGGTTGACTTTCAAGCCCATATTTATGCCCTTGTAAGAGAATATTTCTTTTTCTAAGGTGGAGTAAACTGGGTACACGGCACTGAGCCAGTTTTATGCTTAAGGAGGAATTGCACATATGCCTCACCAGGATAGTATGTGTATGCACAAGTCAGTCAGCCTTGACTGCCCATAGTAAATTAAGACTGACTGACTTCTTTAACTTGAGCAGCTGAAATTCTGATTCTGAGCACGTGTGTTTCCTGGGTCAGACAATTTAGAAAAATTTGAATCAGTCACATTTTGACATCACTAAACAACCAGAGAAATAGAACACAGATACTCTGCTTAGCCATGAAAGAAAGTGGAAATTTGCCAAGAGATGATGGAGACAGTCACTTTTTATTCTAACCGAGGAGTAAATGCAAGTATCTGCTATTTAAATATGTTGCCAGGTAATGCAGAAATCGGTTTCTGATCTTTGTAATGCCATAGTCAATCATTAATACTAAAATATAAGGTAAAAAGAAAAACAACAAAATAAACCAGATGCTATGCTTAATTAACTTTGACCTCTTTTCTTAGGGTGCCCAGCGTCAAAAACTGAGGCTGAAGGAGGAGATGATGATTTACAAGTAAGTTGTTTAGCTTGAGAAGAATTTTGAAACATCAGTTATCTGTAGGAAATCATTAGAATTCATTAGTGTAAACTCAAATTTCACAGATCCTGTATTTACCTGGTCTTCCAGATAAACAGAACCACATCACAGAAAAGTTTGTTTTTGTAAGGAGTCACCAATAAAGTTGTAGAGGTTGCAAGTCTGAAATCTTAAAGTAGGTAGGTTGGCCTTCTGGAAACTGGACGAACCCATGCTACGTCATTGAGCTGGATCTCCAAACCCCTCAGGACATGAGGTCCCACACTGAGGGAGATCTCCCTACACACCATATATTGATTACATGCAGTCATGTCCAAAGCATAACCTGTGGCAAAGTTTAGATCGGTGTTTAGTCAAACAGCACACCATATATAACTTGGCAAGCTGACAAAATTAACAGTGCACACCTGTTCACTACTTTCTTGTTAAAGTTTAGAGAAAAAGGAATTGCAAATTGTCACTAGCATATAGTCAGGAGGATGGCAGCCATATTCCTCCATACCAAAAAGTCCACAGCCCTGGCTTATACAACACAAGAACATTCCAATGAAAAATTGACTTGGCCTAATGGTATATTTAAGTTTGTACATCTTTACTTTTGTATATCTATGCTGTCCCCAAATTTCTGACTCAATTTATGACACGAAAACTCTCTTGAGCTGCTTTGTTTTTTTGAGACATCTTATATAGTGAAGTTAGCCCTTCCTTAAAATGAGTAGAAAGGGAGTCCTTATTTGTATTTTATGTATGAGTGTGTTTGCCGGCATGTGTCTGCATCATATGCATATAGTTTCTGAGGAGGCCAGAATGAGAATCGGCCTTTGGAACTGAAGTCACAGACCATCATGAGCCTCCATGTAGGTGCTTGAAATACATACCCTCACACCAGGTCCTCTGGAGCGTGGCAGACAGTACCAGTACTCTGAACAACTGAGCTATCTTTCCAGCCCCAAGATAGCACTGTTTTCAAGAGTCCGTGTCCAGGATTGAAGCTGCAAAAGAGAATTCTTAAGTTCACCGTAACACTGTGCAGTTTCTGTAGTGATATGATATGCCAGAGTATTAGAGAATGAATGCATGGGAGGAGGGGTGCATGTGTGTAATAGGGCATGCGCACCACGTACACATGTAGAAGTCAGATGACAGCTTTTGGGGGTCAGTTCTTCCACCATGTGGGTTCTATTGGTTGAACACTTGTCATCTGGGTTGATGGCAATTTCTTTTATCCACTGAGTCATCTCATTGGCCCATGGTTACTTAATTTATTACAACTTGTTTTTTGACCATCATTTGTAAAGGCAACTAGAGTGTAGTTTAAAAGTATAGCATATAACCTGTTACTCAATTTTTCAGCCTAGTAGAAGGAAAAGATTATCAAATTTAATGAATATTTTGAAAGGATTAAATGTCAGAGCAGAAATCTCCATTTTGAATATTCATTAACTTGTTCAACAGATATTAACATCTCTGCCATAATTGTTAGATACTGGATTGTTTGGCAGAACATCTTTCTGTTCTGAGCACTTTACTGTCTTTGTAGTTGCCAGGAAGCTCTGAGAAGAACTTACCTTTCTCTTTCAACTACCTTTCAGTGATCTCAGAATGAGTCCATGGTTTGGGTTTAAAGTCCTGTCTTGTTCGCATTTTACTTATGGTGTCTACTACAGTCCTGATTATAAACATAGTTGTTACTTAAGAACATTTAAAAGAAACATTTTAAAGAAAAATGCTAAATTTAAAGTTGGGAGTTAAAAGAAACAGCCATCATGTTCTTTTTTACTTGGTTTCTTTTCTTGGACTATTCTGATAAAACAATTAAGGTTTTGTTTGCTTTTGTTTCTTAATTCTGGTTTGTATTTGTTTCAATGTCATTTGTAATGCTTTTCCATCTAGGTAAGACAGAACATTGGCAGTTTTAATTAAGACAACCTTAATTGAGATCAACATGAAATGTGCCTTGTAACAGGCTTGAGATTGCACAAAGAAAAGATCTTAGATACCAAGCTTCTGGGCAGAGAGAAGACCCAGCTGTCAGAAGTTAAAAGTCTCATGTTTGTTTCACTGTTGAGAAACAATCAGTTTTAATCTTTTTTAAAAAAATTAGATGCCATTACCAAAATGACTAAAAAGACTTTCATTTACATTAATTGGCTAAAATAATCTTCACACTGTGGGGCATAAGTTGTTGATGTGCTGATTTGGAAAGATGTTACTTTGAATGTGGTTCTGTTTGAGAGTTGACCACCTACCTGGCTGGCCTTTAGTCCGTGGGGAGTGTTTTCATGTATTACACACAGCATCATCTTTTAACCATCACACAGCTCTAAATGTCCCAAAGGTTGTTAGGTTGCGTTTTAGTGTCCACACTTCACATACATTTGTTCAGTGTTTTCCTTAAGGGTTATTTATTTTTATTCCATGTGTATTGGTGTTTTGCTTGAATGTATGTCTGTGTGAGGTGTCAGATCCACTAGAACTGGAGTTGTGAGCTGCCATATAGGTGCTAGGAATTGATCCAGGCCCACTGAAGAGTACTAGTGCTCTTAACCACTGAGCTGTCTCTCCAGCCCTTTGGTCAAGTTAAAGTGAAGTGTAATCTTGGGCTAGAATCTTAGAAATAGGTTCATCAAAAAGGGTTATATGAAGATTTATATAGTTACCAAGAACTGCTTATCATCCCCAAAATAAATCTATGAACAGTAAATAATCTCTGAAAACTTAAAAGTACCCTTAAGCCAAATTAACTTTTCATTGGAATATTTTGTTATGTAAGCCAGGACATGGACTGATTTTTCTGTACTATTATTTTTCGACAGATATTATGTCTTGACATTTTTATGTTCCCTCCTTACTGTTTCATCATAATTACTATGTTAAGGTTGCTTAGGTATAATAATCTATGCTAGTGATGTTTCTAGATAAAACTCTTAGAAAAACGTACAGAGCTAAAAATGTAAGGGAAACACGGTGGCACACATCCTTAATCTCAGTTCCATGTACAAGAGGCTGACAGATATCCATGAGGTTTAGGCCAGTCTAGACGACATAGTGAGTTCCAGAACACCAGGGCTACATATGTAGTGAGACCCTGTGGTGTGTGTGGGGAATCGTGTTTATTCCTAATCATAAAAAGCATCCCAGGAGCTCTGTTAGGAGTTGATTGTGGCCAGATCTAAACTGAATGAGCACTAGAAACACAAGAATGTGTGTGATTACTTTAAGGTGAAAGAATTAGGAAATTTGTTTTTGTACTTTATACAGTTTAAACTACTATGTATTTTTGTGTGTGTGTGTGTGTGTGTGTGTATATACACATACATATACATATATTTATAATCAAAGTTTTGCCTTGTTGAATATCATCTAGCCACACATTTAACAAACTGATTTGTGATAACTTCAGGGATGAAACTCTTGAGCAAGTGCCATGCAGTGCACCTTTTGTTTATAATAAGATAAAGTTGAACTTTGTTGAACAGTTGTTTCTTTCCCAGTGCATTCCGGTGGACCAGTAGTTACTTAACCTTAGCAAAGTATTTGAGGGATTCTGATTCTCATCCTCTCCTTGCTAGTGTGTACCAGTTTCTTACAGCCTTGGTAGTTGGGACTCTTAAGTAGGGCATTGAGATAAAACCCAAAAAGTCTTCATGAGAAATGATGGGTCAAAGTCTGAAAGATCGGTTGAGTCACATTAAAGTGAGATAGGCAGGAAGGGTACAGGGGATGGGGGACGGTGGAGAAATGGGGGGAGGTGCATGAGTTCAGTCACACAGTGAGTAAGGAGAAAAAGAAGTAGATTGGAAAATGGCTGGGAAGGCTCACTGTTTAGAAAGTGATTTTATGGACATAAAGACTTAATTAATATGTCTTAATTGGGAACTCTCAGGCCAGGGTGTAGAAAAAACAGATACATTATTTAAAATAATGGTGACTTGTTCACTGCTAGAGTATTTTTGTATTATATTTTAAAGCATTATGATTATATGTCAGAACTAAGGGAAAAAGCATAATCTTAATTTTTTAAGAAAGAAATTAACAAAAATAATCATACTGGTTCATCTGGTTAGCATTGTATAAAATGTAGTTTGATTTGTATAGTATATAAGTAATTCATGCTTTGCTATGCATTGTATGCATAGCACTTTTCAGACACTTGTTTGGTCATTTCTCATATCCAAATGATACTTTGGGTTTTTAATGTGTGAGACCTATTTAAGCTAACTATACTTACAAATTGTTGCTCAACTTCACAAAACAAAAATAGAGAATTCTACCCAAGCCATCATAGTAATCCTAGACTACACCTGCTCTGTTTGTGTTTGTTCAGATACATAATTTACATAAGGCTTATTGTTTTGGAAGAAACATTTTGATGCTTCCTTGCAGTGCTGGGGATAGAACTCAGGACGTTGCCTAGTACTCTGAGCTACCAGCCCAACATTAATTTAGAGTTCTTAATTGGCTTCTCAATTAGACTATACTTAGTAAAAGACAACCTAATCAAGGAAACTGTTATCATTAAGATAAAGTCACCTTATAGTCACTCTTGCCGCTGCAGTCCACGCTTGTTTACATTTTTATCTTGTATCCCAGCCAGCTCTAAGGCTGATATTATAACCAGTTTATAGTGAAAAGTTGGTCATTGAAATTTCATATCCTATTTTAAAGGTGAATCAAATCCTCCAGGGCCCTTTCTCTTAACCGTTTGGTTTTCACAGTGTCTTATATTTGGTTTGTAGGGGTGGGTGGTTTTAGAAAGTCTCTAAGAAATAATCAAGTTTCTGTTTCTCTTTTTCCTTTTTTTTTTCCTCCTTCTTCCCAATTTTAAAATGTATACTGAGTGACCGTGCTTAGCCAACTTCCTTTCAATAATTTAGCATTAATTGTTGTATTTTGGGATAACTGTTAGGAAAATAGGTCACAGTATAAGTTAGCTAATTTTGACATAAGTGGCTTCACTTGGCACAGGTCCTCTTGTATATTTTAAACTTTAATTGCTTGATTCCTGGTACAATGACTGCTTTTCACTTAAATGTTACAGTTATTTTGTAACATAAAAAAGTGAGTTCTGGATAAATTAATGGCTAGAGACAATTGTTACAGAACAAAAAGTAGAGTTTTACTTATAAATTTAAAAGATCCTAGTCAGTTTATGTAGTTTACTTGTTTATTTTAGAAATAGCATTAACAAACTCTTTAAAAGTTATTTAAGAAATGAAATACACTTTGAACCTTTAAATTTACTAGCACTATAAAGGTTATTCCAAATTATTTTAGAATAGTGTGGGTAATAATTTGAGCCGGTTAAAGGACTCATCCATTTCTACTTGGCTGTCAGATTTTCTTCTCAAATAATTACACGTTAATGGAGACAATAACAAATAGTATAATCTACACTGAAAAGAAATGGGAAACCTGAGGATTTGCTTTATAGTGTGCTATATTACGCTTATAAAGTAACACTTACTTTGTAGTCATTTTTGTATGTGACATTTGGAATGGTGTCTTAAGTGGCTGTCATTCATTAATTGAATATATTCCCCTATCTCAGTGTGATGGTGTGTCTGTGAGCCATCAGCAGTTTCAGGCTCACGTTTCACTTAGCATGAGCATGGATCACTCTTGTTCATGTATTGGTATAGTTTTTACTGTGGGCTTTTTATTTTTAATTTGTAAATTGTTATATTTATTTGTATTTCCCTCCTAATTTCTTCATCTTCCAAGTCTTTGTATTACTCTCAGTATAATTAACAGTCATCATTAGATTTCTACAGTAGACATTCATTTATTTTAAATTGTTATTAATAAGAAGGTCCATTTCATTCATAAAATTTGTGTTCTAAATTTCTTATGTACTTTGAGTTGCGGGAATTGCCTTTCATAGTGATCCAATGGCATAGACTTACTAATTATGCTGAAGTATCTTTCTTTGTTAATGTTGTTCCCATCAGACAACTGAAGAGGACCCTTCCCATTCCCTAGTGAAAGATCACTTTTTCCAGCAAGAGACAGTTGTTACCAGTGATCCTTACAGAAGCTCAGACATAAGACCGTTACCCTTTGAAGATCTGAATGCCAGGAGAGTCTACTTGCAGAGCCAAGTCAGCCAGGTGAGAAGATCATGCTGTTTACATGTATAGCTTACATAAAAGAGCTGGTGTGCTACAGAACACCAAGGCCTCTGCTCTTTTCCAAGTTACGAAATTATGTAACGGTTTCACAGAGGGAACCTAGGACTTCCACAGTGGAACTCAGGAAGCAACACGTGGTCTCCATTACAGAGACCACCACCGTGAGCAAAGGTGTCTGTGGTCTGGTAGAAAATCACACAGATTGAAAACAAAGGAGAAGATGCAGAGAACCAGCACTAGGTCATTGAATGTTCATACTGTGGAAAACACCTTGGAGTTTTATCTAGTGTATTTTTCATAAATTTGAGTACATAGTTGTGTACTGGGTTGTAAAAGAAACCAGAGGTGACACTGAACATTGTTATACATTGTCAATTTTACTCAAAAACAATTTGAAATAATCTTGCCATCTGCGTTTCCACAGGCAGTTGACATTTCCCAGAGCACTTCTATTATTCCTCCTCTTTTCTTTTACCCTGAAATAATCAGTAGGTAGAAATACATAGTATTTTACTGTGATCTTAAGTTTTACTTTTCTGATTGCTAGTGTGTTGAGCAAACTATTTTCCTGTATTTATTGACCACTTAGGAATTCTTTTCTTTTTTTCTTTTGGATATTTTCTTTATTTACATTTCAAATGTTATCCCCTTTCCCAGTTTCCCCTCCCAGAAACCCTCTATCCCATCCTCCCTCCCCCTGCTTCTATGAGGGTGCTCCCCACCCACCCACTCCCACCTCCCTGTCCTGGCATTCCCTTACACTGGGGCATCAAACCTTCACAGGACCAAGGGGTCTCTCCTCTCATTGATGCTGACAAGGCCATCCTCTGCTACATATGTGGCTGGAGCCATGGGTCTCTCCATGTGTACTCTTTGGTTGGTGGTGTAGTCCCTGGGAGCTCCGGGAAGTCTGGTTGGTTGATATAGTTCTTCCTATGGGGTTGCAAACATCTTCAGCTCCTTCAGTCCTTTCTCTACCTCCTCCATTGGGGACCCTGCGCTCAGTCCAATGGTTGGCTGCAAGCATCCACCTCTGTATTTGTCAGGCTCTGTCAGAGCCTCTCAGGAGACAGCTGTATCAGGCTCCTGTCAGCAAGCACTTCTTGGAATCAGCAATAATGTCTGGGTTTGGTGACTGTATATGGGAGGGATCCCCAGGTGGCACAGTCTCTGGATGGCCTTTCCTTCAGTCTCTGCTCCATACTTTGTCTCTGTATTTCTTCCCATGATTTTGTTACCCCTTTTAAGTAGGATTGAAGCATGCACACTTTGGTCTTCCTTCTTGTTAAGCTTCATATGATCTGTGAGTTGTATCGTGGGTATTCTGAACTTTTGGGCTAATATCCACTTATCAGTGAGTGCATACCATGTATGCCCACACTTAGGATGATATTTTCCAGTTCCATCCATTTGCTTGTTAATTTCATGAAGTCATTGTTTTTAATAGCTGAGTAGTATTCCATGGTGTAAATGTACCACTTTTTCTTTATCCTTAACTCTGTTGAGAGACATCTGGGTTGTTTCCACCTTCTGGCTATTATAAATAAGGCTGCTATGAACATAGTGGAGCATGTGTCCTTTTATTACATGCTGGAGCATCTTTTGGATATATGCCCAGGAGTGGAATAGCTGGGTCGTCAGGTAATACTTTGTCCAATGTTCTGAGGAACCACCAGACTGATTCTTTTATTAAGACTCTAGAAATTAACATTTTGAGTTGTCTGGTCTTTTCTTACTGATTTGCAAAGAAATTTATTATTTTGGAACCAAGTCTTTTGTTAGGTACATCCTCTTCATTGTTTAGTGTTCTAATCTGTAAGTTAGATGATACCAGAATTTAGTCCAAAAGTTATGAAATTACAGTGATAAAATGTGATCTGTAAAGCACTTAGGAAGAGTATTTTATTAAGTAAAGAAAACAGTATTATTCCTAGTCTTTCTCTCTATTTTTTTCCCCTTTGGTTTTTCGAGTTCTAGTCTCTTTTAATTGAAATGTTTTCTGATCTCCAAGATTGTGGACAGCACAAGACAGGTAACAGCCTCAATTAATAGGAGTTAAATTTGATGGGTTAGTTTCCTTTAAAGCTATACATTTATTTGTCAAGGGTTAATATATAAAATTATGGGTTTGATAATGATGTTTCATATTTACCAAGAGTAAAACAACATCCACACTTGTGTAGTGGAGCTCCATTGTCTTTATTCCCTACATAGAACTGATTTGTTAGAGCCTCCCCTATTGGTGCATAGTGCCCTGTGTTACAAACCAAGCTACACTGTGTGCCTGGGTCTGCTTCTGGTGTTCTTGATGTGATGTGTTGCCTCTGTGTGTCTGCACCTGCATCATTCTCATCTTTACTTTAGAATCCCCTCTCTGTAAGAGATGTTGCTGTGCAGCAAGGGTTGTAACTTGGCAGATTGATAACACTCTAAGTTTAATTTTAGATTTTTTTATGTGTTTTATATTTGAATTGTTTTGAATCTGTGCATTTGCTTAGGGAGACTTTGGTATCTCAAAGTAATATATCCTTCTACTTAGTTCTCCCTCTGTTTCTTTTAACTACATTTTCTTCAAGAAAAGAGACTGTATGTCAGATTTACTCCTTTGTATTTTATTGCCATTAAAAAATCCTTTTAAAGCTCTCTTATCACTAACTTTGAAAAAGCATCTTGTCTGGTTTTCCAGCTGATAAATTATCCTAAAGATTGTAGAAATCGCATGTAATTTCTAGTGTTTTCGAAAGCAGCACTTAATTGAGGTGTATCTTAATTGAGGTGTATCTTTTAACATCATTGTTAAAAGCGTATAGAAGCAGTATTGCCCATTTGTCTTTTCGCTTACACGTTATGTGAGAGAACAATCTGTTTTACTGACCCACTAATCTGGATACTTGCAGAGTTTGTATGTGTTCATATGGGTGTGTACGTGTGAGTTTTGAGATAGTAAGATACGGATAATAAGTAAAAATGGACATTTTTACTTTTAAAAGACTATTCCTCAAAAAAATTTATAAGAAATTTTGGGACTTTTCTTCTAGCGTGTGGATTGAAACCAGGGCTTTGTATGTGCTAGGCAAATGCTTTACCCTGTGCTGTGTCCCCAGCCGTTAAGAATATGTACTTATTACTTAACATGAGGCCATTATACCAAGCCAAAAAAGGTTTTCTCTTAATTCTTTCTCTGGGGTGCTCCTCTGTTCACTGTTGTTTTAGTTTTAGTTTCATTTTCAAATTACACTTTTATTAAATGTGGCAAGGTTTGAATCAGAATGTTTCAGTGAGAATAAAAAGAAAACAGAACAACTAAACACTGATAATGATGATTGGTATGGGAATTCTAAAAAGTAATTCTAATAAAATTATAAACAAAATCTATTTCCATTCTTAAATGTTCTTTATAGCTCAAGCTAAGAAACCTATCGGGACATTGACTGCCCTTCTGATTTTTTTTTTTTTTAAAAAATTCATATACCAGAAAATTACTCTTTTTAGGATAGTTACCCTTTGGTGTTTTGATATATTTGCAAGACTGGGCAATCAGCACTACTCAGTTCCAGAGCATGTGCGTCCCTCTGGACAACCCATCAAGACTATTGTCCCATTCCCCACTTCTTCGCCCCCAGCAATGTAACACATGCGGATGCTGATTCTCACTGCTGAAGAGCACGCCCCACACAGCAGCTCTTCTCCTAGCCAGTTGGGTTATTGATGTACACTCAGCAGTTGACAGATGATTGTTGCTTTGACCGGATTTTACTTTGTAGTCCAGACTAGACTAGACTAGTACTCCCATTTTGTAGGCCAGGTTGTCCTTAGAGGACCCAGTGATCCTCTGTTAGAAGCCTCCATAGTGCTGGGATTGCAGGTATGGCCGCCATACCTGCTTTCTGCCTTGATTGGTTGTTGCAAGATGTTACTTGCTAAATTGGATTTTTAGATGCATTTTTTACAATAGCAACATAGTTCTTCTGTTCAAAAATAAAATGGGAAGGAAGTGATTCTGCTTTTCTTTTTTTAAGATTTCTTTGTGTGTATGAATATTTTGCCTACATGTATGTTGTACATCACACGCATGTTTGGTGCCCGTGGAGGCCAGAAAAGGGCTTGGGTCCCTGGAACTCAGTTACAAATGACTATGAGCCATCGTGTGGGTGTTTTTAAACAAATCCAAGTCCTCTGCAAGAGCAGCAAGTGCTCTTAACCATTGAGCCATCTCTCCAGCCCCTTACCGCTCTGTTTTTTTATTAAAAGAGGGCTTTCGGGGGTGGGGGGTGTTGGGCAAGGGGGCTGGTTAGACATGACTTTATACCTATCAAGTGTAAAGTTTTGAAATGTATATTGTACTTGGTTTTGTTGAAAGTAGGAAATTTAAATTGCTGTCACTTACTATAGAAATTATTGGAATTTTAGATACCATTCAGTCAGCAAGGCCTAGACATTCAGAGCCGAAGTATGGAATACGTACAGCGGCAAATATCTAAGGAATGTGGGAGCCTGAAGTCCCAAACTAGGGTAAGTAATGTTCCTTAATCTCCTGGTCTGAAATGCCACAGTTTAGCATCCAAGAGTAATTTCTTTCCCATTTGGATGAAATGTTCTTGAGACTTACTCAGTATGTATACGCCCCATCTGTGTGCCTAAACTCTGTTCAATCTGAGTGGCTTTTGAATTGCATCATCAGATAGACAAACAGGAACTGGGATGTTGTTAATTTAGCTCATGCATCCTTTCCCTACACAGAATAACATGCATCTGCATCCACGTGCCCCAAAGGTTTGTTCCGCTCGCTCCACATCTACTCTTTCTGCTGTAAGTCCTAGCTAGGTCTTAAGCTGTCATCCCACCAAAGTGTGGGTGGCCTTTGGGAAGTGACTCATCTTGAGACAAAATTCCTCTCCAGCTGTGAACCTGTGGAATCAGACAGAAGATAGCTTCTAGAATACAATGTTAGGAAAGCATAGGAGTAGAAATAGTCTCATTACAGAAGTGAGAGGCTGAAATGAAGATGCCATAGCTCATCCTCAGGAAGGCAAAACCATAATAAGCATTTCATTGCATTTTAGGACTTGGAATTAATTAATCATCTTTTGTTTTGTGTTTGTCCTTTTTTGTTCTTGATTTGGTAGTCCTCATGTTTCTGCTTCACCCCATGCGTCATCACTGCCATCAAGGTCTTAGAATACCAAAACAGGCATGGTCTACTGAAATAGACTAGCTAGCCTTCCCTCTTAAACTGCAGAAGATATCTCAGCCCTACCGTCAGAGTCAGGTTTCTTTACTGGAGATATGGGGCATGCTTGTAGCCACAAAGTGCTCTTGGAATGTTTTGAAGAGATCCAGAATCCAACCTTCTGTCTTCGTCCTGTCCTGGCTGCTTTTGTCCATGTTGGCAGCTGTTTGCTTTATCCAGCTCTGTGCCTGGTATCCTCTCCACTTCTCTAGTGTTTGTAATAAAGCTTCACTGTAGATTAACTGATTGCTTTGCAAGTTAAACACACACACACACACACACACATACACACACACACAGAGAGAGAGCTTCAGCATTTCTGTAGTTATCTTCAGATGCACCAGAAGAGGGCGTTAGATTCCCATTACAGATGTGAGCCACCATGTGGTTGCTGTGATTTGAACTCAGGACCTCTAGAAGAGCAGTCAGTGCTTTTAACTGCTGAGCCATCTCTCCAGCCCCTTCAGCATTTCCAAATATCTTTACATCCAAGTTCTATCTTCCAAGTGTACCAGACATGATTTATCTTGTCACTTCCGTTTTCTTTCTCCCAGTGTTCAGTATATGTTCTTTTTTCAGAGTCCTCACCAGGCCATAATCTTCCTGTAGTTTCTCTGAAGCTCTGACATAAATCATAAAACACTTTTAGTTAAAAATTATTACCTGTTCCTACATTTTTAAAGCTGTATTACAGTGGCACCTAGCTTCTTGGCACTAAAAATCTGTGCAACAGAACCAGTGGGATGAGTAGATGGAGCTTATGTTTTAAGGAATTGGCTCATCCAGTAATGGGATACAAATCCAAAATCTAGTCCAGGTCTCGGGGCACAGACCTACAAGCCCATCGACTCAAGGCTGTGGCAAGAGGAATGAGAGCACAGGACCAGCCTCCATAGCCTTATCTTAAATACAAAGTGCAAAGAGAGCCAGCTGATGAGCTCAGTGGTAGACTGCGTATCTAGCAAGCATAAGGTTCCAGGTCTAATCTCCAGTACTGGAGAGAAATAAAAGTGAACTATGCAGGATAAGCCATTAGGATGGCGATGAGGGAAAACCTGGAGCCTGCATCCAAAGGCACCCTGCTGGCAGAGCTTCATCTTGCTATACAGGGAGAGAGTCTTTGTTTTAGGTGTCATCTGATTGGATATGGACTACCAGCTGATGTGTTGATCTCATTTAAAACTTTTTCACAGAGCTCCTTGAATGAGACTCTAGGTAGGGTCACTCCACCAAATTGACATAAAATTAACCACCATAGTCCTTACTGCAATTTTTATGTTGTCTAGGTCCCTTTGAAGCCAATCAGACATGTCAGCTTTCAAGATGAGGATGAGGTCGTTAGAATAAACCCTCGAGATGTCTTGATACGGCGGTATGCGGACTACAGACATCCGGACATGTGGAAAAATGACTTGGACAGAGACGACACTGACTCCACTGTTCCACTTTCTAAACAAGACAGTAAAAAGTCAGACTATCTCTACCACTGTGGGGATGAGACTAAGTTGAGTTCTCTGAAAGACTCTGTGGTATTTAAGACACAGCCTCCCTCATTAAAATTTAAGTCAAAACGAAGAAAAGAGGATGGGGAACGTTCTCGCTGCGTGTACTGCCAGGAAAGGTTTAACCATGAAGAGAATGGCAGGGGGAAATGCCAGGATGCTCCAGATCCTGTTAAAAGATGCATATATCAAGTTAGTTGCATGCTCTGTGCTGAGAGCATGCTATATCATTGTATGTCAGACTCAGAGGGAGACTTTTCTGACCCTTGTTCGTGTGACACTAGCGATGACAAGTTCTGCCTAAGGTGGTTAGCCCTGGTAGCTCTGTCTTTCATTGTACCATGTATGTGCTGCTACGTCCCTTTGAGAATGTGCCATCGCTGTGGTGAGGCATGTGGGTGCTGTGGTGGGAAACATAAGGCTGCTGGGTGAAGCAGACCAGGGCCAGCATGAGCTTAAAACCTTCATCTCCAGGAATTAGCTAACTTGGATTTGTGGAGCTGTTGGCAAGCAATATGGAATCTTGCCTGGTGTCATTGGGGCCATGCGTGGAGGAAGCAGAACTCATCAGTTCTTGTGATGTACAGATGCTAGCCATGCCTGTTTCTCTGAGTGCATGGCATGTTCTGGGGCAGATCAGAGAGCATTTTCAGAAGGAAGTCATTTCTGGTTATTGACTACAAAGGGTCAACATAGAATATGATCCAACTAAAAGGGATTAATTTTGGCATTTTTATATTTATGCACTAGGTGTTGGGACTTTTTAAAGATTTCAGTTCTTTAGGACATGAACTAAAAAGTGCACTAAGGGACAGTGATTTCAGTACAGAAGAGTTAGTACTTGGGAAATTAAAAAAGATAAAACAAGTGCAACTAAATCATTAGTTGTTTTTTGAAAGCAGTTTTATGTATAAATAACAAATGTTTATATTTAACTAAATGTAAGGTACGAACTATGACATATTAAACTTTTCTTGCCCTTCCTAGTTCTGAGGTAGATGGGCAAATATCTGCCACCACATTCCATATGTGTTGAGTATTTAACTCATCTAGTTAATAACGTTTGTATCCATGTGAAAGATTTGGTAAGTTCATCCTCATTTCTCTTTGGCTGCAGTTTCTATTGAGTTATATCTGTACATTCTGGACATCTAAAATCTTTAAAATACTCTAATAGCCTTGAGTGACCAACTTTTTTTTAAAGCACAGATGTAATTGTCTAATGTTCTGATGGAAATGTAACACTTATTTTTATATGAAGAGACTGAGTAAACAGAAGAAATTGAGGGTTCTTTTAGTTGTTTTGTTTCTGTGGTATTCAGCCAGCATGTTGCTCTCTTTCAGAGTTTTCTCCTTCTAAGAGCTTAACTGCATTTATTAAAACGTTTTACAAGGCAGAAGCGTTAACTGGATAGTGTGAAACAGTTTCCGCTTGAGACCTCCACTTGTCATTCTGCTCAGCCAGAATGCGCACAGCTGTCTCACTGATTTTCTGAGCTTAGTCCTCTGTGCTTAGTACTCACGGAACAATGGTAATACTCTTCAGTTGCATTTTATTGTATTTCAGGAGCAAAGTTACTTTGCATTAACATGTATGCAGAACTCTCCCAGGAAAGTATTTTAATCCACCATTGTGAATGGAGGTCTTGTACATCACATTCCTGTCGCAGAGCATTTTATTATGGGATGTTTGATTTACAGAGTGGTGTGATACGTTCCAACAAAGAGGTTAAAAGTATTTTGAGGTCAAATTGTCTTTTATTTTTCTTTTTTTAAGTGTTACATTAAAACTCTTGTGAGGGATTCTTTCAAAATACTCCCTGAGGAAAGAAAGTTAAGCAGTGTGCCTTTTTTGCCTTTTTTTTTTTTTTTAACGGCTTAAAGTTTCTGGAGTGATAAAAATGAAAATCACACTACCATTTGAAGTTCATTTTGCCGGTTTCAGCGTCTTTCCTGTACAGTCCGTTTTATGTGTCACACTTAGGCTTGTGTTGGCTTTCTTCTTTTGCCCCAGATCAAACTGAGCAATGTATATATAACACTATCTGTCTGTAAAATACTTTTTTTAAGAAAGCATTTATATTTATATGACAGCTTGAACTGACAACATTATGTACATAGATCATCTTGAAGTATTATTTCACATTGAAAAGAAGAAAAATATATTGATAACTATAGATGTTATGAAGAAGAGGCTATTTCTAGTTTTGTACTAAAAATCAATTGGATGAACTAAATCCAAAACCGGACACTGTAGCAGCAATTTTCAGTCTTATTTTTACTGTTTCTATATTGGAGGCTGCTACACAGATAGACGATCTTCATCCTTGGCGTTTTCAGATAAATTTGGTTTCCTAGAGCAGACTGTTAACTTTCAAAATTCCTTTTTATTGCTGAAATAGAATACTGGTTTTCCTTGTGAGTGATTATTCATACTTGTAAGCTCTGGGTTTATAATTCAGGTTAGAGCAAGGTGTGAATAACTAAAGAGAGTAACTTGCTGGCAGTATAAGAAATGCCATGGAAATGAACTGTGTATATACTTCTGAGAAGAACAAAATTAATCTTTTTTTTTTTTTTTTTTCTGTTAAGCACTAGTCACTATAGTGCATCTCCTGGTTCTGTACTGTATTTTATACGCAACATACATGCTTTAATATTTTAATGTTTGTGCATTAATATTTTCAGTTTGTTTAACCACTTTGCTGCTAAGATTTTGCCATCCCATTCCCATTTTTTCCTTTACAATTTTAAACATTTCTCTTCATTAAAAACTATGATAATGAAATTGTTTTTTTTTTTTAACCTTGGATTTTTGTAATTAGCACTCATGAATTCAAGCCAGTCCAGAAAAGAAACTGATGATACAATGTTATTCAGTCCCTGTGTGAATTAGATGGACAGATTAATCCAATTCCAAACTTGTGCAGGTGGATTCAAGAATGATTTCTTGTTTGCTGTACAGATTTGGCACTGCCATTAGGCATTTTCTTTAAAACTTCTCTTTTTGTCTAAGGTTTCAGCAGATGGCTCAACAAAACTGCTAAAGTAAAAGTAAATATTGAAAATGAAATCATGTGAATGGCATGACCAGAAAATTCTCCACCTGTTGGGCTTGTTTGCTCAGAATCAGTTCTCAAAGGATGCTTGTGGCTTAGGGAAGCCTTTGGTTTCTTGAGCAGGAATGCTTCTGGAGCTCCATTGCCACCTGCTGGATGGTTTTAGACCAGCGCTGAAAGATGGAGATGGTGTTGCCCAGTAAAGAAGGGCTGTTCAGGGTGGCCACTGCCCACCAGAGAAATCAGGGGTAAGGAACAGCTCAAAGGAATGTAAATAAATCTTTCCCCAAATGCATATGGTTGCTGAAAGATTTTAAGCACTTTTTTCTTACACATCCTGTTTTAAAATATTTATTGAAACTTGGAACTGGCAATCAAACTTATGTATGTACTGAGACAGTTAGACAACCAGTTCCTTTAACTCAGAAGCCATTCCAAAATGGTATTCCTGTTTTCTTCCCAGTAGCAGTCAGGGAGAATTTAAAAAAAAAAAATGAACATAATTACCTGTATTTTATCATGACAACTCCAGAGAGTGTGTGTGTGTTTCTGAGTAGATGTTGGTGAGGCAGGACTTAAAATTTAAAGAGAAAAACTTGAAACTACCTATTTTCATTGGTTATTCAGCAGTGCCTAACATGAGCTTCTGAAATAATACAAATGCACTTTCAATTCATGTGTATAGTGCCATCTAATTCTTTGGGTGAATCTTGCTTTTCCTCTCTCTTCTCCCTTTAGTAAGTGGCACACAGGCGTTTCCCAGTGTTCGTGTCAGTCTTCAAAGTGCAGAGAACATGGTAGAGAGAATTTTATGGATCTTTCTTCTGTCGAAATTGAATGTCTGATTATATTTGCAACATGTAACTTGGATTAATGTGTTTTAAAGTAATTTTAATTGTAGTCCAACAGTGCATTGAGCAAGTGTAACTTTTTTTCTGAAAGATAACTTGGAGAACGTTAGTTAACTGATAAAACCAATTCATCACTAAATGTCGCTCTTACTCTTGATTTGATCCAGATCACATTTCTTCGTCTTACAGGAAATACCAAAAAGGTTGTTAATAGATTGTAATAGAGCCATAGGTGAGTCAAACAGAAAAATATTAAAAATGTGCACACACAGACAAGCAGAGGTGATTTATACAAACCAAAATGTAGGTGGGGGGGGGTTGACAGGGGGCTTTAAGGTACCAATTACCTAGCAGCTAGGCAATTAGAAACCTTTCAGTTGCTTTGGTACAGTGTTACCCATTGTTCCCAAAAGCTAAACTTGCAAAAGTTATCAGTCTTTTAATTTTTTCAAGAATAATCTAGTCAGAAGCCTTTGTATTAAAGATGCACAGTTGTGTGAACATTTCAAGTGTGTAGTACGTTTTGCTTTCTGTTCTCTTGACCTCAGAAGTGCCTCACTTGTATATTGCCCCCACTAGGAGCCTGACCGCATCTTTCTAATACGCAGTGGAAGCCCGCTTAACTCCTGTCCTAATGCATCTTCCCACACAGAGCCGACTAGCTGGGAGTTGTGAGTATATAATGTAACTACGCACATATGAGTTTGTAACTGCTTTTGTTCCGTCATATCATGTAATTGGACGTATCAGATGATAGACTATTTGTTTCCGTGATTTCTCCTCCCTTGGAATTACCTGATTAAACCAAATCATGAAATTTAAAAAGACTTTTCTCACTTCTTCAGAGCATGTCATAGCTGTGTAAGATGCTAATCACTGGAGAAGAGTGCAGGGCGACTGGGCGCTTTCATCGGAAATGTGGTTTCACTCTTCAGAGCTGTGTTCTCTGACTGAAAATTCACCTACAGTTCGACTTCATCTCATCCTTGGTTTCAGTTGCTAATTTTACAGTTCCTAGTTTGTGCCCATGCTGCAGCTGCAGCAATTAGCCACCTCAAGGATGTGTGGCAAATGTTTAACAAACTGAAACTTTGTGTACATGCACTAGCCCCTTGCCTTTGTAATACATGGAAAACAAGGGCAGAATCAATTGTGATACCCAAACAATGCTTTTAGATTATTGTGTTACAGTTGTAGTCATTCGAAGGATGAACTATACCCTGGTTATGTATGGCACGTAAGTGTGATTATTTATAGGCTTTCAGAAAGTTATTTATGTTGTTCGCATCAAATCAATACCAAGCTTAAGGACAGTTTTTTAGCAGGGAAGGGAGATCGGGTCATCAGAGCAGTCATTTATGCAACAGCATTGCGTAAGGGGACAAACAGATGGCACCCTCTGTGGTTAAGGTGCTAGCTAACCCTTCTGGGCGACCTGAGTGATTCCAGCACCCTTTCCGGCTGTTCACGATGACATACAATTTCAATTCCAGGGAATCTGAGTTACTCTCCGGTTATGGAGGACACATACACACATGGCACATATTCATACAGACATGTGCACATAAATAATTAAAAATCAGTGAATGTATAATAGCTGGAGTAGTGAGTTCCTTTAAAATTAACTGCTTTGAGATCTGAGTTAGATCCCTGAAATAAATGATGATTCAGAAACCCATATGTAATATTAAGTCTAATAATATGGGGCTGTGCTTTCCTAAGAAGAAGGTTTATTTAGACTTGGGAGAGTAAGAAGTGCCCCTAAGGAACATCCTGGTCGGCACCACAGTTTATCCCAGTCTAGAGTCCTGATGCAGTTTTGCCTGTGTGTGACGGCTTCAGATACACTTCACAGGATAGGAACAGCTCAGTGAAACCAAGTGCTGCTTCCTTTACCCTACAGTTAGATCAGAAGGGAATTCTTTTTTCTGTTCTTTCTTTACTTCATTTCTGGACCCCTATTCAGCCATCTTACTGAGACATGGAGAATCTCTTAAAGGTGGGAGCATCCGAGGACCCTTGAAGCCTGGCTGCTCTGCCTGGTCCCTCGCTGTAAAACGCTCTTCCCTGGTGATGTTTCCCTCCAGGGGTTCTTTTTCACCAAAGCAGTAGCAGATACTTCTGAAGCCAAGGAAAAGCAATGATCTTAAGTGAGTTGCTTACTGCTCCTCAAAGAATGGTGGGCCATTCGTAAGTCAGCTCTCCCATAACCCTGTCTGGAACCAGATTGGAGTTTGTAGTGAGGGCTACTTCTTAAACATGGCAAAATACTGTTCCTCTTTCCTCAAAGTTAATGGCTGTGCTAAGGAAATGACTTGTAACAGTCATAGGAAGGGCAGCCCCAATTGGAGATTTGCCTAACTTTCTGTTACTTGTTAGCTCATTGTCAGATGGGAGCTGCCGCCTTGAGTTTCTGTAAGGTTGTGTCGCAGATCTGTCTTCCATACTTTCTTCCCTACCTTTTCTTGCTTTAAAAATATTTCTTCAACTTACTCTGGAAGATTTCATACAAAGGAATTTTAATGATTTATCTTGCACACACACAGCCCCACTGCCTGTTGTTCTTAGAAAGGCTACATCAATGCAAAACACAGCTGGTTTACCAAAAGAATATGAACAATTTATTCTTAACCAAGTATGAGTGAATGGCCTAGGAACATGGATTCAGGTTACCATGAACAACACATTTTGCTGCAGAAGCTATTGCATATGCTTTTATGGTCACAGAACAAGTCAGTCATAAATGCAGTCTCCACATACCCTCGTGGGGACCTTAGGCAGATGCGTTATGGTAGAAGGATGCCATTGCTAAAGGTCTCAGATGCTGTATGATGACTTTTTTTTAAGCTTCAGGGTAGAATGATGATCAGAGCTGCTAAATTAGTACATTTCAAAGGTTTTGCCTTATTGGCAAAAGGATGTCGGACATGGAGGAAGCATGATAAAATTGTTACTAAGGGAATTCTGGATAGCCCAAGGTAATTCTGATTCCTGGTCTGCAATATTCCAAGTCATAATGACAAAGTTCTAGTCAGTTTGTAGAATCTATAACAGAAATGTGGCTTTTTCACGGAATGTCAGATCATACCAAGAAGGTCTTTTGTGGGAAGTCAGTGATTTTACTCTGCCTTACAATGTAAAAGAACAATTCATGAGCTCCCGGCTAGTTAGTAAACCTTACTCAAGTATGAAAGCAACATACTTCTAAATGATGTGGTATCTTGCAAGAAGAAAATGGTGGTTTAAGAATACTGAAATGCTGAGGCGTCATTGGGTTCACGCAGATTACAGGGATGTAAGGTTCCCTTTGTATAAGAATGTCCCATTTAACAGGTCCAAGGACGTTTACATATTTGTGCAAGGCCATTGAGTTGCATCATCACAACCTGCATTAAATTTAACTCAACTACCCAAGTGTGTCTCTTCCAGAAAGTTGAGGATGCTCCAGTTCTCAGTGATTGCCCTCATCTCTCAGACCTTTGTCCTTGCTCTTCTGCCTCGATGGACCGCTGCACCACTTCCCATCCAGTTGGCCTAGTCATCACCCCGAGCCTTGCACTGAGATGGGAGTGGTGTAAGGCTCAGGTGTGCACAGCTCCCATCTCAGAACAAGGCTCAGGTGTGCACAGCCCCCATCAGCACAGCCTCTGGTGTGCACCATTCCCATCGCTTTCCAGGCTCAGGTGTTTGGGGAATTTTGTTTGTTTTGTTTTCTGTTCTTCTCCACTTATGTAAGTGCTTCTTGCTTCCATTCTTTGACTTCTGCCTTACATGAAGCAATATTAAGGTTTCAAAAGGAAATGTGTACAGGACTGTAGAGATGGCTCAGGAATTAAGAGCACTACAGAGAATCTAGGCTTGTTCTCCAGTTCCACAAGATGCAGCGCCGTCCTCTGACTTTTGTGGCTACCTATCTACACGTGCATATAAATTTCATACAGACACATACATATCAATAAAATTAAATCCTGACTTCAATATTAAGGCCACTAAAAGGATTATGCTAAATGTTTAGATGACAGTAGAAACAGGGTGAGCCTCGACCAACCGTGTTTGTGCAATGCCTTAGGTTCTAACAAAGAGGCCTCTATTTGCTTCCTGGTCATGGTGCAACCTCAAGTCTATTGTGCTTAGTAAATGTGGGCACCCATCCATTACTTCCTGCAGCTTGATCTGCTATTGATTAAAATCATTCCCCTTTGGTAGGAGAAGGTTATTAAAAGTTTGTTTCTGAGAATGAGCTCACTGTCCTGAGCTCGAGAGGCAGGCACTCCCAACAGCCTGTCTCCTGGTCTGGCCTGCATGTTATCTTAGACTTATCTCCTTAATGTCTGAAGCCCTTTTCTTCTAGTGAATAGTTCTTTTCTTAGGCTTTTAATTTGTCCCCTGCCTGATGGTTAATCTTGATTGTCAGCTTTATCGTCTAGAGTTCGAGGATCTAGAATCTCCATGGAAAGGAGCCTCAGGAGTAACTGAGGTGGGAAGACCTACCCTAACTGGGTAGGATCTTTCCATGGCCTGGGGCCCCAGACTTCATAAAAGGGGGAAAGCTAGCCAAGGCCCAGCATTTATTCATCTCCCTCTACTTCCTGACGCAGAGAAAGTGATCAGCTGCCACAAGCTTCTGTTGCCATGACTGTACCACCAAGATGAACTGTATCCTTGAATTCTTGAGCCAAAGTAAACATGTCATTAATGAATACACAGTTTCTCAAAATTTAAAAAAAAAAAAAAGGAGACTGGAGAGGTGGTTGAGAGTGCTTGCTGCTCTTGGAGAGGACCTGGGTTCAGTTCCCAGCTCCACATGGCAGCTTACATCTGTCTGTACCTCCAGTTTTAGGAGATCTGAGACCCTCTTTTGGTCTTTACAAACACTGTACAAAACATGGTGAATATTCATACATACATGCAAGGAAAACAAATCTTTAAAAATATAAAAGATACTTTATTTTTGTATATACATAGAAAATTTATTTAAGTGACTATATTAAGCAATAAAATAAATTTCAAAAGGCTTGGCTATAGATCTCGTTTCAGTGGAGTTAAATATTTAAGAAACGTTAAAGGGCTTAGGTGTTCTGACTCGCCCTGTGAAGCCAGGCATGGTAGCACATACCAGGAATTCCAGGTCTCTCACAGGAAAATAGGCTGAGGCAGGAGAATACCTGGAAGCTCATGAGCCAGATAGCTTGGCATATATAGTGGGAAATAACATCCAAAGGGGAGAGAAATGTTTCAAAGTAGAAAATGGGGACACGTGTCTGATGTTGACCTCTGACCTCCATACCCACACTATGGTAGTTGGGCACCCACACAGGAACACGTATATGCACACACAGAAGAAACATTAAAAACAGTGCAAAATAATGTTAATAAATTACAATAAGACCTATTAATAAGAATTTAAGATTAGGGCTGAATTTAAGAATTAGTTAAATTGCCACCAGCCTAATATCTGAGTTCTATACCCAGGACCCACATGGTAGGACAGCTTGTCCTCTGACTACCATGCTTATGCCATAGTGTGTGTGCTCACCTATACACATTTATGCACATACACACAAACACAATAAATAGTAAAAAAAAAAATTAAGAATTTAAGATAATTTAAGCCAGAATAACAGACACCAAATATCAAAACATAGAAGATACAGCCAAAGTGTACTTAGAGAAAATGTTAGACCTTTAATATTTAATTTTAAAAGGAGAAAGTCACAATGGGCTACAGAAGAGCCAAAACAATAAGCCCAAGGAGGAGTAGTTTAATAAGGTCAAAGAAAGTAAGGAAAGAAGATGAGAACCCTAAGATTAGACTAAGCTGGAAAATAAGCATATAAAGTGTTAGGTCTCCGCCTGGAACACATGGCTAACATCGAAGCAGATGCTGGCTGCCGGCTTCTCCTACCTACCGTCCCTCAGTCCCTACTTAGGATCAAAGCTGGTGTACCCTCCCCTTACCCTGAACTTCACTGCTCTTCTCCAGCTGCTCTCTCCTATACGGACCAACCATTTTAGCCATAGTGGCCCTTTGTACCTTTTGGCTTCTTGGCTCCTGGTTCTCCCCTCTCTTCCTTCCCACCTTGGCCTGATTCAGTCTGTCAGTCATGTACACTCTGAATTCTTCAGATGTCTCTGTCTCTGCCTCTGGCTGTTCATTCCTTCATATCAACAATAAACCACCTCCACCATACCTAGGAGCAGTCATGCCCTTTTTCTTTCTTTGTATTTACAACGTGAGAAACTGGGCTTTTTAGATATCTGTTCAGTCCTGTCCTGTCTCTAGAGATACTGACTTTGTTTTCCAGTGCAAACCATTCTGTTTACAAATAATGATCCACAGAGTTCAGTTTTTCATCTCTTTCTCCACATGGTCCATTTCTAAGACATGGCTATTGATTATTGTGAGAAACTCTTTAACATGTAATAAAGCTACTGCATATATAAATAACAAGATTTCACTAATAAAGTTCTTGTAGGTTTGTTTTTTTGTTTTTGTTTTTGTTTTTGTATGAATGAATGGAACAAAAAGGGTGTGCTTATTTCAGATTTCACATCTTTTCACAAATGAGTAGAAACTGTGCAGGCTAGGAGGATGAAGGTAGGAGATGGAGATCAGAAAGGGAGCACAGACAAGGAGATTGAGTACCAGAGAAGAAAAGAGATGAGAGAGATGGGGCAGGGGGAGGGAGGGGGAACATGTCCACATACATGTGCATGCACATACATGTTCATATATATGTAAGTGTGTATGCTCATGCAGGTGGAAGCTAGAGGTCAGCCTTGGCGTCATCCAAAAATAATTTTGGTAGGGAGGGGAAAAGGTCTCCCTAATCTGAAACAGGACAAACAGGTAGGTTAGGCTGGCTGCCATGGAGCAAGCACATGCCAGCATACTCTTAGAAAACAATCAGCAAGGGCTGGAGAGATGGCTCAGAGGTTAAGAGCATTGACTGCTCTTCCCGAGGTCCTGAGTTCAATTCCCAGCAACCACATGGTGGCTTACAACCATCTGTAATGGGATCTGATGCCCTCTTCTTGTATGTCTGAAGACAGCTACAGTGCACTCATAAACATAAAATAATTCTTTAAAAAAAAAAAAAGGATTTGTGTAAAGAAAACAAACCCAAGGCATATGAAGGTCAAACATGGAGCCCTGTGCATACCAGGCAAGTGCTCTACTGACTGTTCCCATTCCCCCCACCCCCCACACACACTCAGCACACACTGGGGGATGCCACTGGCTTGGGGAACTTCCAAATTCAGGTGGTACCACCTCTGTAATGGTAGCTCACATTTTTAGGAACACTACCAGTGTTTCCAGTTCCCAGCAGACAACCATACCATCTTATAATAACACCGAGTCAAGACTAACTCATGTGCTTCCATCCTGCCTGCGATCTAAGGCTTTGATGTGTTCATGTGGTTGGCAAACAATGAGTTCACGACATGAAAATGACAATATTCAAATTTCATCGTAAAGTTGGCATTATAGAATGTGCATTTGTGTTGACTGGATGCTTTGAATTGTGCACTCGCCATGGAGTAGTGCTGGGTAGCTCTCTCTACAGCCCACAAAGCACTCACTATCTGGACTTTTAAAGATTTGTTTTTAAAGGAGTGTGTGTGTGTGTGTGTGTGTGTGTGTGTGTGTTAGTTATCCAAAAATAATTTGGGGGGTGGGGGAGGACAAGGTCTAATGTGTCTTTTTGATTAAATTCTGCATTTACCTATTTATTTAGACAGGATCATTCGGTGACTCTGAAACTCAGAGATTCTGCTAGCCTGCCTGGCCAATGAGCTTCCAAAATCCTTCAGTAATCTCTGTCCCTATCTCCCAGGGAAGGTTTTACAGGAGTGCTACCCTATTAACCTGCACAGCTTAGGCACTGACCAGACTGGGGTAACATGGAGTGAAGAAAGGACAGACACCTGCACATAAAAGCTGGGATTGGATGGACCATGTCCTCTTAATGCTGGTACACCAGCAACAGTGGGAATCTCAGCCAATTTATTATATATGCAGTAGGGAGGGGGAAGAGGAGGAGGAGGAGGAGCTAAGCTATCTAGTCTCAGTAGGAGGTCCCTGTGAGGGAACCCCATTGGGCAGCAGTCATGGAGTGGGGAGGAGGTGTAGTTGGTAGTTTCGACACAGTGTCAGTATCCCTGCTAGGATGAGGGGAAGGCTTTGCCATTTTGAGCCTGGCCTGGAGAAGGCGTAACCATTCCCATGGGTTAGTGGCACTGAGGTCTCTGATACAGCCAAGCTCAGAACTTCATCTGCTCACAATACCACTTCCCTGTTTCTATGTGAGTTCTAGGGATGTGAACACAGGTCCTTGTGCTTTCAATACAGGCACCTTGCTGACTAAGCCCTTCCCAAGTCAATTTTTGTTTGGATTTATTTATTTATTTATTTATTTATTTATTTATTTATTTATTTATTTATTGTTGTTGAGATAGGATTCCACATATCCCAGGCTGCCTTCAAACTCACTATGTAACAGAACGACTTTGCACAAATGATTCTACTTCCTAAGTTTTGGAGTTACACACATGCACCACCAAGCCCGGTTTTATGTAGTGTTGGGAATCAAACCCAAGGTTTTGTGCATGCTTAATAAGTATTCTGGTAATTGTGCTACATGCCAGGAGGTTGGAGGCTGATTTTAGGCACAGGAAATTTGTCCTGTTCTCTAGCACAGCCCACCATCTCCTCTCTACTGAACAGGCTTCTGATACTCATTGGATTCCAGGTAGCAATTCAATGTGCAACTTTCTAGTCCCTCTCTCAAGAGCTGCCCTGGGTCCCTGCCAGAGCAGACATTTCTGACTCATCTGCTCATTCAATCCCTTTGGATATTTTTATCCCCAGAACTGAATGTGAAGGGAGGGCAGCTGAAGAGAGTGCTTGGTGTGGCTTTGTTCCTACTTGGAGAGGAAGGATGAGGGGACGGGGCCATTTCCTTACACATTGCCTTGAGCCACGTGTCATTTGATGATTGAGATAATCTGCCTGTCAGCAAGGTTGGGTTGTCATGTAGGATAACAGGGAAACTGACCACCACCCCTAAGGAGTCTTAGCATTGCTATTCAGGCACTGGGGATATAATGAGTGAGAGCACTTGCTGTAAGCACGAGGGCCCGAGTGAATCTTGAATGTCCTTATAAAAAGCCAGGTATAGCCACATGCAACCCTAACCACAGTGTGGGGGCAGGGCTGAAATAGCCTAGTGCCACCCCCAGCCCAAACACTGAGTTCCAGGTTCAGTAAGAGACTATGTCTCAAAGCCATAGAGGAGGATACCACACACACTTTCTCTGATCTCTTCACATACATTCACACATAGGTGTACATGTATACTTATGCTATACATAATTGCCATTTAACTCTCTTAAATGTTTTTATGAGGGCTAGCAAATTGGCTTGCTGGTAGAAACACTTGACATGCAAATGTAGCATCCTGAGTTTGATCCCTGGAACCCATGCAAAGATAGAAGTTTGGTCACTGACCTCCACATGCATGTGTGGTACCAGTGTCCACATATACACCGATGGACATACACACAATAATAAATAGTTTTTCGAGAGGCTTGAGATAGCTAATGGAAGAGAAATTTCTAGAATGTACAGGGCCCTACGTTTAATCCCTAGCATTGAAATAAAAACAGACATATGAAAGTAGTATAGTAATTACCAGGAGCCTGAGCATCAATTGGATTTTTGCTTGTTTTACTTGACTGAAATCCTGGCTCTTCCCCCAGCTAGCTCTTTGGGTCTCAGCAAAATAAGTGGCTTGGTAGTAACTGAGAGCCAATGTTCCCTCAAACCTCAGAGAGTCTAGGATTTCATAATGGGCTTAGCAGCTGCAGGTTTTTGAGGATGTGCCCAGAAATACACATAGCAATTGGATCAAGACTGTGAATGCAAGAATCTTTAAGTGAGGGGTGCCTAGAAGTGATGAGAATTTTGCTGAGGACAGAATGAAAAGCTGGATGTGAATAAACTTTGAATATGACGCCCTGCCTATTTGTATAGAAAAGTGAAATGCCATTTCTAACAGCCCCCTGTTTCCTAAACAAAAATGAGTATTTTGTACCCATGCTAGCTCAAAAAAGGAGAACACATGCTGAGCAAACATTCTTTCTAGAGAGAACATAAGGGTAGAAGGCCCACTCCCACCCCTGTAGTCTGAAACTTCAGTTCAGGACAGACTTCTGCATTCATCTCTTCCTTCTGCAGCCTGGGTACCTTGTCTTTTCCCTTAATCTATTCCGGGAACTTCAAATCTGCTGCAGTGGCTTCTCACTGTCTGTAGTGCAAAACCACAACTCCCTATTAAGGCTGCCAGGACACGGCCTTCTTAGTTTCAGCCCCACACCTTGTCCCTCTGCCTCTGGCCTTCTCTTTCAGCCTATGCTTCCTCCTACCTCAGGGCCTTTGCTCCTGATATCGCCATGCCTGACAGCTGCCACTGCTAGCTGCTCAGAACCATCTTCCATCAGCACTTCAAGCAGTTGCCACCTTCCCAGGAAAGCCTTCCCAGAATGCTCAGCCAACAGTCATGCCTGCTCACAATTCTATGTGTGCTCCTGACTCTTATTAAAGAGTGTGACTATTTAATAGTCACAAATTAAGTTCTCTGAGATCAAGTTCAAGTGTATTTCCCTGGTTCCTATCAGACAAGAGCTCAGTAAATATTTTTAAAAGAATGAATAATACCAGGACCTGCCAACATGGGGTATGTTTGCACCAAAACCTGTAAGAGTGCCCTGGGTCATCATTTGTACATGGGTAACATTTTCTGCACAAACCAGCTCTATATGAGGAGTCTGCCATTATGCTTGGCAAAAAACTCCTAAGTAAGATAGCAGGCTATGCCACATATCTGATAAAGTGGATTTAGGGAAGTCCTGTGGGTGGTATTTCTATCCAGTTGCAGAAGGAGGAGAGAGAATTATGTTCCTGGGGCCTCAGGCCTGGATCAGGAGACCAGTAAAGTAGATCCTGATGCACAGGAAATGTGGGAGCTTCTAAACTCTGTCAGTCTCTTCCAACCGGCAGGTCACTTTGCCTACAGTTGGGTTGAATTTCAATATTTTCTGCTGCTTTGTAATATTTTCAGTAAACCCAGGGACAACTTTAGAAAAAGAAAGGAAGGAAGGAAGGAAGGAAAGAAAGAAAGAAAGAAAGAAAGAAAGAAAGAAAGAAAGAAAGAAAGAAACATGTAGTATTTCCTCTTTGGTCCCTGAAATGGTGTCTTTTGGTGTCTTAGGGTTTTACTGCTGTGAACAGACACCATGACCAAGACAACTCTTATAAGGACAGCATTTAACTGGGGCTGGATTACAGGTTCAGAGGTTCAGTCAGTTATCATCAAGGTGGGAACATGGCAGTATCCAGGCAGACATGGTATAGGAAGAGCTGAGAGTTCTATGTCTTCATCTGAAGGCTGCTAGCAAAATACTGGCTTCCAGACAGCTAGGATGAGGGTCTTAAAGCCCACACCCACAGTGACACACCTACTCCAACAGGGCCACACCTTCTAATCGTGCCACTCCCTGAGCCAAGCATATACAAACCATGACAGATAGGTTTATGTTTTCATCAGTGAAACCCACTTAGAGGGCAATACCATCCCTGAAAAACCAAGTACTGTAGTGAGAGAGAAAGAGAAAGGAATGAACCGTGCTGGAGGCTGTAGCACTCAACTGCTTCTCCAGGCCCAGGGCTGGTTCTGCATGCTCATTACCTATTTGGAGACCCTGCTTGGAAACAGTGCATCTTCCCAGTAGTCCTTGGGCTGGAGTCCCATATAGGAAAACCAAAAGAGAGAAAATTAAGTACTTACGGAATAGTACCTGAGAATGACCAGAAAATCGTGAGCCCTGGCCAAATTAGCTCACTACAACTGTGAGAAAGAAATTAATGTATATATTTTTATTGTACTCTTGAGTTGTGATTAAAGGTATATGATTCTCCCCAACCTCCTCCTCCCTCTCCCTCTCTCTCTCTCTCTCTCTCTCTCTCTCTCTCTCTCTCTCTCTCTCTGTGTGTGTGTGTTTGTTTGCACCTATGGGCATACATTATGTGTGCACTTGCATGCAAAGGCCCAAAGTTAATGGTGGTTGTCCCCCTCAACGGTTGTCCATTTTACTTACTTAGAACCTCTGGCTGTGCACGGAACTAACCAATTCTAGCTAGTCTAGGTAACCAACTTACCCTAGATCAACTCTTTTTGTCCTCCCATGTCTTGAGATTCCAGATAAGCCGCATGACAGGCTTCTTCTACATGGGTTCTGATAATCCAAACACCAATCTTTATATAGTTAATCAAGAAAATGCTTCCACAGATTTGCCCACTGGTCAACGTGATGGAGGCATTTTCTCAGTTGCAGTTCCCTCTTCTCAGATAAACCTGTATTATATCAAGTTGATAAGAAATGAGCTTATCTACGCCACCATCACTCAGGAAAACAGACCAAATCCTTTTTTTCTGGAGGTCTGCTGATGGAGCTTTGTGGTGTTTCAAACTCACTGGCTGATCCTTCTCAGGACCCTTTGCTAGCACATGCTCCCTGAGGTGCCTCGAGTGCAGGCTTTAGCCTTCTCATCTTCTCAGAGTGAGTTCATCTGGAAATACCGCTATATTTACCTTCATTAACTGAAGAATTTCCCAATATCTAGCTCCAGCTTTAGACCTCTCTCTCCCCCGACTCTCAGGCTTGTCTAACCAAAGCCCCCTTCTCCCATCTATACTGGATGTGTTCTGATCTTTTCCAATTTCCCTCCAGATCATTCTCAGCATCTCTCCTTTCAGTCTGTTAGTGATAATCACCTTACCACCCTGATCCCCTCTTCTTAGCCCCGACCCTAATTGCTGGAAAGCAGGAGCTGGGAAGTAGAGGCTTAAGACCTCTGGGTTTGCATCCCTTGTTAGGGGAAATAATTTTCTCTCTGAGGCCAGTGCTCCCTGGTGGTGTCTGTTACTCATTCAGACTACAAGAGGGCCAACCTGCTCTTCCTCCTATTCATTGTCCTTAAAGACTGGAAATAGAACTGTCTGTGCTCTGGCTTGTCCTGGGGCCACCCTGTGTTGGTTTTCTTGCTCACTCTGCTCAGTTACCTAGTTTGGTGTGCATCTGTTTCCTGTCTGATCCTGATTTATACAGACCCCTCAAGTTCAGTGTGGCCCAAATGAGAGTCCTTGGTCCTCCTCTTCGTCCTCCTTATTGCAATATCTGCCACCCAGAAACATAAGACCCGAATTCTTTATATTATCTTTTTCTGGTTCCTCAGGTTTTATATAGTTCAGGGTTAATATTCTAAGTCTATGACTTTCTTCTAAAGTGCAAAGGGTGAAGATTAGAAAGGACTGGGTTGGGGGTTTTTTTTTGTTTGTTTGTTTTGGTTTTTTGGCTTTTGAGTTCAATGAAGTTTGCAAAATAACTGGGAGCCTTATATGAACAGCTGTTATGTGACCCCTAGAAGGAAATATGCATTTCTAAAAAAAAAAAAAAGGCAAAGTATAAACAATGAGCATGCTGGGAGGTCAATTTTAGCAGAGGAAGAGGAAGGCTGGGAATAGGGTTGAAACAGAAATTTCACACCAGCTCCAAAGAGCTAAGCATTTTTCCTGATTCCTCTAAAAGTTTTAGCCATTTTTGGAGAAGAGATGATTGTGGCTATTTATGAACACCACGTTGCTAGGTGACACCATGGGATGGATACCATGCTAACCTATCACGGACTTTCAGAACTAGCATCGAGGGGGTCAATAGGGATGGGGACAGAACGAAGGAAGGCATTCAGAGGTACTGGAGTGAGAAGTGTCTCAGGTGAGTGAATCTGTCTTATCAAACCCTTTGCTTTTCTCTCTCCATTCCAGTAAAAGGATCGATCTAGGGTCTTAGGTCCAACCTATTCCTTGCTCTTTTGCTTTCATTGGGGCCCCTTGTGGCTAGCAGCTCTCTCTCCAACCCCCCTGCCTTTTTGTTTTCCTGCCATGACATTTGGCCTCTTGTGGGAGAAAAGCAGATCTTCTTCCTTACAGAAGCCAAGTCGGGAAGTCACCAGGGAGGAAGCCTAGAAGTCAGACTCCCCATGCAGCAGTCTGAGAACAGCTTCTTCTAAGTCTGTATACCCGCAGCGTGGGAATGTGTGGGAGGCCATGCATCTGTGCTTATGTGCAGAAGCCAAAACTTCAAGAATGGTATCAGGAGTGACAAGGCTGCCTTCCAATCAACCCACCATCTGCCTGGCACATCTCAGCAGCAACTTAAAAATGTTACCTTTACTTGAGAAAATGTCAATCACCATTTTGAAATGCCTGCACAGAAAACTAAGCTCCTAAGGTATACTTGCCTCTAAGAATTCACTCAGTTTGTAAATCCCCATGATCCCATGGCTAGCCAGAACCAATGATTGGCCACAGGAGGATGTTAGTCAGCATCCTGAGGGTGTGGAGAATTTGTGAATGCCTCAGGGCAGGATGGCATGTGGCTACTATGTCTCAGTCTATTCCCACTTTTGGGACACAGACTTGAATACAATTCAAAGGCAGAGATGAGAGCACATTGAAAGCACTTATTGGAAATAGGGCTTTCCACCCACTCATTACTGTGGGGCCATGGTGAGTCTACCATACCTCCTAGTGGCTGGGACTTCCTACTGAAGGGGTCCTTTCCTTTTGCTATTGTGCCATTGTGCTTGGAGGGAGTAGCTCATGCATTCTCTCAGGGTTGTCACAGCCTTCCCTGCTGGGGTCCTCTCATCCCCAGAGCCTTTCTACAGCTTTGCATATCAGAAAAAGTTGCCACCAGGGAGACTAGTTCTCCAATACCACTCTTGCCTAGAGACACTGCAAAGTACCTTGTGCAAAACTGTAAAGGAGATTCTACCACAAACATGGAACAGATGACTGCTCTCTCTGGAGCTTTTAGAACCTGCGTGGAAAGAGAGGCCAAGGCTGTTTCTGGCTCTGTTTACCCTCTTGTGCTGGCTGGTGCCTTGTCAACATTGTATGTCATGCCCCTGTGTTAACTGAAGGGAGATGCTAGGTTTTTGTCATTTGTTATTACAAAGTCTCAGTCCAGACTGGCCTTCCGCTCACCACGTAGCTGAGGATGACTTTGAACTTCTGCTAATCCTGCTTCTACTTTCCAAGTGTTAAGAGTTACAGGAGTATACCATCGAAGCCAGCTTTTATGCAGCACTGAAGGTCAAAGCCAGGGCTCTGTATGTGCTAGGCACGCACTCTAGTCTGAGCTATTTCCTAGCCCCAGGTGCTGGTTGTTGAACGTGTTGTATTATAGAGAAGTTCAAATCCCTATGGAGCCCTTGATTCTTCTCCTTCAGGTGCCAACTTCCAACAGGGTGAGGTGGTTTCTCACAAGTTTCCGCAAAACCACCAGCAAAGCTTGAAATAAGTAAGTGGATGCATGACTCGCACCACCACACTTGGTGGGTTTAAATCTACTACAGATGTTGGCTTTCCTTATGGCCGCACTGCCTTGCCTTTGGCTAATAGTTACAGTTTGGCTTGCCCGATGTCTCTGTCATATTGCTGCTGCTGTACCTTCAGTTCTTTATTCAATCATCAACCCTTCCCCTGCTTGTTTTCATGCCTTTGTCTAATCATGTTTGTTGCTATTCTATGAGCCAGAAGCTTCCTCTTTCAGTATTTGCTTATTCATTTCACAATGTAAGTGTAGATTCATAGTTCCTCAAGGGGTTTTAACACACCCTTTGCTGTCACCACCATTATAACTTGTTCTTTTAGCCCACATTTGGTCCACAGGAGCCCATTCCCATCGCTTCCATCCTAGGCCCACCAGTGGTCATGTGCCATTCACTCTCTGAGCACTCTTACTGTCTGGCACCCTAGATATAGCAGGCTTGGTTCCATTGTCTTCCATTGGAGTATCTACTTCGATCGAGGATGCTGTTAGAAAAACGTGCATCCCCCGTGCTAGATGGGGGCTGCCACTGAGGTATTGTAGCTCTCAGCCTTCTCAGTGCACAGGTGTGTGCACACAAGCGTTTGCACATGCTCACACATTTACACCCATCTCATTCGTCAGTCAGTTTGGCTGATTGTCTATTACCTTTAGATCTATTTGTCTACCAACTTTAAACACACACGTACACAAACTCAAGCTTCATTTATTTTAGGCTTGTTTATTATTGTTATTGGTGGTGGTGGTGGTGGTGGTGGTGGTGGTGGTGGTGGGGTGTGTGTGTGTCTGCGCCACGGAGAACAAGCAGAGAGCGGAGGACAGCTTTCCACAGTCTGTCCTCTCTCCACCATGAGATCTGGTGATAGACCTCAGGTCACGAGACTCGCATAGCAAGCACCTTTGCCTGCCAAGCCATTTATCAACCTGAAACAATCTCATTCTGATAGCTCTGCCATTATAGGACTCCAGCCTCCCTTCTCCTCAGTTTATGCCTGTTATTTGCCATGAGAGACTTATACTGCACTAGCCTGTGCTCAGTCTTCCCCCACCGCACTCAGTTCCTCTGCCCCTCTGCCTGGCACCGTGCTGCCCTCAGTGGCAGCATGGTCCTCTGACACCTCCGGGGTACCAGGTCTTCTTGTTCTCCCATTCCCTGACTTTTGAAACTCTTTGGATTGGGGTAGGAAGGGTCAGGGAAGAAGGTGGAAGACAGAGAGACAGAATGGGGATAAGAGGAAAGAAAGGGGAAGAAGACAGTGTGGGGGGATTTAAATTCATTTTAAAAAAGAATTCCACAGAAATAATTATTCTCTAATAATTCAGGTATGGAAAGGACTTTAGCCTATCGTGTCTGAGGCGTGCAAGGATATATATAGTCAAATGGTTTTGAATTTTCAGGTGCAAAAACTACAAATGATTTTTTTAAGATTTATTTATTTTATGTATATGAGTTCTGTAGCTGTCTTCAGACACATCTGAAAAGGGCATCAGATCCCATTATAGCCACCATGTGGGTGAATTGAACTCAGGATCTCTGGAAGAGCAGTCAGTGCTCTTAACCTCTGAGCCATCTCTCCAGCCCCTACAACTGATTTTTGACTTGAGATGGGATTGTGCCCGATGGCACCATTATGGACTGAAACTATCCAGTTGAAAATACACCCGACCTACCTCAGCTTACTCAGAACCCTTCCACCCGCCTAGAGTTGGCAAACTGTACAGAACATAAGACATGTTTTAGAGTAAAATGCTGAATACCTCATGAGATACGTGTGTTGACTTGAAAACCAGCATGGTTGTTTCCATGGTTAGTGTGTTAGCTTGGCAGGCTCTAAAATCACCCAGGAGATGGACCTCTGGCCATACCTGGGTAGCAGGGTATCTTGGTTATAGTCATTGACGAGAAAACTATTTTAATTATGGGCAGGGGGTCCTGGGTTGTGTAAAACAGAGAAAACGGCCTGAGCACTAGTGTGGAATCCTTCATTCCTCTCCGCTTGCTAATAGCTAAAACTCTGACTGTGCAAGTTAAGGACTATAAAGAACAGGGGACTGTTGCTCTAAAGGACTGTGATTGACATGGAGTAACCATCCAGACTGTAAACAGTGACTGCCAAGGGGAGGAGAAGAAAGTAATGGGACATCTATGTACCTTTGTTTTTAATACAAAATTGGAAAAATCATGTGTTCCAAATTGAACAGTGAGATCTGCAGGAGAGTCAGCCACATCACACATATATGGGCCAAGCTAACAGACAGTATTATTCAGCTTTTACAAAACTTAGCCTTGGGCTGGAGAGATGGCTCAGAGGTTAAGAGTACTGACTGCTCTGCTCTTCTAGAGGTGTCCTGAGTTCAATTCCCAGCAATCAATCATCACATGGTGGCTCACAACCATCTGTAATGGGATCTCAGGCCCTCTTCTGGTGGGTCTGAAGACAGCTACAGTGTACTCATATACATGAAGTGAATAAATAAGTCTTTTTTAAAAAAGAAAGAAACCAACCAAACAAAAAACTTAGCCTTGATGAAATGTGCAAAAGAGGTTTGCAGACTCCTGTAACAAAATTTAGGGTGAAAGACCGTACTGGATATCAGTGCATGTCTTCATTCTAGAGACATTATGGGAGGACCTTAAAGTCAACCCAAGGAATTAAAGACACAAAGCTCATTTAGTGTATGAATGTGCATTCTCCATCCTCAGGAATGACTCCACCCCGCATTGCTATTTCAAATACCGCCAACATGATTAAGCTATAAAAGCCAGCAATCCAAACGTAATGAGAAACTGCTGGCCATATGACTGTCTTAGCTTCCTTTCTGTTGCTGTGATAAAATGCCCCGAACAAAAGCATCTTAAGGGAGGAAGGACTCACAATTCCAGGTCACAGTAGTTCATCACTGTGGGAAGTCTTGGCAGCAGGAACTTAAAGCACCTGCTCACATCACATCCACCTTCCAGGGCTGTAAGAATAGGACTGATGGCTGCCTGCCTCTGCTCAGCTGGGTCTCTCCTCTTCAAGCACTCCAGAGCCTAGCCTATCAAGCCACTCAGGGTAACTTCAGTTAACCCAATTAAGAACGATCCCTCACCCACCTGCTCAGGGGCCAACCTAGACAACTTGTCATTGATGCTCCTTCCCTGGGTGATTCGGCATGCATCCAATTGGCAATCAAAATTAACCATTACAGTGAAGATTTAAAAGAACAAAATATGTAGGATGGGAAATTGTTATTCAGTTAAATTAGGGACAGCTAAACTATGGCCCAGGTTTAAAACTGGCCCTCTATTTGTTTCTGTGATAAAGCTTAGGACACGGCCATGAATACCTGTTTGCTTATGGACTGTCTGGGGTTTCTTGGTACCATGACAGTGTTGCTTTATACGTACAACGGAAATTATAAGCATCCTAGAAGGCTCAAATATTTACTCTCTGCCATTTTATAGATGGTTTGCTGCACTCTCTCTGAATTAGATGCAAGTATTTTCATTGTCCTGGAATATTTTAGTAATGAAGTGTACAAAATCTCTTTGTGCTTAAAGAATGTAGCATTTCAGTAGTGAGTATTTTAAAGTTAAAAGAAACCAGCATGAATACAAAGTCTCTATATAGGCAGCCTGTGAAAGGAGTTCACTGCTGTGACCCAGACAATGAGGGAAAGGCTGCTGGAATTGGCAGCCCAGTGCTTGTTTGAAACACATTCCACCCATCACTCACAGGCTGCTCTGGGCGAGGCAGACATCTATACAGGGCCACCAGCTGTCATTGGGGAGGTGACTTTTGTACAAGTGAAACCTGGTTAAAGGCACATTCCACTTCACAGGATGTCCTAGGCAGCCAGTGCACAGCACTTGAACTTGACGCTCCGTGTCCATTTCCAGCATGGAGAATGGTCATTCTCTTCGCAGATGTTTCTTCTTCTAACCATTTTCTCTCTGCTTCTCCCTCGACACCCCCCTTTTCCACCACACGCTCTGTCTCTGTCCATCTCTTTGTGCTTCAGCTTAAACATGTCCATTTGATCTATACGCAGCTTATGGTTTTTGAAGCTGTGCCTAATTTCATGTTCAGCTCATTCACTGAGGTCTTGTGTTTCCCCCCAATTATTTTGTTTCCTGATTTTCTGCCAATCTTCTCAGAGTTGTCTTTTAGTTATTTGAGCATATTAATCGTACATGCTTTTAAGTTCATAGCTAATAACCACATTATCTGGATCCACTGTGTGTTTATTTACTTTTTAAAGATTTATGTATTTATTATATGTAAGTACACTGTAGCCATCTTCAGACACTTTTTCTTCTCTCTCCCGCCCTGCTCATTCCAGCCCTGCTGGCTGTAGCTGTCTTCAGACACCCCAGAAGAGGGCATCAGATCTCATTACAGATAGTTGTGAGCCACCATGTGGTTGCTGGGATTTGAACTCAGGACCTTTGGAAGAGCAGTCAGTGCTCTTAACCGCTGAGCCATCTCTCCAGCCCCAGTGCATTTATACCTACCATGTGTTCTCTCTTCTGTATTTGATTAAATCTTCTGTTTTTGAGGGCTTAGTAATTCTTTCATGAGACTCTGGCATTGAAGAGATCTCAATCTCTGGCTTATGCTCTCCTTTTGTCAAAAAAAAGTAGCCGTCACTTAAGTGGGAATGCAAGCAATGTGGTGTAGTGTTAGAAATCACCTTGATTCAAATGGGAATTTAAAAGATTGGGAGCTGGACTTTAGTTATTAAGAAGGCTAATCCAGTTGTGATAGCTATTGTCTGTGGGACAGAATGGGGAGTCACTAGGTAGATGAACCCCTGAACATGCCTGGGGGGATTATATTAAGTTGATTGATGTGCGAAGACCCATCCTCTGTGGCCCTGGACAGGAGAAATGGAGAAGGGGAGGTGAGCAGCAGCTCACATCCAGCCATCTCTGATTCCTGACTGCGAATGTGATCTGACAGCTGCTTCAAGTGCCCATTACCACACCCTCCCCACCATGATGGACAGCATCCCGGAGCTGCCAGCCAGAATAAACCCTCCTTCTTTAAGTTACTTGTGTTGGGTATTTTGTTACAGCAACAGAAAAGTAAGTAAACTTACAGAATGAATCTCTCTCTCTCCCCCCTCTCTCTTTCTGCGTGTTTCACACACACACACACACACACACACACACACACACGATTTATTAGAATGGCTTACAAGCTGTGGTCCACCTAGTCCAACTATGGCTGTCTACCAACAGAAGGTCCAAGAAGGCAGTAGTTGTTCAGTCTACACGGCTAGATGTCTCAGCTGGTCTTCAGCATACATTGGAATCCCAAAGAAGTAGTCTCCAATGCCAGTGGAGGAATGGCCTTTGCCATTGAGAATGAGATCAAGAGCAAGACTAAGCAGTCAAAGACAGAGAGCTTTCCTCTTCTGTGTCCTCTAGATAGGCTGACATGCAGAATATGTGGCCCAGATTAAAGATGCATCTTCCCACCTCAGAAGATCTAGATCAAAGGTGCATCTTTCCACCTTAAAAGGTCTAGATTAAGAGTAGGTCATCCCACTTCAATTTAATTATAAAATAATCCATCATAGGTGCACGAAACCTCTTGGGTTTTAATTAACCCCAGATATAGTCAAGTTGGTAAGCAAGAGCAGCCATCAGGTCACTGAGCTGCTAGTTTACCCCTAGGCTCTAATGCCTTCAGTATGATGGCAGGCAGAGCTGAGGGCTTGTTGATGCTTTCAACCCACTCTTTTTAGAGAGAGAAACAGGTCTAACTGCAGAGCTTAATCTCCTACTCCACACTTCATGAACTTGCCAATACCTTCAGATTGAAATTCATTTCGCTGTTTTTCTTTAAACAATTACATAGGGAAATACCCCAGACACACTCGAGGCCAACAAAGCTGGAAGGAAAACTTCACTGAGAGGGTGAAGTACAAATGTTTTTATTTAATAAAAGACCAAATATACTTATTACCTTTGCCATTTTCTCTGCCATGTAGTTATGGCTAGTATGCTCTCTTGTGGATTGTTACAAAAACATTCTTGATCTACTGTTTTAAGGCAAAGATGGAGTCTAACAGAGACAGGTGCTATATTTTATAAGTGCTATGGAGAGAGAAATTTGCAGAGGAGGTGTGTGTGTGTGTGTGTGTGTGTGTGTTTGTGTGTCCTTGTAGATGTACATCACATGTACATGAAGGCAAAGGATTGTAGATTTTTTTTTCTCCTGGATTTCTTCTCCACTCCATTTTTTTTGAGATAAAGTTAGTTTCTCACTGATCCTGAAGCTCACCTATTAGATAGATTGTCTGGCGAGTGAGCTCCAGAATCTTCCTGAATCTACCTCTCCAGTGCTGGGGTACAGATGTGGGGACAACCATGCCTCGCTTTTAAGTGGATCCCAGGATCCAGCTAGGTTGCTCTTGCTTGTTAGCACTTTCCCTGCTGAAGCACCTCCAGACCTGCAAAGATATCTAAAGCAGTCCATCTTGTCATTGTTTCTCTACTGCAGAGCATGCTGGGCTAGCTGCCACGAACCTTCCCATGCTAGCCTAGCTCCTATGAGCAGCCTAGCTCCTATGAACCCTCCTCGCATGCCAGGCTAGCTCCCATGAATCCTCCCAAGCTGGGCTAGCTCCAGTGAAGCCTCCTATGCTAAGCAAGCTCCTATGGACCCTCCTATGTCGAGCTAGCTGTTATGAACCTTTCCATGCTGGGGTAGCTTCTATGAACCCTCCCATGCTGGACTAGCTCCTAGGAACCCTCCTATGTGCACCAGCATTAAACAGTAGGACTCACAGCTTTCTAATCTATTTGAGTTTTCTCACTGAAAAAATAAATTACAGGAGTCTTGAAGCCATTTGCTAAAAATAAAACAATGTAACATCTTATCCTCTGCCTAACAGCAGCAGAAATGGAAACGAATTCAGTTCTCACTCCCACCTGAAACCCCTGCATCTGCATAGCTGGAGTGCAAAGCTAGTTGTGGTTTAATGGACATAGCCAAAGACGAAGTTTTTGAATCTGTGTTTACATGTCTGTTTTATTTTTTCTAATTCTAGCAGCTATTAAGATGACGTATAAAAATAAGTTGAATGGAGGACCAGATATTTGAAACACATTCAGCAATGTAGGAGCCGTTTACTAAGGAAATGAACAACGATTGTGTACTTTGTGAATGGTTTTGAACATTTTTTTTCTAACATATGACTGAGACATAGAAAACAAATAAATATTGTAGTAGACATACTTTACAAAACAAAAAACATACTGATACACAAGTACTAATCTTCAAAAGTACTTGCTGATTGGTATGGAATCAAAATCCTGCTGCTATTTTAGGGATATCTCAGATGCAGTATATACTGAG
Source organism: Rhynchomys soricoides (assembly GCA_019843965.1). Classification (NCBI taxonomy): domain Eukaryota; kingdom Metazoa; phylum Chordata; class Mammalia; order Rodentia; family Muridae; genus Rhynchomys; species Rhynchomys soricoides. The sequence goes on from JADRCH010000088.1 coordinate 5,164,581, forward strand.
AACAATCAGTGATTATATTTCCAAGACAAAATAAAACTCTAAACTGTTAAAAAACGAACAAACAAACAAACAACTGGGCTAGCATCCATTTGAACTGCAAAGTCAGGCACTAATCAGAGGCTCTGCTTCAAATGACCTCTCATGTTTGGTTTCAGGAGGGCATCATGGTTGCACAAAGCTCCCTAGAGGTCAGAGCCTCTTCTGGCATTCTTTGGCAGTTGGGAGTACAAGCTATGGGTGTTTTACACTCTGCTTTTCTCATCTGCAGGAGCAGGTGATAGCTGTATTTTAACTTAGTTTTTGACAGCTGACAACTGAAGAACATCTTTCTGGTTTGCACTTGTCCCCTAGTTCTTCTGGACATCCCCATGGAAACCAGAATACCCAGCAACTCCCCACCCTGGGAGGCCAGCCCTGAGCAGCCTCGGTGGAACAGAGTGGCCTTGATGACAAGGCCAGTACGAGGTCCTCCGCAGGGTTTGCCATCACCTTGCTGTTCTAGCTCTTCACTGTTCTTGGAAATATTCTGAAACAATCAATAGTCCTTCAGACAAAATGTTTTTCTGCCCAAGTGAGCCGGGATCACATCTGATGCTCACACCCAAAGACTCTAAGACATACATTGGCTCACTGTGATTCTGTTGTTGTTTGTCTTACTTTAACATTATTAAACAGAAAATTATTAAATACTTTTTGAGCATACCTTATGAGTTTTTTGCCACCTGACTATGTATGTACGCACTGTCTGCTTGCAGAATGGTTGAGTGATTGGCCAACTCCCTCTTGTGATCTCTTTGTGGTCAGTCTGCTGGCTCTCCTGCATGGGTCTCACCTTGTGATCAGTCGGTACTCTAGATAGCCATCCATCGGCCAATCAGTTCTGCTCTGCGCATGTGCAGCGAGACAGTTATACCCAGCCATTCAAAGACAACACTGGGAAGCAAGGTCGAGGGAGGGCCTCTTCTTATGTCATCATCTGCAGAAAACCCAAACAACCAACAGGAATCACCCTGGAATTAATATCTTTTAGAACGAATGTGGAAGGATGTAAGAGTGACATGCAAAAGATTGTGACAGTGAATCTTTGCAAAGGCTCAGAGAGTTCCCCACATGATGCCACTATCTATGACCTAAGTTAGAGAGACCTAAGTTAAGCTTCAGAGATCTAGGAGGTAAAGGACAATGGGCAGACAGAAGAGGAATTTTAACTCCAGGTATCACCAAACTGCAGTGCTTATCGGGTTTTTTTCTTTTGTTTTTGTTTTTCCTATATGAGTATTTACATAAAACATTTACATTATGTTGTATTATATTATATTTATTTTAGTCATAACATTTTATGGAGAAGGAAAAGACCTAAGAGCAAGCAATAGAGCCCTGAAGCAGAAGAGCAATGTGGTTTGAATTAGGGTTAACATTACCCAACCACAGGATACATGAAAGCAACAGTGATTAAGACTGTGTGGAATAATGAGCAATAAAACAATCAAATTTCAAACAAACAAACACCCCCTAAACCCTGATATAGACATTGTACTCCACAAAACTACAAATAATTCACAATCCTTAAAGTAAAATGAAACATAAAACTCCTAAGTGGCATCAGGAGAGAGAGCTTCTGTTTCCTGATGACTATTTTTTCTGGATGTAATGCTGACATTGAGCTCCATGAAGAGAGGAACTGATGAGCCAAACTTCATTAACTTTCAAAAACGTCTGCTCTGAGAAAAGTGCAGTGAAGAGAGGAAGTTGCCACAGACTGGGAGAAAATGTTTGCAGAGGAGGTACCTGAGAAAACCTGTTATGCAAAACACACAAAGCAAACCCGGGTCTTACTGCTCTTGCAGAGGACCTATGTTGAGTTCCCAGCGCCCACATATTGGATCAGAACCTTCCGTAAGTCCAGTTCTGGGAGATTGACACCCTCTTCTGGCCTCTGCAAACACTAGATATGCATGTGGTACACAGACATACCTGTGGGCAAACACTCATATATGTAAAACAAAAATAAATCTTTTACAAACAAGAAGTCTTGAACCTCAACAGTAAGGTTCATCATCTGTTTCTAGAGAAGTAGGAATTCAAATGGCACCGAGAGTCACCAGAGACGTTCGAATGGCGAAATCCAGAACAGTGATGGTACTTGGAAGTGGAAGATTGGGGTATGTCAGGTGACACAACTCACGTGGTATTTTGCTGAGGCAGGACACATTTGGAGAGAGCATAAATAGGGCTCACTGGACAGTGAGGGTGTGCTTGCACAGCGAGCTTTGCAGTGCTTCGTTGGTCTCATGAAGAAGATTTCTCCTGGCATCCTGGCTGATCTCTGTCACTGCCACTGACTTGTGCTGATTTGATCGAGGCCTGGCAGTTTCTGCTAGATCATGCCACCTCTGCTGATTCTTGTTTGTATCTTGACACTACTAAACTAGACTGCCGATATCCTGACAATGGAGATTGGAATCACCTCAAGAACTACTTCTACACAGGTCCACATCCCCTTCTCCTGCTTACCATCTTTTCTCCCCTACCTTTGGACGGTGGGCTAGAAGGGGGTCAAAGTGTTTGAGAACCCTTATTAAAAATAGGTATTAAAAAAAATCTAAGCCTACAGATACCAGATGCTGTGAAGACCTGGACCACTGAAGTCTTATTCATTGCTAGTGGGATACAAAATACAATAACCACTTTGAAAGACAGTTTGGTGGCTTCTTACAAAATTAAATATGAAAATTCTCTCTCTTTCTCTCTCTCTCTCTCCACACACACACACACACACACACACACACACACACATATATATATATATATATATATATATGGAGAGACAGACAGACAGACAGAGACAGAGAGAGAGACAGAGAGAGCAGTTCAAAGGAGGTAACAAATGTCCTCACAAGCTCCTGCTGTATTAACTGTGTGTTTTCTTGTTGAAACATGGAAGCATTTCAAGTAGATAAAGTGGATGAGTTAGCTGAGATGCATCCTCATGGTGGCTATTAATCAGAGCTAGAAAGAGATGATCTGTGAAATCATGAAAAGATGTATGTGAGGCTTGCAGGCATGCTCCTGAATGGAGGAAGTCAGTTGGAGGAGACCACCCTCTGAATGATCCTGGCTACATGACATTCTGGGAAAATGTAGAGCTATGAAAAGACAGTTAAAAAACCAAGTGCCTGGGGGAAGGGCGAGGAAGAGCTGGAGAGGCAGAGCATGGAGGGTACTTTTTAACATTTTAGTGGGTATTTGAAATTGACAGCAACCTTGAGAGGAAGAGACACTGCATACATTCCTAACCTCACACATGCATATGTACTAAGCATGGAGCAGAGAAGATCCCCTGAATGTCACGGTCATGGCCGAACACATGGAAGGCACTGCCCCAGTAACAAGCCTCAGTGTAAACTTGGGCTTTGAGTGATGCTCGATGTGAGTTCACCAGTTATAATAAATGAACCACTCTGCTGGGTGCTCACAATGGAAGAAGCCCTGCAGGTTTCAGGGCTGTGAATCTGAGGCATCGCTGCACTTTCTTCTCTGTTTTGCTGTTAAACTAAAGCTGCCTAAGGAGTTCAGGAAATGCTATTCTAAAAGATGTCACTTGGCTGTGACAAGTACTTTTCACTGAACACACCTAGGGAGCAGTGGATCCAGGATAGGGCTTTCTCTGAGCTCCTTAACTATGGATCCTTCAGGAGGAACCTGATTGTCTTTCGCCTGGAAGGTTAACCAGAGAGACATTGATGGAGGAGGCTGATGCCCTCCCTATGCAGTCACCTGTTCTTCCAGAGCTGCTCCAAAGCAGCTACAGTCACCCACAAGGCTTGTCTACCTCAGCCTTTCTCTCTCCACACTCTCACAACTTGTGATCTCCCCACACTCCGGGAGCCCACAGCCCCTAATCATTCCTGAAGTTCAAGGAACCAAACGAGCTCCAATCTTCTAGCTGCATATTTTGTGGGACTCTCATGCATACATGCATATTTCAGTGTAGGTTTTCTCCTGATAATCTCTCTCTTGTCAGTTGAGGTCACAGCTCAGCTAAAGAGCACAGACGGAAGGGAGAAAAGATATTTTTGTTCCCCTGCACTGCTCTAAAAAAACCATTTTTTTAAGAAGTGCAGGATTCCTGTTTTAGTGCTCTGTGTGTGTGTGTGTCTTTCTCTGTCTCTCTGTGTGTCTCTCTGTCTCTCTCTTCTCTCTGTGTCTGTGTCTCTTTGTCTCTCTCTTTCTGTGTGTGTGTCTCTCTCTGGACATGTCAGTTGTGTAAGGTTTTAGATGGTCTGTCAGGCTCTGCCTCTGTCTAAGGTACTCTGACTGCCTCTACTGTCACAGTGCAACTCACCCGTGCTCCGACAGCAACCGACTTGTTGATCGTAACCTTTAGCTATGGAAAGTTAAAAACACATATAGAAGTTGAGAAAAGACCCTAAAAAAAAAATCAGGGGCTTCACACATAAATTCAACATGTATGTTGAAACCATAGTATGGTTTCATCTGTACTGTCCTGGGTCCCAGGTGCTACCACCAATTGCTACCTGACTCGGGTCCCATCATGTTACCACAAATACAGTATATGTCTTTTCAAGAGATGAGGGCTGTATGTGTGTGTGCATGTACATGTGTGTGTGTGTTTCTACATGTTCATGTGCACATGGAGGCTAGAGGCTGATGTTTTCCTCAGTTGATCCACACTTTAACTTAAGAGCCTCATTGTCTTCCTGAACTAGAACCCACTGATCAGCTAGTCTGGCTGGCCAGTGAGCTTCGCTGCTTCTCTCTGCCCTACCCCAGTTCTGGCGGTACAGACACTGTGCTACCACACCTGGCTTTTACTGGACTCAGGGCAAATAAACTCAGCTCTTCTGCAGGCAGCCACAGCTGCTATGCTATATATTCCTGAGTGCAGAGGCCCTGCCATGTTCAGAAGACACAGTTTTGAGATCTTCCTCCTCCCCACCCTTTCCATGCTGTTCCCGGAAATCTGAATTCTGAAGGGAGGAGCTATAAAATAGATGTCCTGTTAATGGCCCAGCAAGACACTCACTCTCTGCACTTTGAGTAGTGTGAGTCTCTGTAGTAACCACTGTTCACTGCACAAAGAAGCTTCTCTGATGAGGCTGAGAGCTGTGCTAATCTATACATTTAAAGGGCAGTTTGATAGTATGTCTGTTTAGCAGAACATTAGTAGTAGATTTATTTCTGTGGCCAATGAGCTCTCTAGTCACAAGATCTTAAATACTCCTGTAGAGTGGGGTTTAAATCCAATCAGGAAGTGGTGGGCTACCCACAAACATTCATGCCACTTTTGAACCTCTATGCATATCTTTTTGGTGTTTACTGACATTTTTATATTTTTTGAAGAAAAGTGTGCCATTTATTTTTATTGCATATTTTTATTGGACTGTATTTTTATTGTTACGTTTTAAGGTTCTTTACACATTTTGGAATCATAGCCCTCTCAGATATGATTTGAGACTATTTTATCCTATAATGTGCATTTATTTTACTTCTATGATGTGTGTAATATTTTAATGTACAACATTTTAAATACTGATTAACTCTAATTTATATTTTCTTTATTTTAAATCGTGTGTGTGTGTGTGTGTGTGTGTGTGTGTGTGTGTGTGACAGCACATAGCAAGGAAGTCAGCACCTTGTGGAGGTGGTCCTCTCCTTCCACCTTTATATGGGCTCTGGTGATTTAACTCGTGTTTCCAGCAAGCTTAGCCATCTCTCCAGCCTTATATTTTTCTTTTTCTGTGCTTTGATATTATATTTTAAAAGTTATTGCTTAATCTAAGGTCATAAAACAATTAATGTTGAAATTTCCCTTTTGGACTCATTGATACGTATTTATAATTTTTTTGTTTATAAGTTTGGTTAAGGAATCTAAACCAGGTCCTCAGATGACATCTGGTGGTAAGCTTCCTTTATGTGAGGCACCTCTCACTGACTCATTAAATCCCAATTTTGCTGATTACCCCCAAGATAGCATCCAGCATGTCTCTCTCTTTCCTAGGTGTTCCAATACACAAATCCTTAAAGCAGACTCTGACTCCATATCTGTAAGATTATTTTCCTGGTCACAGTGCTATGGACTTCCAGGTTCCATATTGTGAAAGGTGGTTTCCCGGGTTATAGTGTTATAAACTTCCTGCTATGTCCTATTAGAGGACAACACTAGCTGGATGTCTCTTCTGGAGTGATGTCAAGATTGATCATGAGTGCAGATGTTGTCAGCTCTACCCATCCATTACACTGCCTCTAGCTGTGTTTAATGGTTTAAGAAAGTCATTGATAAATCGGTGCCCAGATCTTACATTAGGAGTTGTAAAATGGTGATCAAGTCTGATCACCATTATCCAGACTTCCCAGGACATTGCTGGACAAAGTCCTGGAGGAGATACTCACTCAGTCTGCAATGTGTTTACCTCTCCTTTTCATGTTCTCATTTTTAGGCTCTTCTGAAGTGGAAACTTAAGGGTTCTTTGGAAAGTCAGTTATGTTGGATGGTTTTTTGCTGGGGCAGACACATGAAGGAGAGTTTTCCTGAAGCAGACACAAGCAAAAGGATGTTCTACTAAAGCAGACATGTGTAGGAAGGTTTCGCTGAAGCAGACACAGGTGAAAAAAGGTTCCTCTAAAGCAAGCACGTGAAAGAACACGTGATGAAGGTTTCTTCCCTAACGACATGCATGTACTGGTCCACCTTACATTGCGTAGTTGAGCTCCATTTATTGGGGCTCCATAGCGAGAAATGCACCAAAAAAACTTCTGCTCCTGTGCTGCAACTTCTGTTGCTTCCACAGACTTTGGCCGATTGGCAGAGTGATGTCAGCTAATGCAGACTCACGTGGAGTTTTGCTAAGTCAGACTCACATGGTGAGGCAAGACTCATGGAGCACGTGATGTTCGGAGGGAGTGTAACTAGGACTCAGCAGACGGTGAGAAGGGCTTAGCTTGGCTTGCTGGTAGAGCTAGCTATGAAACACTTGCTGATCCCGAGTCTTTGCTGAACTTTGCTTCACTGAGAGGCACAGCTGAGAACTTCTCTTGGCATCCTTGCTGGTCTGAATGCCCCCCTGCTGACTTGTGCCTATTTGGCAGAGGCTTTGCTGACTCTGGTAGACCATGCCACTGCTGCTGATTCCTGCTTGTTATCTCGACTCTACTGAATTGGACTGTAGATTTATCTGTGAAGTGTTTGTGAGTGGATCAAGCTGCCTCTGCTGACCTGTGAACTGAACTGCTTATTTCCTGACAATGCAGATGGGATTTGCTCCAAAGAACCCTTTCTAAACAGGTCCACTTCCCTGTATCCTTTCTTTTCCACTACTTCTGGTGGGTGGTGGGCTCCATGGGAGGTTAAAGCATTTAAAACCATCATTAAAAGTAGGCATTGAAAAAAATTAAAGTTATACTCTACTTTTTTTTAAAAAAAATTAAGTTAAAGCTCAGATCAATTGGTTCATGTGTATGAAATTGACTTCCAGTTCACTCTAATATAGGCCAGTTTCCCCAGAAATAGTTACTGTTTTGACATTATTTACATTGCAGTTCTGGGCTTTTATACCGAGATTTGTCCCCTCTTTTTAAAAGTATACTTAGAAGTTTCACATGCCACTTTCCCTTTGCATTTGTTAGAATTAGTCACAGACACCACTCAGCTGTAAAGAAGAGCGAGAAATACCTTCAGTTTATGCAACCAGAAGGTCAGTTAAAAATTATGAGTTTTGTTAGTATGGAAGGAGAAATACGTAGGGATTTGGAGACAACTGATCAGGTAATAATCCAATTAATAATATCACCTGCAAATAAATATCACAGCATCAAGCAAGAAACAATGGAAATTCAGTTCTCAAGTTGAAAACAAGGCACTTTGGTTGAGGCTGTCCCTCGGGGAAAGAGCCCTTGCCTGGCATGTACAAGGCCCTATGTGCAGTCCTTAGTATTGCAAACAGAAAATACAAAGGCAGCTTTATCTGGATCTTAACTTAAGCTAAACTATTCCAAATTATTTCAGATAGGGTTGACCTTCCTTCCCAGCATTACATCGAACTGCCAAACCTTGCTCCTTCTACTGAAAAGATATGCTTTCTGGGGCCCCTTTGATGAAATTTGAAAACCCACAGTTGATGAAAACTAAATTATTGTGGCCAGTGTGTCTCTATTTCAGTGGGTTCCATTCTTAGGAGGAAAAAAAAAAGTTCTAAAATAGTTTTGTGTGTATTGTATTTTTAAGGTTGGAGTGAATGAGTGCTCATTGAATCCATTTGTGCTTGGGTTTGGTGCCCTTGGGTTTTGAATTGGTCCTGTGGGAGAGGGCTGCTTTGAAATCATTTATTTGCTTTCTGCTTTATAGAAAGCACACTATGTTCCCAAGCTCAAATTCTGGAGAAGAAATCCCCACTTCCAAAACAACATATTGTCCAAAGTGGTCACTCCAGCTCTCCCCTCCGGGCAATAGTGGCTGACTCACCGAGCACTGGCAAGACTTCCACCTTCCACAGACATTTTGAATTCTGGAGACGTTAGGACAAGCTTCCTGTTTGGTCAGCCTGTGGCTAAGAATCAAATAAAAAATGTGGTTTACCTCTCTCTGGGTATGGTATGCAACATGAAACTCATAGTGAGAGACTAGGCACTCCCCGTGCGGGTGACAGGCAAGGACTCAGGAATCTCTTCTGCCATCTTCTGGGCTAAGTTCTCTATTTTTCCCCCCCCCCCCCCCCCCCCGGCAGGCCTGCGGTCCCATCTGCTTTAAGTCTTAGTGGTCCAAACACATAGACAAGGTGAGAGCAATGATTTTCATGGTTTTCCTCTCAGATTTAGTTTCTGATAAAAAGAAAAGAAAACAAACAATAATGACAACAAACTTCTGGAAATTGGAGCAACACCTCAGTAGCAATTAGAAGCTGGTAGTATCCTTCGAGAGTGCATCAGTTAAATCCCAGCTCACAACTGTCTGTAACACCAGCTCCATGGGATCTGATTCCTCTTCTGGCCTCTGTGGATACTTGCACTCATGTACACACACCACACATGCATTTATGACTAATTAAAACTAAAAAAAACTTTAACCCCCCCCACCCAAAAACCTTTTCCCTGTATCTTCTCTGCATGCTCCCCTCCTCTTTACCGGTTCTTGGATTCCTTCACACATTCTTGCTGCTTTCTTCTTTCATCTTTTTTTGTTACCGATTTTGACTTCAAATCCCATCCTCCCTTCAGCTGCTTTGAATGGTGGCTCTTCTTTCTCTACACTCTGTTCTGGAATGACTGGATGCTCTACCAGCCACATGCATGACGTCCCCATTTTGACAGAAGTTACTCATACCTTCGCCTCATTCAAAAGGCTCTGGATGAAGGTTAAAACTCAAGCTCAGGGGTCAAGGGTCAATTACCATCTATTGTCATAACACGAATGAAGTGAAAATATACCCTCTATTCTCTGAGACGAGAGATTTTTTTTCTTGCTATCGGAGTTGGGGGCTTTTGGTGGAACAGTCAGGTAGGAGAGCCAGGCCTCTCCCTCCAGCTTTCCTTCTTCAAGCTTTGGGGGGATGTGGACTAGATAATTGATGACCTCTTACATGTTTTTCAAGAAGACCTGACCAATTCTGCAGTAACATGGTAGCTAAGGAATAGCAGCAGTAACAACGAGGATGTAATATAGTCCATGGGCAACTTAGTATCCACCCAAAACCTTTCCAGAATCTAAGGCGAAACAAAATTAAAATCCCCAAGTAAGGCACTCATTTTCTCTTTTTAAAATTATTTTTCTCCATTTCATTTTACGTATTATGAGTGGTTTTTACCTGTCTGTTTATCTGTACACCACATGCATGTGCATGTGCCTAAAGAGGCCAGAAGAGGGCATCAAATCTCCTGAAACTAGAGCCACAATGGTTGTGAGCCACCATGTGGGTGTTAGGAACCAAATCTGTGTCCTCTGGAAGAGCAACCAGTGCTGTTAACTGCTGAGCTGTCTCTCCAGCCTGGATACTAATTTTCAAAGTAACTTAGTCCTACCTGCTTTTCACCCATTTGACCCTGACCCACTCCTTTTATTTCTTCTTCTTTCTCTTCCTCCTCCGCCTCTTACCCCTCCTCCTTCTCCATTTTAAATATACAATATACATGTAGTGTACATATCATATATATATATATATATATATATATATATAACTTTTTTTAAAAGATTTATTTTATTTATATGAGTCCACTGTAGCTGGTTTCAGACACACCAGAAGAGGGCATCAGATCCTTTTACAGATGGTTGTGAGCCACCATGTGGTTGCTGGGAATTGAACTCAGGACCTTTAGAAGAGCAATCAGTGCTCTTAACTAGTGAGCCATCTCTCCAGTCCCTTTTATTTCTTTTTTAAAATTGCAAAATACAGTAATTTATCATCTTCCTTAATTTTTCTATGCACTTTAATTATTTTTAATTTTAAAGTGTGCATTAACTACATCCATATCTCTGGGCAAGCATTACCATTCACCTTCTCCAGAGCAGTTTTTATTATGCAAACTGAAATCACACACATTACACAGTAACTCCCAACTCCGCTGCCCCATACCTTGGCAACTATCAGTCTACTTTTTGTCTTTATGAAGTTGATGTGTCTAGATATGTTATATACAAGCAACCACACAGTATTTATTCTTTTGTGAATCTCAGCCTTATACTTTCAAGGCCCATTCATATTATGGCACATGTGAGAACTTCCTGATTTTTAAGGGTGAGCAGCCTTCTGTTGCATGCATACATCACATTGGTTTCTGCATTTATTTTATAAGCAGGCATGTGGGTTGCTCCCATCTTCTACCTATTGAGTAAAGCTGCCTTCAGATATTGAAGTATGAATGTTTTATTGAGTCATTTCTAGTCATTAGGGCATATACCCAGAAGTAGAACTGCTAGATCATATGGTAATTCAATTTATTGAGGGATCCTCACACTGCTTGTATATAATTGCATTTATTTATTGTGCCTGTGGGTGGGTGCATGCGCTATGGTGAACCAATAGCAGTCAGAGGACAACAGTGGGAGTCAGTTCTCTCCTTCTGCCACTTGGGTTTCAAGAATCAAACTTAAGTTGACAAGTCTGGAAGCAAGTGCCTTTACCTACTAAGCCAGCACACTCCTTTTTTTTTTTTTTTTTTTCATTTTGTCAGCTTAAATATATTATTCTATTCTGGGAGTGGTGGCACACACCTGTAATCCTAGCACTTGGGAGGCAGAGACAGGCGGCTGAGTATGAGGCCAGCCTGGTCTATAAAGCAAGAGTTCCAGGATAGCCAGGGCTATGTACAAAGAAACCCTGTCTGGAAAAAAACAAAACAAAACAAAACACCAGTTGTTTAGAAACCTTTAAAAACAATCATTTAATGGTAGCTCCAAGTTTGTTGGGGGAGGGGGAGGGAGACAACTGTTGAAACTAAAAGCAGCCTGATACATCAGGGGCAACTAGTACACACAAATAAACAATGCACAAAAACTGGGATGTATGTTCTCTTTCCCTGCTTGGACACATACTGTGCCTGACAAAGACATCCCCCCCACCCCCACCCCCACCCAGTATTCCAGTGTCTCTGAAGAGGCTCTGGGTGATTGACCCTCAGCAGAACCCCTGTGCTCTCTAGAGCACTTTCCCCAGGAGTGAGGCAGACACAGTTGGGAGCCTGCTCATCATTGTTGGAAATTCTGTGGACTTCTCTGGTGTGAATCATTAAGCTGGGCTTCGAGAATGTTACCCTGAGAAATGTGGGCAGAGCTCTCTTTGAATTAAAACGCAAACCAGAAAGGTCTGGAATACATCTCTTGTCCCTTCTCAAGGCAGAAGGCTGTCTGTGGAGGAGGCGGGATCTGTGGCGTGGTGGGCCTGTTTCCCACAGCTGCGAGCAGACTTTTCTGGGAAATGAGAGAACTTATTTGTCCAGGCTTCAAACTTGTCACTTTTCACAAGCTTGTAAGTTAGGCATCCTGCATGGCCAGTTTTCAGGTTCTAGGTCTGATTCTTATAGACTAATACAATTTCCAGCCGCAGAAGCTGGATGGCCGGATGGAAAAGGACAAACAGAGCCTGTGCTTTCTTGTGTTGTTTTTAAAGCACACCAGGCTTCTTACACATTAAATGACTCTTTCAAAACTGTAGTTTGATGGGTTAAATGTAAATGATCTTAAGACATGTGGATTAAATTTTCCAAGAAGCACACACACTGATTTAAATATCAGAAGAAAGGTCTCAGTAATGCTAGCTTTGGGCTTTCAGAGACTCCATCCACATGCTCTTCTGTTCCTAGTGCGTGGTGGGTTTCCAGAATCAGACTTGGGGTTTTTGTAAAGGTGACTCAGGGGATGACTGAGTGAACAGTACTCTGAGAAATGGGGCTTTCTCAGGAGCTAAGTTGGGTATCTCACACTTTAAAACCTCATTTGAGGGCTGGAGAAATGGCTAAGCTGTTAAGAGCACTGACTGTTCTTCCAGAGATCCTGAGTTCAATTCCCAGCAACCACAGAGTGCCTCACAACCATCTGTAATGGGATCTGATGCCCTCTTCTGGTGTGTCTGAAGACAGCTACAGGATACTCACATACATAAAAATAAATAAATAAATAAATAAATAAATCTATCTTTAAAAAAAATCCTCATTTGAGTTTGAATTATTCAGGCTATGACTCCATATCAACCGTTTTCCAGGGTTCTAACTCTTCTGACTCACACCGTCAAGTGGAATATCATGGAGACAAGCACCAACAGTTCTACCCACATCAAAGTTGCCAAACAGGTAGAGGGAGCACTGTGCCATGTCCTGCTTGGCTTAGGTGGAACACTGAAGAAAGTATTATGTAAGAAAGAGCAGAGGTACTATGGTCAGATGTGGGTTCAAATTTCACTACTCTCACTTGCTGATTTTTCTCCTATAGATTTTACTGTTTCTCTTTTTCCCTTTTATTTTGGTGTGAGTGTGCTGGGTGGATGAGTGGGTATGTGTGCTTACATGCATGTGGGTGTGTGCGTGTGTTCATGTGTGGGAGGCTTGACGTTGACATCTGGAAACTTCCTTCAGAGTTCTTCCACCTTTTTTCTTTGAGGTTGAGTCTCTCAACCAAACTCAGAGCTCATGGGTAAAGCTAGTCTCCCTTGTCAAATTGCTCTAAAGATTCTCTTGTCTCCTCCTTCTAAAGATGGCATTACAGGCACTGCCCATTGTTTAAAAAAAAAAAAAAATTAAATTAAATTCCAAGTTTTCTTTCCTGAGACCCGGCTCCCGGAATGATGACTCTGAGATTAAATATTAATAAATGCCTAGGCCATAAGCTTTGGCTCATTCCCTGACTAGTGCCATTTAAACTATACTGTCTACCACTTAGTTACCTCTCCTCTATCCCGGCCCACTTCTTCCTTCTGATCTCCTCAGAGTCTGTCTGAGTTCATCCACCTGCTGGTTTACCTCCCTCTGTCTCCTCAGTCCGTCTTCTCTCTCTTCTCCTGAGTCTCTCTTTTAGCTCTTACTATTTCCCAGAATCCTCTCTCTTCCTGCCAATGCCCCACCTCCTATTTCCTGCCTCAGCTCATTGGCCATCGGCTTTTTTATTGACAGGTGATGTTTACTAGAGATTCTCTCTGCAGCCTACCCCTCAGCAGTTCATACTTTCTGGGGATCCAAACACTGGGCCTCCTTCTTATGTATCAAGGACTTCAGCTGCTGAGCCATCTCCCCAGCCTTCATTAAAAAACAAAACTCATTATCTCATGAGAATAATGAGCGTGAAATAGGTGCAGTACCCCAAAGAGAGCTGGGTACTCTCTCTTTGGGTACTTTTTTTTTTTTTTTTTTTTTTTTTTTGTGGGCTCTCCCTGCCTCTGGAAGTTTCCATAACAATAGTAATCTACTCTTTTTTTTCACTACCCAGAGTGGCAAGCATACATAAAGGTTACCCGGGATGATTTTAAGAAGGTTGTTCCCTGGCCCGTGCCCTGTACTTCCAGTCTTCCGGTGATGGTGTAGAGACCTACAGGTCAGATGGTGTTTCTGGTAGTGCTGATGCTGGCTGCAGTCTGCACTTCATTCTTTCTTTTTGCTACCTTAGTGGTGCTGGGGATCAAACCTGGAGCCTGTTCTTGCTCTGTCATTAAGTAACATCCCTAGCCCAGAGGCTCAGACTTCACCAAGAATGCTTCTCCAGAGACCTCTCCCTCTGCAAACCCAGGAAATTGCGGGTCCTGTGAAACCTGGACACTTGGTTGCAGACAATCAATTCGTGGCTCTCCGCTAACATATCACCACTTGGTTATACATCAGGGCTGTGTTATCAGAAAATATATGAAGAACACTCTGCTAAGATGCTAACTTTGAAAGTGGTATCTGTGTTGGGAGGGAGCCGGCTGCGGTCAGAGCGGTACATCAGCCAATGGCCTTAGCTCTACTTCTCTTTGTTTGTTTGTTTGTTTGTTTGTTTTGACATTAAAAATGTTACTCTTTTTTTTCATACTTTATTCACATTTCAAATGTTTCCCCCTTTCCAGGTCTCCCCTTTGGAACCTCCCCATTCCCTCCTCCCTCCCCCTGCCACTATGGGGGTATCTACTTCTCTTTGTTAAACACACTGGAATGGGGGATTACTTTGAGCCTTCAAAGTAATCATCTAGTACAGTGATTCTCAAACTGTGATCAAGACCAGCAAGGGACTTGTCATCAGGGCAGATTCTCAGAGCTGCCCCTGCTCTGACCCAGTGGGTTAGGAAATCTGAGGGTGAAGTAAGGGCATAGCCTCTATGTGCTTATGAACCTCACAGAGGACTCTGAGCCATGTTCCAGTCTGATATGATCTAACTTAGAAGAGCAAAATCGTGTTTGCAATCAACTGTCTAATTAATGAGTAACATGTGAACACGTATATGGGTTTAGAATCATGTGTCCCAAGAGATGGCAAAATACGTTTTATATACTTGTCTTAGTCAGGGTTTCTATTCCTGCACAAACATCATGACCAAGAAGCAAGTTGGGGAGGAAAGGGTTTATTCAGCTTACACTTCCATGCTGCTGCTCATCACCAAAGGAAGTCAGGACTGGAACTCAAGCAAGTCAGGAAGCAGGAGCTGATGCAGAGGCCATAGAGGGATGCTGCTTACTGGCTTGCTTGCTTCTCCTGGCTTGCTCAACCTGCTTATAGAGCCCAAGACTGCCAGCCCACAGATGGTACCACTCACAAGGGGCCCTCCCCCCGGATGACTAATTGAGAAAATGTCTTATACCTGGATCTCATGGAGGCATTTTCTCGACTGAAGCTCCTTTCTCGGTGATAACGCCAGCTTGTGTCAAGTTGACACAAAAAACCAGCCAGTCCAATACTAGACACACTGAGATGCGCTAGTCCACATAAAAAGACATGTTGGTCTTTCAGCAGAGGGTCTGACTCTTGGATTACTGAGTAAGGTGAACTGGGTGGTGAGAAAATCTTACATTTCACATAGAGCTGTTGTATTTTCTCTTAAATATGGATGCATTATATTTATTCGGAATTTTAAATTTATTAACAGTGAGAAAAAATGAGAGGCAACTAAAGGAAAACAGATATTTTTCTGATTTGAGAAGGAAAACATTCAAAGAAAATAATTTCAAAGAAGAGTATAAATGTATATAAGAATACTATTCTTAAATACTATCAGTATAAACAAATACATGTGAAAATACGCGAACAAAAGGGAAGGTAGATGCCAGTGGCACAGGCAGGAAAATGGGGATAGATCTGCACAGCTGCACGGACTGCTCCTAAACCACCACAGCCCCAATTTATCAAGTCTGATTTCAAGAAGAGCTAGAAAACCCTCTATCTACAGAGAAGCTGCATCCTTAATTTAAGAGGACAGGCCACCATTGTTGGGCAAATTACTTATAGCGAACATTTAATAAAGAGAAAGAGAAACCCAATCTTAAAAGAATGTCATAGCCATGAACCTTAGCGAACGATGAATGCCAAACACTTTTCAAATGTCTCTGGAGGCTAGCAAGATCTCCATGTTGGAGCTGGACAAAGATATTACAGAAAGGCCCTTGCAGGGTAAGTCCTCTCATAAAAAGGCAAAGAAGTCATAAATAGACAAGATATTATTAACTAGAAGGTTACAGTGCTACTGTAATGCTGAGCCAGGTTTCAACACAGGTTTTAGAATGCAAAATTTGTAAGCACTAAAAACAAACAAACAACTCTAGCAAATGGAGAAAAGGCAAAAAGACATATCACTGGGGTGGGAGCATCAATAAACAATAGTAAATGTGGCTGGGAAAAAAATGTGTCTTCTTTGGGCTGATAAACGGAGCTCATGTTTTGAAAAGTGTCATTAAAAACACATTGGTTGACCACTGGCCCATCCAGCGCCAGCATCTGGAAGAATTGCAAAGCTTAAAACATTGACTGATTTGGAAAATAAAATTGGTCATTTCTTCTTCACAGGAACAAAGAGAGCAAAGACAGGCTCCCAGCCTGTGATTCGGAAATGGAAGGCCTGTTCCCCAAAGACTCATTGGCCATCTTTGGAGGGGAATTCACTACTGTGGAGCTTTTTGTCCAAGCAGCCAGTGTTGACCCCCATTTCTCATTTGTACCTTTTCCCCGTGCTCAGCAAAATAGAACACTTTCGAGAAACAACTGGGCAGGAAGTGAGGGAGGGCTGAATTTCATCCTGGGAGGTTTGATTCCCACAAGCAAAGAGCTGTGGTGGAAGCCATTGGGATGCTTTGGCGGCACTTTGGGGTTGTTGCGCGTTTATGAACTCCATCTGTTTGGGCATCCAAAAGCCGTGGAGTGGGGCAGGGAAAGATTCTATTTCATTTCAGCAGATCCCAGCTAGATGAGATCCTGCTGCAAACTGGGAGCCCGCTATGGATATCACATGTGGATCTGAGGAGGCGGTTCAATGCACTGAGCTTGGAGTGGGGCCAAGGGCAAAGCATGATTTCCTAACACAAAAATCTGTGTGGAGTTCACTTCAGTCTAAGATAAATCAGGTGAAATGTGAGGCTAAGCTAATGCCAAGGATAAAGCCCTCCCTCCAAATAACAACAAGGACAACAACGACAATGACAACAACAACAAGGACGACGACAACAACAACGACACAAAAACCAAATCAAAACAAAAAAACCACAATCTCAAGGCCAGGAATTAAGAACAGGGTTTAAGAACTAGACTAATAAACCTGTGCCCAGTGGTCCACATCTTTGATCTCAGCACTCACTGTAGAAGCAGAGGCAAGTGGATTGGGTTTTTGTGAGTTTGAGGCCAGAATGGTCTACATAGATGTTCCATACTAGCCAAGGCTACATAGTGAAGCCCTATTTCACAAAAAAAGAAACAAACACAAAACAAAACCCAACCAATGCCCCCCTCCCAACACCAATAAACAAAAAACAGAATACAGACACACAAACTGTAAGAGGCTGTGGAATACTGAACCCTGGAGGAGACATCTGCATCCCAGCGTTTCTTTCAAGGCTCAGAGACCAGAGCCAGTGGATGCCAAGGAAACAGAATTTTCAGGACACAACAGTTGCACATAGAAACCCATAACAGTTCCATCAGCATGCACAAGACCTGTGCAAGTTCAAACTAGACAGAATCCCAGCGTAGACTAGGGAGGTGGTCATGAAGTCCCAACCCTAGCTGAGGAGCCATTGGTAATCCGTATCGGCCAGGAAAGGAGAATTAGTTTTCATTAAGGGTATGTATGGCCTTGGTAGATCCAACAGGCTCCAGGAGATAGCCACATGACCAAGAGTACATAGGCAGTAATAGTCGGGTTTGATGAATGAAAAACAAAACCAAAGACCAAAACCAAACCAAACCAAAACAAAAAAACCCAAAGATACTGAGCCTTGTGGGTAGGGAATGGGGTGGATCTAAGAGAAGTTTGGCTGTGGGGTGGGCGTGCCGGGTGTGAATGCAATCAAAATTCAATGTGTAGAATTCTCAATGACTTAACAAACAAAGGAGAACCAGAGTACGAATGGTCTAAGATGTAAGAAGAAAGAACTCTAAAGATGCGGTGCAAAGAACCAACCAACTACAAATACATTTGATAAAGAAACAAGAGCACTGAATGAAGCTTGGGAAGCTGGGCCTGGTAGGGCTGGCCTGTCAGCCCCATCACTCATGAGTACAGGCAGGAAGATCACAAGTTCAAAGCCAGTCTGAGCCACATAGTGAAACTGTCTAAAAGTAAACTTTTTAAAAAGTAAAAAATGAGTTAGGATATACGTGTACACACACACACACACACACACACACACACACACACAGAGTCTCAGCCCAAACACTGATAGTGAAAAACCAAACCAAACCAGCAGAACAAAAATCACGGAAGAAAAGAACAGAAAACCTAAACCTCAAAGTCCGTTTGTTATTTACTCAGGAAACTTTATTAAGGACCTATACGTGTCAAGCACAGAGTGAACATGGTGAAGAGTGAAGAAGAGACATAGATCACAAACTTGAGATCTTCAAAAATACAGAAAGTGGGTCAGCAAGATGGCTCAGAAGGGAAACCTGCTCACCGCCACACCTGAGAACCCGAGTTCAATTTTCTCTCCAACTAACCCATGTGGTGGAAGGAGAGAATGGAGTCTGTCAATTAAAACAATTATAGAAATAGGGACCACTTGTTTTCTACAGAAGCAGTAGTGGCCAAAAATATTCCTAAAATCCTTTATGTGTTTTTATTTATAAATATACTCATATACAGACAAAACTCCCTGGGCCAACATATACAAACCATCACAATACTGACATAGTAAAGTGACAGCTATAGGATTTCCTCCAAGATCTATGTATGACTCACTAACCTTGGATAGTTACATTTCCAGTACAAGGCATGGTTTCCCTCATGCTGAGTAGGCCTTAAGTCCAATTAGAAAGTTATTGATTACTGCCAAGGTATGTGTTTTACTGAATGAACCCTTAGGGCTATCAAGCCATGCTGGTCATTGATATAGTTCCTAGGTGTCACAGCTGGGTAGGACTACTGGTAACTTCTCTCCCTTTGCATGGTTCCTTCTGATACCACGAGTCTAGCCCTCAGGAAGAAAGCTTCCAGGTTACATTTGCTGGGTCCTGTGTCCAAAATGCATGGTGCCTTCAGCTATAAGGACTTACCTTCGGTGCCGGGCGTGGTGGGGTACGCCTTTAATCTCAGCATTCAGGAGGCAGAGGCAGACGATTTCTGAGTTCGAGGCCAGTCTGGTCTACAGGGTGAGTTCCAGGACAGCCAGGGCTACACAGAGAAACCCTGTCTCAAAAAAAAAAAGGACTTACCTTCAACCTCTGGGAAGCAACAATGAGCAATCGCAATGGCCTGTAATGTTTTGGCGGTCTCTTGAACATCCCTGACCAACACAATCTAAATCGGGTCTTTTCATGCCAGGTGAGATAGTCTATGGCTCTTACATTGTCAGCCTGGTTGGGAAATCTTTATTTAAACTATATATGTATTTGTGTACTCAGACTTATATGCATGAAATGTAGTTTGGAAGTACATGGGTAATAATGTGACTCCTTGTGACTTTCCCAGACATCCTAACTGTTACTGTACCGTCCGTTCAGCTTCTGTATTCACCTCCTGCTCCTCTCCAGTTGGTTCAAACCCCTCATACCTTCCTCCCCCCTTCAATTCACCACAGCCTGCTGTCTGCTCGACACTGTTCCCCCTTCCCGGCTGCACAGCGCTTCATTACTTTCCTGCTTTTTGCAGCTGCTCTAGCTTATGGACTCACATTCGAAGATCTGGGGCTAGGGACTACAGATGAGAGAGAACACGTTGTCTTCTGGGTCCGGTTATCCCTTCTTCAGTATGTTCTTTTCTAGTTCCATCCATTTACCCAGCAAGACCCTAGCAAAAGGTGGGCAGGGACTGGATCAGCGATGAGACTGCTAGGGGACACTTCTTAGTGGTCTATGGGGGAAGGTAAGTGGACATTTTCTTCATGTGGTGCAACCGTCCTTAAATGATGCTGATATTAGTTTTCTGATGTTATTTGGTGGTGGTGGCTTGAGGGCATCTTATTTAGAAATATTCCTAAACTCTCATTATTCATTAGTGACCTCTTATGATAACGAAACAGCTGAGGAAGGACCCTGTAAAAAGAAGATTCATTTGGCTCACAGCTGTGGAGGATGGAAGTCTAAACCGCACGGTTCAGGTTCAGCTGAAGGCCTTGTTGACGGTGCCATGTCATTGTAAAAAGGTGTGTATCTGGTCTCTGCCCTTCTGTCTTAGTTAGGGGTTTTTATTGTCTGATAAAATACCGTGACAGAAGGCAACATGGTGTGCAAAGAGCTCATTTCACCTCCACTTCCACATTACAGTCCACCATTGAAGGAAGTCAGGGCAGGGGACTCAGGGTAAGAACTGAGGCCGGAGCTGAGGCCAAGGCCATGGAGGGGTGCTGCTTACTGCTTTGGCCTCCATGGGTTGCTCGGCCTGCTTTCTTGTGCCATCCAAAGCTAGCAGTCTACCCGAGATGCACCAGACCCTTCTACGTTGATCACTAGGTAAGATAATGCACCACAGACTAGTGCACTGCGGAATCTTACATCAGCATTTTCTAAACGGAGAGTCCCTCTTCCCAAATGACTCTAGCTTGTGTTGAGTTGATAATTAACTATCCAGGACACCTTACAAAACCATGAAGATTCAACCTTGAAACTCTACCCGTATGATCCTATATAAACCGGATCATTTCCCAAAGGAGCCATCTCTAAACATCATAGTCAGACCAAGTTCTACTCTCTTAATGTCATTAATATATTGTTGAGGTTTGATCTTTTGGTATGTATTGTGATGCTAATTACTGGCCCCCAAAGTCTGGTTACCCCCAGAGATGAGGAGATTATCACATACACGAAGTGATGCTATATGACCTTACTCCTTAATTTAAAACTATTGGTTGAATAAAGATGCCTACAGCCTATAGCTGGGCAGAAGCGAGGTAGGCAGGGTTTTGGTTTCCGGGCTTCGGATCTGAGGAAGGACCATGAGGGAGAAGAGAAGAAGGCAGAGAGAGGAAAAGATGCCATGGAGTAGGTGAGTCATGAAAACATGGCCATGAGGGCGGGCTAGTAGACGTTAGAGTGGCCCAGATGGAACATGGCAAGTTGTAACTTGGGGTTATTGATAGAAAAATGGTTACTAACAGCTTAGCGGGTAGCCATCTGCCTAGCTCTAGAGCTTTAAAGGCTTATTATAACGATTTGTGTGTCTTTTATTTGAGAACTAAATGACCTAAGGTGAGGTAGAAACCACTGATTGAGAATATTTATTACAACAATATATTATTTAAGGATTAATTTAGATTCTGGACCCACCTTTAATGGTTTCGCAGTGTGTGTGTGTGTGTGTGTGTGTGTGTGTGTGTCTTTACTCTTCTTGTCTCACAGATCCCCTACTCTCTATTGCTCTTGAGGCTCCTCCACTCATCCATCCCATTAGGTCCTGGGAGGAAGGGATTGCTTCTGAGAACAGCGTTGCCAGGGAGACTGCAGCCTGGGAATAGCAGCTACTTTTCTTAGTCTCTTTTCCAGTTCCCACTTTCAAAATCGTTCCCCCTTTTTCACAGCTTCAGGCTAAGACACAAAACAGCTGGGCTACTGTTTGAAAACTGCAGCTCATGTGTAAAATGCCCAGATCCCAGCTGATCGGTTGGCTTCTCAGCATTTTGTGTTTTTAGAGACGTAAGCAAAGCCTATCTGCTTATTCTGATGTAACTCTTACGTGCTTTAATTACACAAGTGATATTCTCTCATTGTTAGAAATTTGGAAAATAACTGCTGATAATCTCCACAATGAGAGCTGCCGAGAGATAATATTTCCATCGCTTCAAGATCCTCTAGTTCATGTATTTTAGCAGCACAGTTTTGCCTTCACATTCAGAATTCTAATGTGCCTGGGCTGGGTTATGGGTGGGGTATGACCCCCCTCCCACTGTTCACCTTGACTGTCATCTGCACACAGCACTCTCAGGTTCCTCTGTGGACCTCTCTTTATTACTATTACTATTTATTATTATTATTATTATTATTATTATTTACTTTTCATACTTTATTTACATTTCAAATATTTCCCCCTTTCCAAATCTCCCCTTTGGAACCTCCCCATTTCCTCTACCCTCCCCCTGACTCTATGGAGGTATTCTCCCACCCACATACCCACTCTCGTCTTCCCTCCTTGGCATTCTCCTCTACTGGGGGATCTAACACCCTCAGGAGGGCCTCTGCTCCCCCTGATGTCTAACAAGACCCTCCTCTGCCGCATATGCGGCCAGCACCATGGGTCCCTCCATGTGTATTCTTTGGTTGGTGGATCAGTCTCTAGGAATATCAGGGGGTCAAGCCAGTTGCCACTGTTGCTGCCTCCCTAGGGATGCAAACTCCCTCAGCTCCTTCAGTCCCTTCTCCAAGCCCTCCATCTGGGACCTCACACTCAGCCCTACTGTTGCTGTGAAGTGATTCTTGGGTATTTAGAACTTTTGGGCTAATAACCACTTAACAGTGAGTACATGCCATGTTCATTCTTTTGTGACTGTGTTACCTCACTTAGGATGATATTTTCAAGTTCCATCTATTTGTCTGCGAATTTCATGAAGTCATTGTTTTTAATAGCTGAGTAGTATTCCATTGTGTAAATGTACCACATTTTCTGTATCCATTCCTCTGTTGAGGGACATCTGGGTTGTTTCCAGCTTCTGTCTCTTATAAATATGGCTGCTATGAACATAGTGGAACATGTGTCTTTATTACATGTTGGAGCATCTTCTGGGTATATGCCCAGGAGTGGAATAGCTGGGTCCTCAAGTAGTATTATGTTCATTTTTCTGAGTGTCCACCAAACTGATTTCCAGAGAGGTTGTATCAGCTTGCAATTCCTCCATGGATCTCTTAGTGGCCTGTAACTGACCTGCCAGGCAGTGGCTTACAGATTCACCACCAGCGGCAGGCACACTAGCTTTGAGACCTGGAAGGTAAACACCTGATATTTTGGCATTGATTGGCCAAATTTATTTCTCCATATTCTACCTTTTTAATGTTTAAACACCTTGTCATTTGTGTGTGTGCATAATATGTGCGTTTGTGTTTGTGTGTGTGTGTGTGTTGCTCACAAATGCCAGGGCACTTGTAGAGGTCAGAGGACATCTCTCGAGACTGATTCTCTCTGACCATGCAGGCTCCAGGGATCGAACTTAGGTCTTTGGTTTTGGTGGGAAGCTCCTTTACCCAGTGAGCCATTTTGCCATCCTCTGCTTTTATCTATTTAATTATTTATCTTAAAAGAGCCCATTGGTTCTAGTCTCAAAAATTTCTGAGAATATACATTCACATAAATGTTAATGAAAGACTCATGCATGAGCAATGGTGGCGCACGCCTTTAATCCTAGCACTTGGGAGGCAGAGGCCGGTGGATTTCTGAGTTCAAGGCCAGCCTGGTCTACAGAGTGAGTTCCAGGACAGCCAGGGCTACACAGAGAAACCCTGTCTTGGAAAACCAAAAAAAAAAAAAGACTCATGCAAATAATTTTTTCTTGAGAGGTGATATTTTTGAGGATCTTAGCAATTTCCCATTCAAATGAAACCTTAGTAGTGAAATGGATTAAGTGTTAAATATTTAAGAACAAAAATGCAGGAGAAAACTATTTGAGTAGGATTTTCTCCCACTACTTTGAAGTTTAATGTTTAGTTTTGATGTAACACACACACACACATGCACACACACACACTCACACACACATGAACATACACACTCACACACACGAACATACATACACACATACCTCACACACACATGAACATACATACACACACACGAACATACACACACGAACATACACCCACACACTCACACACACACTCACACACATACACACACACATACACACACACTCACACACACACAAACATACATACACACACACACAAACATACACACATGAACATACACACACACACAAACATACACACGAACATATACATGAACATACACACACATACCCTCACACACACACTCATACACATACACACACATAAACATACACACACACACACGAACATACACACATACGCACACTCACACACATGAACATACATACACACATACCTCACACACACACCAACATACATACACACACACACACACGAACATACACACATGAACATACACACACACAAACATACACACAAACATATACATGAACATATATACACACTCACACACATACTTACACACATACATACACACTCACATACACATACACACACACACACACACATACACACTGCTGACTGGCATTTTGCTCCGTCACACATCCAACTCAAAACTGAAATATTTTCTTCCATCTGACATCTCTGCATCACCATCATGAAGGAGTCAACACACAACACTGAAGTTAGACTCAACATGGATGGCCACAGAGCTGAATTCTTTAAAAGATTATGCTTTGGTTATTCCAGTAGGCAATAAACATTGCTGAAGTGTTGTATTTCTAATCTTTTTATAGTTTTTCCTATTTTAAGATCGCTAGCAGGACTCTTCCCCCAAATTAAGGACACAGAGCACATCCTTTAAAAATGAGCTCACTGCTTACAGAGACGGCTCTGTGGGTAATGTGCTCCCAGTATAAGCATGGGGACCTGAGTGTGAATATCCAGCATCTACAATAAAAAGCCAGACACAGTGGCACGTGCCTGTAATCTCAGAACTTGTGGGGCAGAGACAGGCAGATGCCTGGTGCTTCCTGGCCAGCCAGTCTAACCTAGTGAGTTCCCAGTTCAGCGGAAGATAGGATCTCATAAAATAAGGTTCAAAATGATAGAGGAAGACACTTAACATTGACCTCTAACCCCACCTGCACATACACACATATACAATAGTGTGACTACACCTTGGGAATACATGTCCTTTCCTAGTGTGAACAGAGCTGGAGAGTTTATTGTTTACCAGTTCCCTTCTTATGTTGAATTTTCTGTGTGTTGGGCCCGTTCCCGTCGCAGGTTCTAAGCTAAGCTCCTATTCTATGTACAGAAAATCTAGTCTTGTTTTTTGGACTGATAAACAGGCAGCTGACCCTTATCTGTCTTACATCAGCCCTTGACTGCCCTGAGGCAGAGTGAGGCTGATACTCTGCCTTCTGTCATGTGTCTCATTGCCCTGCTTGGGTATTTTTGTCCCTGGTGAAGTTAGTGCTTGCTTTATTTATCTCTTTTGTGACGAGGACAGAATTTATGATAGAGCTTAACAACTAAGGTAAGACCTTTGCCCCTCCCAGTCATAGAACTCCGTTCAGTTACGGTGGTTTATTTTCTTAATGTATGATTGCAGCAGTATTCTGCTGCAATAAACACATGTTTTGGGGGAAGAAGCAGAATCCTACAGTTAAGTGGGGGTGCACCCCCACAACCCCAGTACTTGGAATGCTGAGACACGAGGATAGCTGTAATTTTGAAATCAGCTATATATTGAGTTCCAGGCTAGCCAGGGTGTCATAGCAAGACCCTGTCTCAAATAAACAGACACATAGACGAAAGGACAGACAAATGAGTCGAGAGGGCCAAAATTAAAGTGCATCAGGTAGCCTTTGTTGAGCTTCCTTGTGTCGTTCAGGATAGAGGCATCTGCGCCTCAAGGCTGTGGCGCCCCCTCGTGGCTGCATGGAGCTCCTTTCTTTAGGTTTCTGGCACGCAGATTATTCCATGGGTGGGCTTCCCCTCCTGCCAGCTGGTTGCTTCAGTTTGTCACAGCAAGCTCAGCATGTCTTTGAAATCAGTGGGGTTCGGAGTTTTCATTCCTTCTTCCATGGCTTTAAATGGAAACAGATCGCAAGGCAAGAAAACCATCGCTCACATCCTTTGTTTCCCGTGCTGGATGCCAGCTGTGGAAAGATGAATCCTTCCCATGTTTTGGGGGAGAGCCCACAGTGAGATGAGGTGCACAGAGATGTGGAAGAGGCCTTGACAAGGGCATAGGTCTTCACAGGTTCATGTGAACACAGCCACAAGCAGCACAAGATCTCTGCAGCTTCTTAACCTCTTGAAGCAACTTGCACATGTCTCAAGACCCGGGAAGTGCACTTCATCGATTTATACACTAACCTGTGGAGGGCTAACTAGGCTTTCTTTTGTCTTTGTAACTTACGTGTCAGCATAAAGTCTTAGATATAGTATGTGCTTAACAAACCCTAATTGACAAATTAGTGACTAGGTTCTTGTGAATAGGTGAAAGCCTACTCAGCTCTAGTTTAATATGGAAAACTTGTTTCCCTTGGCTTAACCTTCCTCTAGCATCCCTGTATATGTGCAGGAAGAGTCCTTAGAGAAATAAAGAACTACGTTGAATAACAAAGTATTAATGTTTTTCAACCTTTCATGGGGGAACAAACTGAATTCTTCAGGTAAATTATAACTGCTTAGAGGGCAACATTGTTTTAATTTCTTTTTAAAAAGATTTTTTTTAAATTTTCATTTTACCTGTACATATAAATTTTATTCCTGCATGTATGATCCTCTAGGATTGGACTTACAAACAGTTGTGAGCTGCTGTGTGGGTGCTGAGAACTGAACCCAGGTCCTTTGCAAGAACAGCAAGTGCTCTTACCCACTAAGCTAAGTCTCCAGCCCCTCTGTTTTAATGTCGGATGAGCTCCTAGGAGCAGCAGTGCTACATGTCAAGCTGATTCATTCTGGATCTTGTGGAGATCCTAGCACTCTGAGCTGCCCTTGACCTGCCTCTACTGGCCCTGAGGGGGTGGGTATCTAAAGAAAGTCCTTGGGTGCAT
Organism: Rhynchomys soricoides; assembly: GCA_019843965.1. NCBI lineage: Eukaryota > Metazoa > Chordata > Mammalia > Rodentia > Muridae > Rhynchomys > Rhynchomys soricoides. The sequence continues at coordinate 5,191,410 of JADRCH010000088.1, forward strand.
CTAGCAGGGGCAATGTAAATGGGATTTAGCAGAGACCACACTAAACTAGAAGCTCTCTGCCAACTGCAATGGCATAAAGTTCTAAATTATCTTCAAGTTTTAGGATATTTTGGTCGTTTGAGCTAATTTCCATACCATTGCTTTCAAAAAGTTATAAAAGCTCAAGTAACTGTCTATGAATAAGTGCAACTAAGCTTTAGCCTGCGGCTCACTCCTCAACGAGGAAAAGAACTCTTCCCTTGTGCTCCTGCACTGTGGATCCTCTCAGCATCCTGTGAATGCTCCTACTCTGTGGATCCTGTCAGCATCCTGTGAGTGCTCCTGCACTGTGGATCC
>JADRCH010000088.1:5191755-5216980 GCA_019843965.1 Rhynchomys soricoides
TGTGGATCCTCTCAGCATCCTGTGAGTGCTCCTGCACTGTGGATCCTCTTCTTACTTCTCTTCGTCCCTCTCCTCTCTGGTCTTTCAAATAGATGTCAGATCAGTGTCAGGCTTTGCTTTTTCTGAACAAAGTGCACCCCCTGATGGTTCCAGCACCCTATCTTACCCATAATGCCTTGCTCTGACATTGATTCGAGCTACTCCACTTTAATCTGCACCCTGATTATGTAGGGCAGAGATGTGTGAGGAAAGTCCTTCTCTGGCCATGTGGGGTGGTGCATGCCTATCATCCTAGCATGTTGGGAGGATGAGGCAAGATGGTATCTGCAAGTCTGAGGTTAGCCTAATGCATTCCATGCTAACATGTGTGTTGTGATCCTGTGTCATTGTGATCCTGCCTTTTAGAAATGAATGAGTGAGTGAGTGAATGAATGAGTGAAGCCATTCTCTCTAGTAAACCCTGGCACCAGTCCTCAAGTGCTCCCTATATCTTCTGATGTGGTTCTTTTCTGCTTCTGGACATCTTGGTTTGGTGCTATCTTGGAATGCTGGGAAGCAATCTAGCTAGCAAGGACTATGTGAGTCCTGAGGTCCCCAAAGGCCATGAAAGCTTCTTGGCATCTTTATTTTTTCCCACACAAGGTGAGTTTCTTCACTATCTTCTCAGAAAAGAGCTTGATGGATGGCCATTGTTTCTCACTTTCCTGGGATCTAAGTAACAGGAATGGTGGTAAGGGTCAGACATCACAGAGCTGCCTAATACCTTCCCTTCCCTGAAGTGTTCACTAAGCTCTCCATGCAGACAAAACCACACTGGACAGGCTCAAAAGCCAGCATATGTCTGTATTTGGAATTCATATGTATGTAGTTTAGGGCCTTCAGTGTTATGCATGTATCTATATGTAGATATACATGTGATATATTTAGCTGACATAGTGTGTATATGTAACCAAACTGAGGTATATGTATAAAGTAAAGAAGCTGTACAAAGCTGGGCAGTGGTGGCGCACGCCTTTAATCCCAGCACTTGGGAGGCAGAGACAGGCAGATTTCTGAGTTCGAGGCCAGCCTGGTCTACAGAGTGAGTTCCAGGACAGCCAGGGCTACACAGAGAAACCCTGTCAAAAAAAAAAAAAAAAAGCTGTACAACTTACTGCTTATCTTCACAGGTGCCTGTGTGCCTGTGTCTATGTGTCTATGTGTTTATGTCTGTGTGTCTCTGTGTGCATATGTCTCTGGGTGGACTCATGCATATGGGTAGTCAGAGTTGGGGTAGGAACTGCAGAAGTGTTGCTTCAAATGTGAAGCACTGGGATCGCCTCTGTTGTGTCAGGAAGGCAGGACAGTGATTGTGGGAAGCCAAGCAACCCCCTTCCCCACCACCGTTGAGCCCAGAATGCATTCAGTTATTTACTTGATATTCACGGGGCCATTCAGATTAAATGTAGAAGGCATAGCACAGTCCAACACATAGCCGTAGTAAATCAACGGTCATGTGCATGGTTGCAAATTAACTACAAACCATGGAGCCACTTGAAGTGCATTTGGTTGGTGTGGTCAAGTACTTGACCTATGGAGGTCAAGTAGAGACTAACACTCAAACTGTGATTTACTTTATCAGAAATTCCAGGGTTTCAGCAATTAAAGAGCATTTAAAAGCAATCACTCTGAAGTAGACTTTCTTGTTATTTGAGTGGTCTTGACATGTTACAAAAATCCAAGGTCAAAAAGGCCCTTTGGGAGTATAGGGAAGGACCATAGTCCTTTAGTGAGTATTAGCTAAAGTCATGGCATTGCCTGGGTACACAGAGCAAAGACTCAGGTAGCAGGTAGACTACTTGACAAAAGAAGGTCAATCTTTGAGCATAGCCAGAAGCAACACTCAAAGCCAAAGTCCTGCTGAGGACCATGGAGATAGACTCTGGCTAAGGATTTCAAATAAAATTTTAAATAAAAATTCCTCCAAGGCCACAGGGAGATACTTTAGTAGATGAACCTGGCTCAGGGTGAGGTCAACTGGGCTTCAAGATGGCCTTGGTATTCCTGATGTGGCCATACTATTGTCTGGAAAGACTGGCATGTGAAGTCCAAAAGTCTGCTTGGCGAACTGCCTTCCCTTAAACCGCTGGTATTCAATGATGTGGGTGGTGGACTGGACCACTGAGATCTGAATGTCTTCCCACTATGCCCACTTCCTAGACGGCCATGAATTTTAGAGCTGAATATTGTTTGTATTTTAATGATAGAGGCAGCCACAAGCCCTGACACTACACATGATATCTGGTGGGAGAAACCAGTAGGTGTGGAGAGGTGACCTCCAGGGCTAGAGTAATGGGGTCGTCCTGCACAGATGACAGTTAATAGCAATAGTTTCTACCTTGGAAAACTGAAGTCAGGGGCTTGGGAGATAGTAAGGAGCAAGCTGTACATGCAGGAGGGGCTGAGTTTGAACCCAAGCATTTTAACCCAAGTTTGAACAAAAGCTGGGGATGGTGACATGTAATAGTGATGCCAGCACTGGGGAGGTCATGTTGTCGAGCAGCATAGCCTAGTTGGCAAGTTCCAGACAGCTAGAGACCCTGTCTTGGGGATTGGGGGGGCAGAAGACAGATGGCACTTGAGAAATGACACTTGAGTTTGACCTCTGACCTCTACATCCTTTATACACACAGGTGTGGTGGTGTGGTGCTTGCTTATAATCCCATCTCTTGGAAGACTGAGGAAGAAAGATCACTGCAAGTTCACGGCCAACCTATACCACATAGTGACACCTTGTCTCACAAACAATAAAAAAAAAAAATCAAGCTTGAACAAACATTTATAAGAGGACTCGGAAACTGTACTGTGACCCACAGTGCTTCTCTGTGCTATTTTCAACTTCAGATTTGCTGCAAATTACATCATACGATCTAAAAACTCCAAGCACCACTGCCAGCTGAGTTCATAGGTTTTTTTTAACTGTTACTTTAGAATGGCACAAAATTACCTGTTTTTTTTTTTTTAATGGCTTTAAGTGAATTTTTGTTGTTGATGATTTTTTTTGGAATAAGGAATAATTAGCTACTATTTCCTTTAAGGAAGAAAGAAGTCTATTTTTGGAGATACCAGACTCTGGATATAATCAGCTTACTTTTTGCAACCTTACTTACTTCTCAATAATCGGTAATCATTAGCTTCATCTTGAAACAGATTTAAAATAAACTATAGAACAAAAATGAAGAGAACTGGACCGCCTGGGCATGCTGGGTAATAAGGAGAGGTTTGTGAGATTAGCAGGAAAGGGAATCTCGGGGTTCCTGGGTCTTGAACTTGGGTGTGATGCGATTATAGGCTGCAGCCTGACAACTCTTGTATCTGTTCTTTCCTTTAAAGACATCTAAGCGATGGTTCTCAACAGAGACTCATGTGGTGATCCCCAATCATACAATTATTTTGTTGTTACTTCAAACAAACTATAAATTTGCCACTGTTATGAATCATAATGTAAATATCTGCTATGCAGAATATCTGATATGCAACCCCCAAAGGGGTCACGACCCAGAGGTTGAGAACTGCTAATGCTCCTAAACTGAATGCAGTGTAAGCTTGGTTTCTCTTCATATTTATAGAGCCCCGCCTTTGTTTGGGTAGTTATAAGCATCAGAGCTAACTTGGCTTAAAAACAAATTGTAAAACTAAGGTGTAGCTGCTCACGACTCAGAGGGAAAGTATAGAAAACCTACGAATCATTTTACTGTTTGCAGGCTGCTCTGTAGCTTCTTTTTCTTTTCCTTCAGAACTTGGGTGTAGGTGAGTGGTATGTATGAGTTTTTAATCAAAGTGGAGATTAAAAACTCACCTTTGTTCCCCATGAAGCTTGACCCTGTGGCCCAGTGCACATTACCTATGAGCTAGACCTATAATGTTGACGCATGCCAGCTGGCCTAGTCCGTGCCTCTGTTACAAAGCCAGGTTTTCTATACCCTGGCAAAGAACCAACAGTGTACCTCCCTTCCCAACTGTAGGAAAGAAGATCTGGAAAGAAAAGGGAGTAGTCACCTGGAGCACACCAGGCTCCTTCTATATTCTATAATAAATAACAGAAGTGAGTAAGGAGGGGCATAGAATCAGCTTAGAAACAAACGGAAGTTCTGCAAGGGCCAGAGACTCACAGGACTGCCTGCTATACAGTATAGCATGCTCTGTGCAGTCCGTAGTCTAGGCAGCTGTAAGATAGGGTTTCACTAACCAGAGTTAACAATAGTATCTTTGTCCTGAAGAGCTTTATTAACCTCCACTTTTTCAAGAGGAGATAAGCCTTGAATCTTAGCCCATGCCTTTGGCAGATGGTCTTGTCTCCCGAGATGGCTTTTTACTTATTTGGTTTTAAAGTGACGGTTTATATTTGGTGTTACTATGTTATACAGTAATGCACATATGCATTGCAGAAAGGTGAGGTAGATCCAATGGTCAGATCTTTCTCCTAAGTGCAGACTTAGAGTAAAGAGGGAACCCAATGACACAAAGCTGCACACAGAGTACAAATAGAAGTTTTGTAGGAGTGTGGGGGAAAGTGGACTCTGGAGAAACCAAGAGGTGAGGATGAACAGGCAGAAGGAGAGAGGATTCTAAAATGTTACTGGCAGCTATTCATCCCACTGTAGCTATTCATGCCTTTGAATATATGAAAAGAATTTCTGTTACTTTTAAAATTGTGTTCTGGACCCTTGGGTGTGTTTGTTTGGTCCTGAGACATCACTGCATTGCACTGGAGTGGGTATAAGGAATGAGCTCAGGGCATGGGGTAGGACTTTCAACACTGGGTACTGGAGGAATTGTGAATTCTTTCATGTAAAATCAGAAGGGGCACTTGTGGCATAGAGGATTCAGTTATCAGCTCTGGCTTTCTTTGAATGACTCAAACTCAGACCTTATTGTGTCTGGGGAGGGGTAGCTAATAGCTTCCATACAGTGCACCCATCCAAGCAGTTACCAAGACATCCCAGGTTCACTATGATCAACTGTAGAGTATCCCTCATCGGAGAAGCCCTGTATGCTTCTATTGTCCCACATCCCTAGCTTCAAGCAATCTCTAATCTCCTTTCTATCTTTATTGATTGTAGTGGTTTGAATGAGAAATGTCCCCCAAAGACTTGGGTGTTTAAACAATTGATCCCCAGTTGATGGCACTGTTTGGGGAGGATTAGGAAGTGCAGCTTCGCTGGAGGAGTTCTGTCACAGTGGAGGGTGAGCTTTGAGGGTAGATATCCCTGCTCCATTTCCAGCTTGCCCTCTCTGCTTCCTGCTTATGTAAAGATATAAGCTCTCAGCTCCCTGCTCCTGCCACTGTGGCTGCTGCTGCCATGTCTCCTCACTATGATGGACTCACCATAATTATTTCTCTGGAACTGAAGTCCAAATAGCCCTCCTTCTTGAATAAAATACTTTGGTCATAGTATTTTCTCACAACAGAAAAGTAACTAAGGCATTGACTTATCTGTTTTGGACACTTGGCATACATGAAGCCAGGTAACATAGGCTTGTCATGACTGCTGGGTTCTTTCACTTAGAGTGATGTTTCTGTGTTTATACACAACACAGCATATGTGTAAATTCTAGATACTGAAAAAGAAATATTTTAGATATGTTAAGCCTTCAAGGACAGCAAGAACTCTGAGAAAGATGTTCTCAGAAGTCCCTGTTAGAAAGGTAGAATTTAAGTCAGTATGTGGTAGCATTTATTTGTTATGTCTTAAAGCAGTACTGTGAACTCAGAAGCTGATGCATTTATAGAGTTTTAATTTACAGATCCAATCAGATCAGGATGAAAACTAATGAAATTGAAAATATTTCAATCAATTTAAATTACATACATATTATTCCTAAATTGGCATAGGAGACTTCATAACTAAACCCTTCCTTTGATTTCAAAGCTGTCATCTTACGCTGGTTTTATATATGATGAAGTTGGTTTAAATGATGTAGTTATTACTTTCAGATGTTTTCCAGATCTATTGACATCTCTGTGGGAAAAACATGTTTCCACTGTGCTGCTCACATTACGCTTGGTTGGTGAGCTAGTTACTTTTCTGTTGCTGTGATAAAACATCACAAACTTTTAGAAGAAGGCAACTTACAGAAGAAAGATTTCATTTGGGCTTATGGTTCCAAAGGGTTAGAGTCCATAATGATGGGCTGGAGGTATGATAGCAGGAATTTCCTGGAGAGGGGTCACAAGAGCTCACACAGTGAGCCTCTGCAGCTCAAAGAGAGAGCCATGAGAAAAGCTAGTTTTATCTCAAAGAAAACTGTTCTGGTCTTCATCCAAAACAACTGAAAGCAGACAGGGCTTTTGAATCATAAGCATATGGCCAACCTTCTAAGTGTAGTGGAGGGTAAAAAAGAACAGACTTTTATTTTCACAAAGGTAACGAAGTTACTTACTTCTGGGAAAAGGAACTTTATCATATCTACAAAGTCTGAGTTTCTCGTTCATTTTGATTTCTTGTTAGTGTTCCTCATAGGTTATGTGAGGGTCTGAGAATAACTGAAAGAAGACCCCAGACTCAAATAGTATACAAAGACAAAGAGCACGTATTCTGCAGAAACATCCAGCATGCAAGGGTCAACCATCCAAGCAAAATGGTTACCACAGGGGAAGCTCACAGGGCCCTTTAAAAGCCCGTTAGGGGTTTTCCAGTTGGAGTTGGGTCACTTTCATCAGGTTGGTTTGAATTTATGGTATGAGATATTTGTACACTTCTTATTGGTTTGTACCTCAAGGGAGAGAGGTTTACCTTATAGGGACTTTTTCCTATCTGTTGTAAGTCCCTGGCCAGATATTGGGGCAGTTGCTGTTTGAATCCCCTTTTCTGCAGTTATTCCAAGAAGCCTGAGCTGTCCTTCTGAGAAATAGAAGTTTAAGGTCAAACATGGCTGCCTGTTCTAAATTGGAGTGACTCAGGCCCTCTCAGTTAGATACCATAATTCACCAAGTCTCTAGTGGGGTTTTAGCTACATCGCATTATCTGTGAACATCTTCTGTAGTTGTGTAGTGGAGAACACAACACAGTTGGTATCTAGAGGGTACAAAGTCTACCACAATGTACTGGTTCGTGACCATGGTCATGTGTAATTGATCTACTTTAAACTTATCCCTGTCTAGCTTATGAATGAATGAGACTCAGACTATGGTTATTTTATTTGCCTTTGACAATTACTGGGGGAACCCCTAATGTACTAATTACAGGCCTGGCTACTTCCCCAATGATATATCCCAAATACTTGCTGTTTCTCCTCGCCATGTGCTAACGGTCCATCTCCTCCCATAGTGGCTTATACCTCCCCATCTCTCACCCTTCCTCCTCTCTCTGCAACCCCCAACAGGGTGACTCAAAGCCCACCTACCTCTAATCCCTCCAGTAATTGGTTATAGTCATTTTTATTTAACCAATAGTTTTAAATTAAGGAGCAAGGTTTGCAAAACAAAAGCTGGTAACTGTGAGAATTCACTCCTAAGCAACTAGACCTTTGGGTACAGACTTTAGCATCATAATCCATAGCAACAGACCAAACCTCAACAGTCATGATCTTCTTCACTATAAATGCTTGAAACTAACACAATGGAATATCAATAGTGATATGATAGACTATTCTGTGGCTGTAGATTATCATTCATGCAATTTAAAATAAATCTGAGGGCTGGGGAGATAGCTCAATTAGTAAAATGTTTGCTTTGTAAGCATAAGGACCTGACTTTGGATCTCTAGCACCCACATAAAAAGCCAGAAGGTTGGTGGCATGCTCCTGTCATCCCAGCATTGGGGAGTGGGGAGACACATGCATATCACTGGGAGTTGCTGACCAGCCAGTCCAACCAATGAGAAAGCAGGTCTCAAAAAATAAGGTAGAGAGTGACTGAGGAAGATACATGACATCACATGATATTAACCTCAGATCTTTACATTCACACACATATAATCTACACCTATGCACAGACCTTCTACATGATCCTGTATGTGCACGCGCACACACACACACACACACACACACACACGCACGCACGCGCGCACACACACACACACATATACACACCCACACCTAATAAAATAAGTCTAGGATTCTCATTTTGAATCTGGATAGAAGGTTTCTTTTTAGACATTAAACTGAATAATTATACATTGAATACAACACCGAATAACTGAACAACTGAATAATTATGCACTGAATACAACAACATTGAATTGACAAATTTACTAAAATAAAGCAGTGTCTCCTCCTAACTTTATGCTGTGTTTTTATAATACTGCAAAGAAATTCAAGGCAACGCCATTAGCATTGATCTAGTTGGTATTTTCTTGGGTAACAGTCACCTTCTGTGTATGAATGTACACATGTGTATTCTGTATTTGCACTTAATGGTGAAAAGCAAATACAACACTGTTCAGGAGGATGCTCAGCGTGGGTTGTCCAACATCTATCCTCCTTCCCAGCTGCTGCTTCAGTTACCTCTTTCTACTCCATGTACTCAGAGAATGCTAACCTTACTTTCAGATTTAGAGATGAGGCCTGATAGGTTTACACCAGCTAGCGTGATATCTTCTGCCCCCGCCCTAAATTAGTATAAGAATGGTCACAGCACCCTTTCAACACTGAGAGGTGAGAGGTGTGTCTGCAATTTCTTCCCAGCTACCTCCCTTCTCCTTCAAATGTAATCTGAATCATCCTCTTTTGTGAAAGAGGCGTCATTGGAAGTCTTAGTCAGGGAGGAGAGATCTGAGAGGGCCTCAATGACACTGTGAAAGGTCTGGGGACCAAAGCATTCCTCAGACTGGGCACATTCTTGAACTGTGAATTGGCTCAAGCAATTCACATCAGTGTCCCCACTTCAGCATCAGCCTTGTCAGAATGAGCCGTATGCTGCCTGTAGCCTAAGGTGTGCTACAAGCTCAAAAAAGAAACCAGCTGAAGACAAATATATAGAGGTCTAGCCTAGACCTAGCAAAGGCAGGTGAAGGCATAGCTTCCCAAGGCTGGAGAGATGGCTCAGCAGTGAAGAGCACATACGATTCTTTCTTTAAGAGTTTGGTCTTAGTACCTACTCTGGACATCTACAACTCCAGCATCAGGGGATCCATTGTCTCTCACCTCCATGGCACTGTGTGTGTGCACATGCCCATCCCCCCACATAATTTAAAATAATAAAAATAAATCTTAAGGATATAGCTTCTAGCCCTTTTGTCTAAGATTAAGTGCAGAGGGCATTCAGCTGTTACTATGAAACCCTATTGGTACACTTGGGTACGAAGCATCCCAAATTTCTTTGTCTTTGTTATAAACTTTTAAAGTTATTGTGCAAAGGAATGGGTTTTACTAATCCGCTCTCATGCCTGTGTGTCTTTATGCTTTGTTTTCATTTGCACCACCCCCTCGGTCCTCCATGCTTCCTGGGCCCTTGGTTTTTTTCAAATAGTCCCCCTTCTGATCACATGTCACCATATTCCATCACCCTGTCTCCTCTACCTTAAGATGTCTTCCTTTCCTCTCATGATCATCTTTTTGGTTTCACCTTCTCTCCCCCCCCTTCACATATAATTTTAAACCTAGATTCTGCATATGGGGGGAAAATATGACAGTGTTTACATTTCTGATTCTGGCTTATTTCACTTAGCACAATGATTTCCAGTTCCATCCATCTCCTACAGCTCAACCCTGAGAGAACCCAAAAGCCTTAGCTGAAAGCCCAGTGATTATGGAGGTGTCTCTTAGGAGCCTCCCACACTGCCTCTTCCTGTGGCCTTGTCTGTGGCAGCCTATGGACAGAGCTAGCTGTGCTCTGTGTCAACAGGGTGTATCTGTCCACCATATGTGAATCTTGACAAAGCAGCCTGAGATATTTTCAGCAAAGCACTTGGCTTTCGGATGGGGAAACTGGATATATAAAGTCAGGCAATGGTGTGGAATTCTCCAGTTTTGGTCCATTTAAAACAAAAGCTGCTACAGTACTGGGGCATTGGCGATTAAATACAAATGGAGGGAACAGAATTGAAGTTGACGACCAGGCTTGCAAAGAATTGAAAATGCCATCTGACATTCCCTTCACACCAAACAGGGATGAAAAGTGCCGAGATCAAGTCCCATCAGAGGAGGGGAGGATCAGACATTGGTTGTGCTGACAGTGCTTAAGTCAAAGGTCTGATTTTAAAGGTTGGTTTGGTAGATACCACATGACCTGTGACAGTGACTGTTCAAAGATGACAAAACATGCTTTTAGAGTATTCTGTAGGACTGGAGACTTCCAGCTGTACACCAAGATCACAAAGAAACATTATTTGGAGGATCAGTTGATGAGAAATCACCTGGACATCTTGGCACTTTGTTAGGCCATGTGTTAACCCATCAAGTGCTACCTTCATTCTTCGTGGCATCACAGCTAAGTGCCATTTGGATCCAGCCACTCCCATTTCTGTAAAATCCAACAATGTTCATTGAGAAGTCCATACTCAAAGACTCTGAAGCTTCTTGTGAGGCTTACAACACTCTTGCCCTGGAAGACTGTCAATGCTAGAGGTTACAAACTTGGGCTTGCCTGGGATTGGAGGTGTAATCCAGCTGAAAGACTTGTGGAAATGGATACCATCTCAGCCTTATCCAAAGGAATAGCTGCACAAGTGCTTTATTGTAATTATTTGGACAGTTGTTGATGCTGCAGTCAACAATGCATTGTTTAAATGTATTCATTGTTAAATATGCTACTCAATAATGAAAGAGACCTTTGTAAAAATTACGATTGTGTACCTGTTTGGTTTTATTTTTCCCTTAACATTGATGATTGCTGTTGAATGAGATGGATGAGTGGCTGTTTAGGATGAGTTTAAAGGCTTTTCTGATATGTAACCATCAGTGAAGTTCCTTCCACAATCCCCAAACACTGCAAATTATGAAACATGTACATTAAGAAACTTAGTTGCTCTTCTCTCTCTGCCTCCCCTTTTCGCTCCCTTTCCCCTCCCCCCCCCCTCCCCCCCCCCCCCCCCCCCCCCCCCCCCGTCCCCTGCTCCCCATTGGCCACTTTCCTGACCTCAAGTCTTGGGGACAGTGAACTCACCCAAGAGCAGCTTCCATATACATATATATGAAACTGAGTTGCAGGGCTGGAGAGATGGCTCAGTGGTTAAGAACACTGGTTGTTCTTTTGGAGGTCCTGAGTTCAATTCTCAGCATCCACATGATGGTTCACAACTATCTATAATGGGTTAGATCTATAATGAGAAAGATACCATCTTCTGTCATGCAGAGATATACAGGAAGACAGAACACTCACATACATAAATATATAATCTTAAAAAACCAAATTGCTTTCAGAACTGTTTTGAACTACATCGACACACAATAAATGAAACATATGTCAAACATGCCACTTCCTACTTTTGACATAGTTACACATATGTTCAAAGGCCGGTCATCTTCAGATGCTTCCTGGGAAGCTCTGTTGTCCTCATTTCACCAGACAGCCCTGATCCTCAGTCCCCAGGCAACTGCCAATCCCTTCCTGTCACTATGAGTTACTGTGCATTCTTTCAAATTCTGTGTAAATGAATATCCATGATGTACTCTTTTAAAAGCTGACTTCTTTCACTTTTGATAGTTTGAAATGAATCCATATTAATTTAGGTACCAGTTGATTTCTTTAATTGGTAAGTTGTATTCTACCACCATTTGTTTGTCCATTCCATTTACATATCAATGGACATTATTGTTATGAAGTCATGTCCAGTTTAGACAAATCACAAATAATGCTATAAACATTAGCATACAAGTCTTTGGACATAGGCTTGCAGGTCCTGTGTGTCAATGTCTAGCTGTAGAGTGGTGGCTCATATGGCAGACAAATTTCCAGTATTCAGGAAGCCATGAGTAATTTTCTGATCTGGTTGCTATTCACTGGCTCACATTTCTTCTGGTGGTGTGCTGCTCCATTTCTGGTTTAAATTTCATATTTTCAATCTCTTTTGAAAATCCTAGGAATCTTAAAGGTATATAAGTCTTTCATGATTTTAATTTACATTTCTAAAAATAATTGAATATAGTTTTGTGTGATCTTTTGTCTGCATATCTTCTTTAGTAAGACATAGTTATTCAAATCTTTCGCTGTTTTGGAGATTGGGTGCTTTTTAAAAAAAATCTTTTGACTTAATAGTTCTTTATATCTTCTGGATACAGGTCTTTTCATCAAATATGAGTTGCAAATATTTTCTTCAAATCTGTGGCTTGGTTTTAATTTTCTAAAAAATTTTTAAAGAGCCAAAAAAATTGATAAGGCACAGTTTATCTATGTTTGTTTTCCTCAGTTGTACCTTTAGTGATGTGTCTCTGAAATCTTTGCCTAACTTAAGCTTTCTAAGACTCTCCTCTGCATTTTCTCTTACAAGGTTTTGATTTTTGGTTATATTTAGGTCTCTGAGTCATTTTAAGTTCAGATTTGATAGATGATCAAATTATAGATTTCTGGAAAGTTTAAGTAGAGAGAGAAAATTTTAAGAGAATATTGTGGCATAGAAAGTTCAGTGTTGGCAGGGCAGTGGTGGCTCATGCCTTTAATCCCAGCACTTAGGAGGCAGAGACAGGCGGATTTCTGAGTTCGAGGCCAGCCTGATCTACAGAGGGAGTTCCAGGACAGCCAGGGCTACACAGAGAAACCCTGTCTTGGACCCACCCCCCCCCCCAAAAAAAATAAAGTTCAGTGTCGTCTCCTATTACTTACTGTTTTTCCTAAGCACATGGGAAGAGAGCATTGCCCACTTCCCCTACTATGCTTGGAATCAAGCCAGTAAGCAGTGCCCCTCCATGGTCTCTGCATCAGCTCCTGTCTGTAGTTAAACCACTTTAAACTTATCCCTGTCCAGCTTAAGAATAAATGAGCCTCAGACTATGGTTACTTTATTAGGCTTTGACAATTACTGGGGGGTCACCCCTAATGTACTTTTCTAACTAAGGGCCTGGCTACTTCCCTAGTGGTATATCTTAAATACTTGCTGTTTCTCCTGGCCAATGTGCTCACAGTCCATCTCCTCTCATGGTGGGCAGGCTTCCTCCTCTTCTCCCTCTCTTGTCCTTCCTTTCTCTCTCCTTTTCTGCAACCTCCAATCAGGAAATTCAAAACCTGCCTACCTTTGATCCCTCCAGTAATCGGCAGTAGCCATTTTTATTTAACTAATAGTTTTAAATTAAGGGGCAAGATTTGTACAACAAAAGCTGGTAATCATGAGACTTCACTCAGAGGTAACTTGACCTTTGGACACAGAATTTAGCATTACAATATATAACAGACCGAACCTTAACACCTGCCTCCAGGTTCCTTCCCTGTTTGAGTTCTGTCCTGACTTCCTTCAAAGATGAACAGCAATATGGAAGTGTAAGTCAAATAAATCCTTTCCTCCCCAACTTGCTGTTTGGTCCTGGTGATTCATCACAGCAATAGCAACCCTAAGGTTGGTCCTTGGAGAGTGGTATTGCTGTGACAGACCTGATCATATTTTGGAGAGGGGTGCTCAAGGACTTTGGGACTTTAGGTTAGAAAAGACATTAAGTGTGGAGAGCTCAGTGAGAGGTTCTCTGGGAGTTTGGAAGACAAGAGTTTTGAGAGCAGGGAAGGTGATGGAAATCTGGTTTGTAAAATGTCAGAGGGAAGTTTAACGACTCTATCGGCCGTTTGCTGTTTTGAATTGAGATTTTTGTCCTTCTGGTCAGCTGGGGCTGAAAAGTCAGCTGTAATCAACAAGCTGACTTGTTGATTACAAGTCACACTGTGACTTGTGACAGTGATGTGACAAGTGACACTGATGTGAAATCTTTGCCTGACTGAGACAGCTGATGCTGTTTAGCTGGAGGTGAGGAATTAGTGGTGATTGAGAAGAGACCAGCATCACTGGGGTGAAAGCTTCTAGGTAGGAAGTGCTTGCTCAGGGTCAGCTCACACAAGCTGTGTTCCAGAAGCAGCAGAGGTTGTCGCTTGAGCTGACAGCAGAACTTGGCAGTGGAAGAGTCACCCGGGGAGTACTGGTTTTAAAGGCATGGAGGGGTCATGGAAAACAGCCAAGGCTTGGTACTGGGAGCAGCACAGAGAGGCCATTGGTGAAGGTGCATCCTCAGTGACAGTTGAAGGCCCAGAACTGAAGGGGCCATGCAGAGAAGTTGAGGCTTGGCACTGTGAAGAGAGCCTATGAGAGGATATCAGTGAAAGAGCAGTCTGGTTGCAGCAGAAGACCTTAGTACCATGGGATGACCACCAAGAACAAGAGTAGCAGTGGAGCCATTGGAGCCTAGAAGACAAGCTGTGTGCGCTGCAGAGGGCAGAGCTGGAGAAGTGACTCAAGCTTCCTGACTGAGCTCAGGAGGCCAAGAGTGAATCCCAGGTAATTGGACATCTAGTTATGCCTTTGGAATTTGGTTTTGCTTGGTTCAGATTCTGACTGGGCCCTGGTTTTTTAATCTCTTGAAGAAAGTATTTAATTTAATTTTTACAGGAACCCACAGCTGAAAGACTTTGAGCTTTTAAAAGAGATTTTTAGAGAGATTGGGTATTTTAAAGAGACTGGAATTTTAATGTGTTTGAGTTTGTAAAGACTGTGGGACCTTTAAAATCATTTATCTTTATAATGCAAGATCTTGGGGATAAAATAAGAGAAGAAAGGTATGGATCAGTAGTGATGTGTTTGTGTGTTGACAGGGTGTCAGTTGGGCTGGCTCATTGTATGCTAACTTGACACACAAACTAGAGTTATCAGAATGGAGGTAAGCTCAGTGGAGATGCAGCCTTCATAATCCCACTGTGAGGCATTTTCTTAATTAGTGATTGATGGGGGGAGGGCACAGCCCCTTGTGGATAGTTCCATCCCTGGGCTGGTGGTCCTGGGTTCCATAAGAAAGCAGACTGAACAAACCATGGGAATTAAGCAGGTAAGCAGCACCTGTCCATGGTCTCTGCATCAGATGCTGCCTCCAGGTTCCTTCCCTGTTTGAGTTCTGTCCTGACTTCCTTCAATGATGAACAGCAATACGGAAGTGTAAGCCCAATAAATCCTTTCTGCCCCAACTTGCTGTTTGGTCCTGGTGTTTCACCATAGCAATAAAAACCCTAACAAAGACACTTACACATAGGTAAATATGATTGACTCTTAATCTATACAATATTGGCAAGATAATGTACTATCTTCTAGATTTCACCATGCAACTATCTGCATAATCATGCACACTCTCCATATCTTTTTAGAAGGAACTAGGTTGCCAGGTGTCTAAAATAGCAGAGCCACAAAAGGAGTTTAGATCCTGAATTATCACACACAGAGCCACAAAAGGATTTCAGATCCTGAATTATCACACAGAAGACCATTGTTTTAGTTATATACTCTATTAATCAGGGTTTTCTAGAGTCACAGAACATATGGAATGCCTTTCTATATTGAGGGAATTTATTATGATGACTTACAGTCTGTAGTCCAACTTCCCAACAATGGTCAGCTGTGAATTGGCAGTGCAGGAATCTAGTAGTTGCTCAGACTCACAAGGCAAGCTGTTTTAGCTGGACTTCTGTAGTAGATTCCAACAGAAGTGCAAGTGTTGAGGAAGAGTGAATCTTCTTTCTTCCAATGTCCTTATGTAGGTCTCCAGCAGAAGGTGTGGCCCAGATTAAAGATGTGTACCACACGCCTGGATCTGGGTCTTGTTTTGTCCTAGGCTGACCTTGAACTCAGAGATCTCCTTGCCTTAGTCTCCTGGGATTAAAGGCTGTACTAAGCTTTTCATTGCTACTTTGCCTCAAGATCCAGGTCAGAAACTTGTGTCTCCCAGCCTGAAGATCTGGATCACAGGTGAACCCTCCAATTCTGGATTGTAGTTCATTCCAGGTATAGTCAAGTTGATAACCAGGAATAGCCATTACAATACCGCTGCAGAATAAACAACCCCAAACCTGAGTGGTTCAAATAACAATGTTTCATTATCTCTTTGATTATGAGTTGACTGGGCTCAGCTGATGGTTTTTGCTTAAGATTTGCTTACACAAATACTGGCAGTTCTTGCCTGGGACTATAGTGCCACCCAATTGGGATTGTGTTGAAGGAGTGACAGGGAAAATTCATGGACACCCCCCTCATAAAGGACAGTTACATTTCCCTCAAACAATATAAAGACCAAGGGATTATAAATCTCACCATATAAGATGCAGGTAAGAAGTATACCAGATGGGAAAATGGTCAAAGCTGGGGCCTCTGCCTATATACATGTGGAAAAGACCCTGGCATGTTGTTTCAACTTCAAAGGATTGTCTCCTTTGTCGGGGCCAGCAGAAAAGATAGGCCCAAATCAAGTTTTGGCCCCTCCTAAGAAAACAAACTCCAGACAAGAAACAACTTTGACTCCTTTGGTTACACAGGCACCCTTTATTCAGGAGTAGTCACTGCAGCACCCCTCCCCAATGCCTAAGGCGCGGGACCCACTCTTAGATGACCCCCTATGGATAATGATGAATAACAGTTTCCAGATTTTTAATAGGACAAA
The DNA here is from genome assembly GCA_019843965.1 of Rhynchomys soricoides. Classification (NCBI taxonomy): domain Eukaryota; kingdom Metazoa; phylum Chordata; class Mammalia; order Rodentia; family Muridae; genus Rhynchomys; species Rhynchomys soricoides. The sequence goes on from JADRCH010000088.1 coordinate 5,208,292, forward strand.
CCCCAATATGACAGAGTCCTGCTGGCTCTGTTATAATGCAAGACCTCCTTTTTATGAAGGAATAGCCATTATAGGAACCTATGGCAACCAGACTACATCCTCCAGTTGCAGATGGCAACAAACAGGGGCAGCTCTTACCCTGCAGTCAGTAACAGGATGAGGGTCCTGCCTAGGAAATGTACCTTCCACTCATCAGCATCTATGCAACACAACTGCCACTGTCTCTGAGACTGATCACTGGTACACTGCCCCAAATGACAGCTGGTGGGCATGTGCTACAAGTATCACCCCTTGTGCCCACAGTAGACTGTTTGGTGGTTCCGAATACTGCATCTTAGTTCAGTTGGTTCCCTGAATTATCTTCTATACAGAGGAACAGGTCCTTCATGGGATAGTGGGGTCCCCAGAGCCCATAAAAACTAGAAGATACCCTTTAACATTAATGTTGGTAATCATACTCACTGCAGGACTGACAGGTGCAGGAACTGGAATTGCAACATTAGTTACTAGACACAAGGAATTTGAACGGCTAAAAGAAACTATTGATAAGGACATTCAGAATTTAGAAAAGTCAATTAGCCATATAACTAAGAGCCTCAATTCTCTTGCTGAAGTAGTATTACAAAATAGAAGGGGATTAGACTTGGTGTTTTTACAGCAAGGGGGTTTATGTGCAGCCTTAAAAGAAGAATGTTGTTTCTACATAAATCATACGGGAGTTATAGAAAATTCCTTAGCCAAAGTTAGAGAAAGTCTAGAAAAAAGAAAATGCGAGAACAAAGTAGGGGATGGTTTCAGTCCTGGTTTGAAGACCCTCCATGGCTCACAACCCTGATTTCCACACTTACAGGGCCACTAATGATTTTACTTCTATTCTTTACCTTTGGGCCATGCATTTTAAGCAAGTTAGTCCAAACATGAAAGATAGATTGTCTAGTATCCAAATGATGGTGCTCAGATAACAATATTACCCCCTTTCATATAGCAATCAAGAATTTGAGGACAACCTATCCCTCTAGACTATCATCCCTGTTCAGCAGGAAACAGTCACAGAAGAAGAAACCATCGTCCCTACTCCTGGTCATTCAAGAATGAACTCTAGGAAAAAGAAAAGGGGGGAATGAGAGGCTTAAAAAGACAGCATAACTCACTCCATCTTGATTTTCAGATTCTATTTTGTGCCTGACCTACTCTAAGGGCCTGGGAACCTAAACTCCTGGACTGAAGGTGCAGACTGTTCCAGGAACTAACCACATCCTTGACCAGCCTTGTGTAACATCATTGTTCTGCAAGCCTTGATGGATTGCAAGCCTTGACGAAGTTCCCAAGCCCCAGTTTCCAAGCCCCCACCTGCTTGCAGTTTTTTGCCCTTAAATATTCAACCATTTCTGCCCTCAGGATCACCATTTCATGGTGGTCCAGCTCGAGCTGTCTAATTAAAAATCCTTCTTTGCTAATTACATTGGTGTCGTGTCCTGTCAGTCTCATGGGGGTCCCAAGTTGATGGTTCTACAATAGCTGATCAACTGATGCCTCTTCCGGAAATGACCAAGAGGACGGCTTTCTCCTGGGATCTTGTCTGGATTCACCAAATAGTATATTGACACTTGGTCTCTACATGTGGCCCCCAAATCTCAGCCTGGTGACTGAGTTCTAGGGGAGGCATCCCATTCTCACACACACACACACACACACACACACACACACACACATGAGATCAACTAAAGACTATACTTGATTGGTTCAACATCATTTCTACTGCATTCTACTATATTCTATTGATCAAAGTGGTCACAGGACTTTTTTTTATTTTTACAAAATTAATAATGTATAGTGTGTAATCTTGATTTACTACCATAAATTATTTTATCACTTCTTGGAAAATGGGTAAATTCTGTAATCCATTATCTTTATTTGCTAACCCTTCCTCCCAACACTATGTTCCAAGTTTTACAAGACATTATTACACTTGCTGTTTTGAACAGCCAATATTTATCTCACTTTGCTCTTTCTAGGAGTACTTTTCAGCACGTTTTACACTTTTGTGTTCTCATCTGTCATTATTTTCTTTTCACTCAAACAACCCTGAGGTTTCTTTTGACATGAATTTGCTGGAAATAATTTATGCTACTCAGAAGATGTCTTTATTTTGATTTTATTTCTATCTCTTTTTTCTTTCTTTTTCTCTCTTTCTTTCTTTCCTTTTTTTCTCTCTTTCAGTTTAGCTGTTTGTTTTGTGAGACAGTATCTCACTTTGTAGCCCTGGCTGGCCTGGAGCTCACTATAGACTAACCTGGCCTTGAACTCAGGAGATACATCTGCCTCCTGGGTGCTGGGATTAAAGGCATGTGGTGACCTTGTTTTTATTTCTTACATATGTTTCTACTGCATCTGGATCTGTACCTTTTGTTGCTAATGCATTCATATATGACCAGCAACACAGCACAAAATCTTGAGTATGTATCTGAGGTGATTCTGCAGATAGATGAACAGAATTCACTTATTTGGGCCTATATTCATAATGAAATGATATCCGAGATCTCTTCTTATAAGAACATTGGTGCATGTATTGGCTCAATGGGTTTATTTATATAGACTTCCTGTTACTTTCTAGCTGGAGATAATTATAGTTTCCTGTTGGAATTTTTGTTATAAAAAGCGAGATGTATGTGTGTGGGCAACAGGAAAGTTGGCTCATTGGTTAAGAATGTGGCTGCTCTTCCAGAGGACTTGATCTGTTGCCCTCTGCTGGCTTCCAGAGCACCGACACATACCTGACACCACACACCATAAACAAAAATTAAAAATCTAAGGTGGGGTAGTGTTCAACACCTAAAGCAGAATCATGGTATTAAAAGAGAGTGACTTCAACACGTGGATAAGACCTAACACAAAGATATTTATTTTTCATTATTTAAGAAGAAAAATAAAAGTCTATTGTTACAAACGCGACTTTAAGTTGCATCAAGCAGGGATTTTTTTCCAGGCCTGGGTCCCATGGGCTCCTCCATGGTCGCCACGGCTACAAGTCCCGGAACCTTGGTGTGATGACGCTGGTTTCCGGCGGGAGTTTTAGAGTGACGAACGCTTTGGGCCAAGCGACCATGAGAGGGCCAGAGCTCGGGCCCGAAACTAGCATGGAGGGGGACGTTCTGGACACCCTGGAGGCGCTGGGGTGAGTGTTCTCGTGGACCACTTCTCGGGAGCGGACCCTAGCCCTGCACGTGGCCGCTGCGGCACGGGCGTGCTCGTCTCCCGGGCCAGGCTGTGTGGACCGGGCGGTGCGCAGGCCTCTGCGCTCCGGGCAGCCGGGACCGTAGGAGACGGCGGGAACGAGCGGCTGCAGCGAAAGGCCAGACTGCTCCGGCCTTGGTACCCCTGTCTGTTATATTCAGTCTGCAGCCGGCTCCCCCCGGGTCTCGGGGGCCCTTTGTGTGGACGTAGATCCCGCGCCTGTCGCACCACATTCACCTCTGGACAGTTGTGTCGCACGCTGCTCAAATTGGTGGCTTACTCAGGGTTAAGGAGGATTCACTAATGCTTCTTAGACTGAAGGCTCTCTTAGTTTAGTGCGATCCCCTGCCTTTAACCTTCTCTATTCCTTAAAGCATGTTTGTGTGGTATACAGGGAGAAACGATAGTTTTCAGAATGATAGTAGCAGTTTAGGTGTTATGAGGAATCCCAGGAGTGATGTTGATCTGGACACGCAGCGTTACTCCCTTCCATCCTGGCTTTCTTCACAGCGCTTGCTCTTTTTACCTGTTTGTCTCATGAACTTCACCCAGCTCTCGGGAAACAGGTTCCTTGTCAGCTTTCTTCACTGATGGATCTCTGGCAACATATTAGAGTGGGGTCTATCACAGCGAACAGTGCCTGATTGAAGAAAAAGTTCAAAGAAGGGTGCGTGCTTGTGAGCAAAGAGCCAAAGGGTTGAGGGTTAATAAACAAATCTCTTCCCTAACGTTGGCGCCATCTGCACAGTCGTTTGCCACTTTACAGGTGGTTTCTTTTTAGGGTAACTGCTCCCAAAGAAACTTGAAACCATCATGTCCGGTCCTCTTATTTTTGTTCCCTCAAACTACATGTTCTTCTAGCAAGTATAACTTTTGTTGCACCTTGATAATGCATACTTTGCTGTTTCCCAGCATAACAGAACCTTGCATTTACTTGATCTTGAATAAAATGTTTGTTAAATGAAAGAAAAGAACCAGCGATTATTTCAGGGCTATTTGTGTTTCTGTGAAATTCTCTTAACTTTGCCTGGGGAGTGTAACTAATGCGGAGTTAAAGTACCTTGGAGTGTTTAGGCACTAGCTTGGCTCCCAAGTCAGACATTTAAAATTTTGGGGATCTTGTAGCCATTTATGAAATGGGAAGACCGTGGTTTTATTCTTCTTTGATTCCTTAAACATATTGTTTCTACCATAGCATTTGTGAATGTGAAATTTGCTGTAATGTTGACATTTACTGAGGAACATTTGTTTCACATTCTTCAATATGAGAAGTAAAACGTTATACTTTAGAATCAGTGTTTCCTGGAGTGGCCAAGGACAAGATTTTGAAATTTTGAAAACCCCCTCTATGATAACAAAATGTGGGGAATATTACTGATTATGTATGTTGTAGTTGATCACTGTCTTTTCAGATCTTCATGTAGATTTTGAATAATGTATTTTTTATTGTTATTAAACCACGTAGTTTATCAGTGAAAGTGCTTTAGGTTGCCGTGCCAAGTGAGAAGTTAATGCAATGACTTAGAAAGGAAAACTGTGGAAGACCAATGTTGAGAAGTAGTGTGTTACAACAATGACAAAAATATTGGCTAGGAATCAGTTTCCTCTTCCCTGAAAGGAGTATCCTAAAGTTGGTGATTTCATGCTTCTTTGGTTATAGCAGTCTATGATTTTGTGAACAGTCCACCTCAGCTAGTTGATCTGGCTGTACACTGCAGCCATGCACAGAACTGATGAAAAAATTCTGGTCTGGTATATACTACCGACTCACCTCTTAGAGGTATCTTACAGTGTTGCAGATCTTATAAAGCCTCACAGCCTAGGTTGAGAATCACTGCTCATCTCAAACATTTATGGAGTATAGCTGTCTTGGACTCTGTTCTGAGAAGTCAAGTGGTGAGCAAAACAGACTTGATTCCTGGCTTTACAGAGCTCACAGTTAGAGTAAACACAGATGTGGTTGTCTATCATACACTGTAATACATGCTTCAGTGGAAAAATCAGGGTAATGAAACAGAAAGCTGATGGGTTAGCAGTAGGTTCCTGAAGAAGTGATGATTGAGCTGAAGTAGGAAGGATGAGTAGACATCAACTAAGTGAGATTAGATGGGAAAGGAGGAGGTGTGCTCTGAATGGTAGCAGGTATGAAGACCCCGAATCCTGCAGTGTGCTGTGTTAGAACAAGAGGGCATAATGTGACTAGAAGTCAGAGTACAGAGGCCAGGCTGGGTGTAGGCCGGACTGCAGAGTTTGATGAGGCCCAGAGCAGGCAGTACCTTTACAGCTGTGTTGTTCATGTTTTTCTTTATCTACTAATAGGACCTGGCAGATTATTAAATGTCTAACTTGAAAGTTACTTCTGCCAGCACAGTGCTTGGGGAATTTTATTTAATAGTTTGGGAAAGACCTGCTTAGTGGTAGTGGGTGCATCACAGTGTAGAGGAAAGAAGTGTATTGTGGGACTTAGTGATGGTCCTTAATGATGGGTCCCTAGTACTCAAGGATTCGTTTCCTCAGCCAGTATTTATTAAGCAACAAAGTGAAATGACACACCACGAAAACAAAATCGATAGGGAAGACAGTGAAGATAGGAGGGAGCCAGAAAGTACTAAGAATGCAGAGGAGCCAGTGCTGTGGAGGTCTCAGTGAGGTTAAGAGCATTTGCTGGTGAATGAGAAAGAAGCTGCAGAGATAGGAGGTGTGGTCAGGGAGGCCGTGCTTGAATTCATGATTTGGGAAGTTTAATGGTTCTAGCTGTGGCAACATCCAGGTTGAAAGTGACCGATAGGAAGTGGAGAAGGTTGGTGAAAGGAGGTGAGGGAGCTGAAGGCTTGGGGTGTTAGGTCTTGCTTGTGGACTTTGGAGAGATGAAAGATAATGGTAAGAATGGGTGGAGAAAATTGACTAAAACAATCATGCAGGCAAAAACATCCATAACATAAAATACTAAATTAAAAAAAAGGGGGCCCTGGGTGATATTTGAGAAAGATCCATGGCACTTTAATGGACTAAAGCCTCCGTTTATTCATCTAGCCTGAGGCAATGTCAAACTAGCAATTATGGTTCTAGTAAGAGATAATGGGTTCCCTAGGTATTTAGGGTAATAATAGCACTTTCCCAATTAAATATGAATGCTGGAATGCTAGCCTCAGCCACAGACAGCATTCCATTGAAATCAAGAATGCACCTCTTAAATGCTTGCTGTCATTTCTCAGAGAGAGAAGTCATCAAGTGCATATGTAGAGAGCTCTGGTGCAGTACATTAGTACGCTGGGGCTATTCGAGTGTGTGTGTGTGTGTGTGTGTGTGTGTGTGTGTGGTGGTGGGGTGCTGATACCCAGAGGACTCCCCCCAGCACAGCCTACACTAGATTTTGACCAGACACTCAAGAGGCTTCTTTAGTCAGATACACTGTTTCCTACCAAACTTATTACTATCCCACAGAATATTTTTAGATACTGCTGCTATATAAATAATTAAAGGGAGACATTTCTGGAAGGTTCCCTGGAGGCGAAGAGCATGGACAATAGAGTGTACAGCTCTGGTTAGTCAGTTGCCATGATTATGGCAATCCTAGCTGAGTTACTTATCTGTTTCCACTTTGCTCATCTGTAAACTGAGCCTAATCCGTGTGGGGGATTATGGTGATTGAATGAGGTAGTGTGTACTTTACACTGGCCTAGCATGCACTGCACAGTTTCCATTCATTGGTCACTGTTGCAGTACATTCTGAATGCACATTCAAATGTGTTAGCTGCACTGTTTTCTCTGTTTTTACCTTGCCTGAGGGGCTGAGACGTTTACAATTATGTTTTTTCCTTTTCCCTAAAATCAGGATTTTTGATGATTTGATCAGTTTTTGTCAAACCTTATAATTGCTTTATTGCAGACATGGGTACAAGTAGGGAAATGAATGTTTACTTTTAAGTGAGAGACTCTGTAAGGCCTGGGGTGGAGGTGCCATGCAGGGGGGCGCCTTCAGCTAGAGCAGCATACCAGCCCCAGCTCTGCCTTGTCCTGGCATCCTAACTTAGGTTATTTGTTTCACTTAATAACAGGTGGTGACAGAGGTTTAAGAGCTATGTGGAGTGTTTGGGATCATATCTGGCATAAATCTTAAGGCTGTCACTTACTTATCTGTTAGAGTTATAGAATTAGGATTAGTACACACACAAGATTAAATGATTTATAAATGTGCACATCTAGCCCCATGCTCGACTTGCTATTTAAATCTCATTTAGGAGACCAGGCTGCCTCAGAGTTACAGAGATTCCCTGCCTGCATCTTCCTCCCAAGTGCTGGGACTAAAGGTGTGCATCAGCACACCCAGTGTGGCTTAATTTCTTTATCTGCAAAATGTAGATTTGAAAATATTCACAGCTAGGTGGTGTTGCATGGCACACCTTTAATCCCAGCACCTGAGGCTGAGGCAGAGGCAGGCGGATCTCTGAGTTTGAGGCCAGCTTGGTCTACAGAGTGAGTTCAAGAAAATATTCTTCATGAAATTCAACTCATTTTTGACTCAGTAGGTAGTAAAAAACCAAAAGTTTGTCAACTTTGTTGAGATATGGGGAACAGGTACTATTGATAACTGGATGGTAAAGCTACAGTAGGGAAAATTTATGATTTATTATCAGTAGATGTTACATTTTATACCTACTTTACATACCTATCTACTTAAGGATGCATAATGGACCCTCTGGAGAAAAGGGTCACAAGTAGAAAGCTTAAGAAGCCCTGCGGTGACTCCTGCAAATGTATCTGAAGTAGGCCTGTGTGTGTTTAATTGAGGTATCAAACAGTGTAGCAGCTATCTTTTATCTCAAAGGAAAAAAAGGTATGCTTATATTTATGTAAAAGTAATTGCAGACAGATAGCCCAAAATTACGAATGCCTATGGGATGGGTATTCATGTAGAGGAGATAAGATTCAGATGGCAAACTAGGGGTGTGGTGGCACACTTCCTAGTGTCAGCCCTTGGGAGGCAGAGGTAGGGGGATTATGAGTTGACCAGCCTGGACTTTGTAGTGAGTTCAAGACCAGCCTGACCTATACACTAAGGCCTTGTTTAGAAACAGGAAAAAAAAAAAAAAAAAAGGTAAGTGATATTTGTGTGAACGTATCTCGTCTTGGAAGTTAAACTTTAAAACTATATATTCTATATGATTTACAGTAAAATGATAAAAGTGAAATAAGAACAAAAGAAACAAATGCCTAAAAATTAAACAGCAAAACAAAGTCGTGTTTATTAATTATTGACTAGGTGAATCATCTGGGAATGAATTTACTGTTGGATTTTGAATTAAAGATGGTGTCCTGGTAGAGGGTTGTCAGGAAGGTGAGGAAGTATACTCATGAATCCAGGGATGAGTCATAAGGCTGACTGGGCACATGAATGTGCCTTTAACGAGAGAGAGAGAGAGAGAGAGAGAGAGAGAGAGAGAGAGAGAGAGAG
>JADRCH010000088.1:5216990-5228137 GCA_019843965.1 Rhynchomys soricoides
GGAGATATGAGAATGAATGAATGAATGAATGAAAATGAGAATATGAGACAGAGACATAAAGATCAGGGTGAAAACTGAGTGGCTTCTGCAAAGATCTGAGTGTACTGTGTCCAATAAAGCCTCTGTTGCAGAAAGAATGAGTGTAGAAAATTGCAATCTTATACAGTTGAGGTGATGTATAAGGTATTTTGAAAATGTAATGTCTTCCCTAGTACAGCTTGTGGAAATATTTTAAATGATGAAGCTGTGACATAAATAGCCCAGGTTAAGATCTCAGGCCCTCTTTAGCTTCATGAGCTAGAAATTTGCGTTTGTGCTTTTATCACTACAGTTCTTACAATTGGGGCAGTACAAAGCTGTATTTATAATATTTTAGATTGCTAGAAGATATATGAAAAAGCTAAATCCTAGTTAACATAGAGCAATAAGCAGTAAATTGTACAGCTACTCTACCCTGAAAGCAGCCACAATCCCAAATCAATATAGTTGATGTCTCTATTCTGATAAAATGATGCATAAAAACAGGCAGCAGGGCTTGGCAGAGAGTACTGAAGGCTTTTCCCCTCAGAGAAAGTAAGAGATTAAAAAAAAAGAATTTAGAAGTAAACAGGAAAGATCAAGAGTTCCTTTCCCCTTCTCTTTCCTTCCTCCAGACCCTCTCGTATCCCACAACTCTCAAACTGATAGCCTCTGTTTCTCCTATATCTATCTATCTTATCTATCTATCTATCTATCTATCTATCTATCTACTAATATATAAACACATCCTGCCAAGTCCAGTTTTGTTGTTTGTATGTAATACAGTCTCAGGGCTGACCATTTTGTACTGGATGACCAGGCAGGATGCTCGTCTCTGGGAGAAGCTAATCCTCTCAGCAGTCATTCATTGACTATAGTTCACTGGGACGAGGCCATATGAGATCTTTGTCTCCCTTCCATGTTAGCATGCTTGTTGGTACTGTCTGTTCAGGTCTTATTTAAGCAGCTGTTTCTAAGAGAAGCAGTCTCACAGCAGAGTTGCTGGTATTCTGGCTCGTACATTCTTTATGCCCCTTCTTCCTAGATGTTCTGAGCCATAGATGTAGGCACTTTGCTGCAGATGTATCCATTGGGTCTGGACTCCCCTCAATCCATTGCTCTCTGGATCGTGTCCAGTTGTGGGTTTCTGTAACCATCTCAAATGTAGAGAGGAGCTACATTTATCTGTGAGAATGAGGGTAAGATTTTAGAATGTAGTTAAGGAATTATGCTGGTCTGGCAAAGTGATGCAGCTTTTCTTTGAAGACTGACTGGACAAGCCCCTGCTGGCTAGGCTCTAAGTACCAGGCATGGTTTCCTCCCTGTGGAGTGGGCCTTAAGTTCACTTAGACACCCGATGGTTACCACAAACATGCGTTTGTACTTTATGGATGTCTTGCCATGCTTGTCATTGTGTCTTAGCAGAGTAGGACTGTTGAATGCTTCCCTCCTTTGGCAGCTTGCATAAAACTTTCTGGTACCGTGGGAGCTAGATTAAAGGAAGGAGGCTTTAGGTTAGATTCAACTCAAACAATCCAAGTGCTATGTTCTCAGTGTGTCTTCAGCAGTAAAGCTGGACATTCAGCCTCTGAGAGGTATCCAAGGGCAGTACCAACAGCCTATTTGGGGAGTCATTTGGACAACCCCCCCCTCAGAATTATGAATCTGAATAGAGAGTTATCAATAGAAGAAATGAAAATGTTCATCATTCTTAGCAATCAGGGAAATGCCAATTAAACAACTGAGATTTCATCTTACTCTGGTTGGAATGGCTAATATTAAGACACCTTTTCATTTTTAAACTGTTGTTTCTTCCTTTCTAGGTATAAGGGTCCACTGTTAGAGGAACAGGCACTGTCCAAGGCAGCAGAGGGTGGACTGTCTTCACCTGAGTTTTCAGAGCTCTGCATTTGGTTAGGCTCCCAGATAAAGTCCTTATGTAACCTGGAAGAAAGCATCACTTCAGCTGGTATGCTGCCCTGCTCGATCCACTCTCCCTTAGCAGTAAAGCAAATCAACAGTGCACGATGTGTGGTCTTATCAACAGTATGACAGCTGTGTAAGAAAAAGTCAGACATATGAAGAAACTGCTTATCAAAGAGTCTTTGAATTGAATTTTACAGAAATTCAAAATTGACTCTTAAATTTGTTACAAAACTATGAGCCATCCCTGCCTATCTGTGGTCATAGGCTAGTGTGAACTAGCTGTTTTAAAAATTGGAGCTTTTGACTATCACTCATTTTGAATTGTTTTAAAAATATGTATAATCCTCAATTTAAATATTATCCTCAAGTCTTTATCTCAGGACAAGGATTCACATGGAAATATTGTGATTAAAAACTTCTTAGTACCTTATACAGCTTTTAATTCATTGTCATCTTATAATTGGAGTCTTCTCTGTGACTTTGATAGAATTTCAGAGAGTCTGATAGAATGAAAACTGAGTAATTACTGGTTATTTGCTGAGGAACAAAGTAGTGTTCTTTTCCAAAGCTGGTTTTTTTTTTTAAAGCTAATTGTTTTCTTTGTCATACATGACAGAATTCATTTGAAGCAAAATGAAATATGTACATTTAAAGCATATGCAGTCTTCTCATAATTATGTTAAAGGTAGCCGTGAGGCTGATGTCCATGGTTGCATCCATTGAGCATGGAGAAGCAATAGAATTGGACAGCTGCCATGGAGCCTGTTAGTCACTGTAGCTCTGATAATACTCTTGAGTGTTTTGGTTCTAGTACTCAAAATGTCCAGTTTACCCGATTTCATTTGGAGGGATTTATCAGAGATGTAAATGTAGAAATATTTGCAATCCATGACATGCCCCACATCGTCTTAACCTCAGGTCTGTCAGCCTCTGTGTGTAGACACCCCATGCTTGCTTTCACCCAAGCCTTGCAACTGCCTAGCTAAAGATTGACTTGGAAGTGAAAATCCGAAGCTGAATGGAGAGTGGAAATCAACTTGTGATAAATTTTACAGTGGTGGATTGTGTGGCAAGCACTCAGTGAATATGTGTGACTTCTTTTAAAGGGAGAGATGACCTAGAGAGCTTCCAGCTTGAGATAAGTGGATTTCTAAAAGAGATGGCCTGTCCATACTCGGTCCTCGTATCAGGAGATATTAAAGAGCGCCTCACGAAGAAGGATGACTGCCTGAAACTTCTGTGTAAGTTGTCTTCTCCTGGGTGTTGAAATGCACATGTTCAACATATTTCTATTATCTTTAGGTCAGAATTTATACACTTTGATTATTGAGACATTATATATCTTACATATTGGAAAGACTTTTGTATTTGACTAAAAGTGTTGCACTGTCTTAGACATTCTTACATAAACAGCTTAAACCCACCAGCACATGGTAACACTCATTGTATAGTCAGTAAATCCCGAGTTTGTGCTTTCTATGGTATTCCAGCAAGTTTTCCTTTGCCTGACCCATACCTGACCATTTATGATGAAATGGCTAACTCTGTCATCTCCAAAGTCTTTTTTTTTTTTTTTAAATTCTTTGGGAAATTAGGCTGTTGTGCAGATTACTGTATCTTCTCTGTAGTGACAGGCATTGATTGGCTGTTTAGAAACATTTATTGATCACCTACTCTTATACCAGGAAGTGCCCTAGGCACTAGAACATGCAACAGAAAATAAGACAAATATAGTTTGTGCCTTTGGGGCTCTTGAGTGAGGCTTGTTTTTAATTACAGGAGGCTTGGGTTATGGATCAGTCTGCATTCCGACAGTGGGTCTAAGGGTCCCCTTTAGTGTGTATTTTGTCGAACTTTGTGCTGTAGAATTTAGTGAACAGTGGCTATTTGCCATTCAAGCTTGAGGTGTTCCGTAGCTGCTATTCTCTTGGTTCTTTGTAAGTTAGTCTTGATTTTGATATTGTTAATACTTGTTTTAAATAAATTATAGTTCAACACATTTTTTCAAGAAATTCTCATGCATATATTAATGTTATTTTCTGATTTTTTTTTTGTTACAGTGTTTTTAAGTACAGAACTTCAAGCTTTACAAATATTACAGAAGAAAAAACATAAAAATTCTCAGTTAGATAAAAATAGTGAAATTTGCCAGGAAGTTCAAGCTGTATGTGATGCCCTCGGGGTCCCCAAGTCAGACACTTCAGACATTCCATTTCTGCTGAGCCAAGTGGAATCAAAGGTATCATAGATATATATTGAATATTTTATCAAAAATTCAACTAAATGCTAATATGTTGATGCTATATTCTAAATAAAAACATTCCCTTTAACTGTGATATATAGACTTATTAATTTCAAGAGAAACTTAAATGACTTACACTAGAAGTCCATATTGGTGATAGAGCCATTGCCTTCCATATGGAAGGCCCTAGGTGCTTTCTCCAGCACCAAAACAAAAATACTTCCCCAAGCTTTATATGCAAGCTAAGATTTAGATGTATTTCTAATTTAATTTGTAGTTAATATTCAGGAGTCATATCTTAATGAGCGAATCCTAAGGCTTTGCCAACATTTTTCATGATAAAAACACTTTGCAAACTCAAGGAGTGCTTTCCCAGCTAAGGGTGTAATACAATGCAATGAAAGAAGTAGATAATTTTCAAGATGAAGATACTCACCATGGGATGCTCACACTGCTTTCCTTGGCAATGAGCAAGCATACTCTTGATTGCTTAGTAAGTGTGTGTTGTGTAGCAAATGAGTAAGTAAATACTCTGATAGGGTAGTTACAAGCAACTCTAACCTTGCACCTCCTGCATGGTACCTTATTACGTCACCTGGGCAGTTTTGTATGCCATTCATTTCCTATCAGAAGTAAAACATTTCTGAATTTTATTTTTCTACATATGATATTCCTAGAAGATACTTTAGTATGATTGAGAAAGACAGTTTTTACTTTTTAAATTAAGCTGTTTAGTAATGTGACAGCAAATCCCTGTCATTTACTGTTCTGACTATTTACATGTGGTGATGACGGGTGTTTTTTATTGCTTGCAACCTCCACGGGAGGAACCTGAGGTGCTGTTTTGCAGTGTGGTAGACCTGATGTTTGAGTGTAGGCACTCAGCTCCCAGGGCTGTTGCTCTTAGGTCACTCTGTAACAAGTCTACCAAGTCTCCTTGCATTTTAGAAATCTGAGAAATTGCATAAGTGTGTGCATCAGGGTCTTCCTGAGTGACAGGCAGCAGCTAGTCTCTAGGTGTTAGATATGGAGAGTGAAGTGACCCTGCAGGTAGCTAGGGCATTGGGGGACTAACAGAAACAGTCTTAAGGAAATGAATGAATTTAGAAATGATGCAGCATCCTGTATGATAACTGTGTGGTCATGGCAGAGATAGACTGCTTTGAAGAGCAGAGAATTTACAATTTAGGGGCAGTGCTACACAGGTTTGTTCTAAGTAATGTTTAAATATAACTCCCATGATGCAATCTGCATGTTAAAAATTCACCCATACTGAAGGTACAGAGTAGTGAATTTTAGTCTGTTTTCTGTTTTGTATAGCCCTTATTACTAATTATTGACTAGTTTTAGAACATTCTAAACACCTGGAAAAAAAACCCTGTTCCTGTTCACAGTCGTTTCTTATTATCATCCTAGTTTTCAAGGTGAATTTGAAATTATTTTGATTATTTTAATTAGTTTGAATTTATTTTGTATTCATTTATGTTGTTTTCCCCACATGCATGTATGTGCGCCATGTGCATGCCTGTTGGATCCTGTGGAATTGGGGTTACAGATGTTTGTGAGACACCATTTGCTTGCTGGGACTCAGGCCCAGGTCCTCTGACAGAGCAGTGAGTGCTCGTAATCATTGAACTTACCTCTTCAGCATGATTTTGAATTTTTAATTACTATTTCTGATCATTTGCTGTGGTTACTGTATAACATGACAGTGAACCACTCCCCGGGTAAGAGGGTGATTTTCACTCTTCGGTAAACTTCAGGGTAAATGACTATTATTGGAATAACCTGTGATGTTATAAAAGGAAAAGTAATTATCCACCGTCCTGTTTACAAAATAAAAATGGTACCCTCAATCAGTGGCCCTGCAAAAGTAATAAAAATATTTTTCAGGACTGGAGGAAGAGAGCTTGTCCTGTGTTGTCTTGTGGAGCAGTGAAAACAGAATGTGTACCAATTATAGTGTTTGTTTGAGGAAAATTGATGTACTCGTTAAATGTCTTGGTTTCCTTCTTGAGTTTCCTCAGGAAGTACAGAGTGCCATGTTAGAGGAAGTTCCAAAGTCACTGTACTCTCACTGTTTGTGACACTTCTGAACTTTAACCCAGGCAAGAATGCTCTGTGATTTGAATTAAAGTAACTGGCACTTCTTGTGTACCAGGGATTTGACACTGCTGTGACCATCTTTGCTGCTGGGTGAAGGTGTGTTTTATTTGTTTTACTTTAACATGGTCGATATTTGGTGTAGAAAACAGCACATCAAAGAAGAATAGGATGGTTTTAAATTTATATATATGTATGTATATATGTAATTTTTTGTCATCTTTCATGTTTACTTTTAGGTGAAGGATATTCTTTCTAAAGTCCAGAAAAACCATGTGGGAAAACCCTTGCTAACGGTTGATTTAAGTTCTGAACAGGCAGTAAGTAGTGCTTTCACTAGTTTCATAAGTTAGGGCATACCTTGTACTAGTTCATTTGAAAACACTTTTGTTACTGTAGTGAACTACTCGTGGCAGGCTGCCATTGGTAAAGAGACTTAGCTTGCAGTTTTGAAGACTGAAAATCTAAACCACATAGTGCCAGCTCTGGCAGGGCCTGTTCTTTGTCTCTTGCACTCTTGATGGATGGCAAGGTTGGTCTGTGTACATAAAGAAGATACTGACGAAGAGCCATCCCCAAGTCCTTGTCATCGTCGTCTAACCTACAGTTAGTTGACCTAAGACTTGCCCCTTGGCTCCACGTCACACAGGCTCTCTGTGGTCTTCCTTTTCGCTCCCCACACCTGCCACCTTGCAGACCATACCTGCATCAGGAGCCTTTGAGGGGACAAGCCCCATCCAGTCCACTGCACTGGCTTCTTTTTATAAGTAGACATTTAGTATTTTGGAGAATTAATTAGAATTGATATTCTAGAGTAATCTGTCATAACATTTTAATCAAGCCATTAATTTAAAATATCTACTTAGTCAAGAATATTTATAGTGACCACTGTATTAGCAGAGTTGTGATTTGAAAGGGTAGTTTGTGAAGCCAGCCAGTTATTGGGCAGTTGTTGGTACAGTCTTTCCTTATTAATGTACACTGCTTAGTAAATTGATGTTTTACTAAGTAAATATAGCTAATGAAAGATAGAGGCATCTTTAATAGCTTCTGAACACTATAAATGTTTTATCATTAAATGTTATTTAAATATTTTTTCATAGTTTCATAGGATCATAAAATGATCATTTAGTATTTATAAAGTACAGTGATTCCCAAACTTCCTCTCTGAAGAAGAATCAGAGTCTAATCTTTGTGGTTTCATCCCCATATTCTTTAGGAAAAACTGGAAAGAATTAATGATGCTCTTTCCTGTGAATATGAGTGCCGCCGTCGGATGTTAATGAAACGCTTGGATGTGACTGTGCAGTCCTTTGGATGGTCTGATAGAGCAAAGGTGAGGCTGCTCTTCCACTGGTGTCCTGTAGGTGGCAGTGTGGGGCAGTGCCTGCCACGCTTTCTCTGCTGTTGGTACCTAGGCCCGGTCACTCTTTAGTTCTATTCTGACTGACCTGTTGAGTTACCAGTGCTCTTCTGTACAATGATGCTAGTCTCCTACAGGTCCATGTTTGCTGATGACATTTTCCCCTGGCTTTCACCTTCGTTTTTAATTTGCATGGTTTGATTTATACCAGTGCATAAAGGAGAATTTCTGTGAGGTGAGTGAGGTACAGACAGTGAGTAGCTAATGAAGAAAGCAGTGTCGGATCAGGTTTAGGGAGGACTGATGTTAGAACAGGTTTCTTGTGTTTCTTAGGCTGTGTGACTTGGTATGTCATCTCATTGAAGAGAGTTGAGGGGTGGAGCCATTTCCAACTAGAGGCTTTTCAGATAGCTTGGTGCCTTTGATCTTTACCTAGTGTTCGTCTGGGTCTCTCTTTGCTCCTCCCACACCATAGTGTAAGAACTTTCCAAACAGTAAATGGGGGCAGTCATTGGACTTTCCCTGTTTCAAGGATTGCTGCCTTGGGTTCTGTAATAGCCAATACCTGACAGTCCTTGATTGCCATTACTCATCTAGCAGCTTCTAGTCAACACCCTTTACTTCGGCTCTGCTGCCTGTTATTCAGCTCTGACCACCGATGTTACATTGTTACTGTTGTTTGGTACTTCTTCCTGGGTCTAAGTGACTTGGTGTCACTTAGACCACTATGATTTGATATCCTTCAGAGTTCATATGCTAGAAGCTTGGTTTCCACCATGGTGGTGGTCAGTGGAGTCTAGTGAGAAATAGCCTATCCACCCTCATGAACGGTCTAACCCTGGCCTGGAGGGTTGGTCTTGTAGGAATGGTTCGTTCTTGTGAAGCGGGCTGTGTAAAGTGCAGCTGTCATGAACTTGACCTCTCTGTAACATAGTCTTTTCTCTTTCCACACCATTTTCATGTTGGGATGTAGCTGGGGGCCTTGCCACCATGCTGTTTGGACTTTTTCATCACTAGAATCACAAACCAAATAAACCTGTTATCCAGCATCAGGGATTTTGTCAAGGCAACACAAAAGCAGTGTATGAGCTTCATTCAGTGAGTGTCTAGCCTGGGACAGACAATCTAAGACACTAGCAGTTAGAGAACGCAAAGGCGTGAAAGGGCAAGTTAAGCTGTCATTATTTGCAAATACTTTTAAAATTCTTTTAAAAGAACACCCTATGAATCTACTAGAAAACTCTGAGACCTAATAAGCACACAGCTAAGGTATACGATACAAAAATCAATATTAAGAAAGAAGCTGGTGTATGTGTCAGGAGTGTCCTCTCAGCACATGTACTTTTTCATATGTCTATTCTTAGGACCAGCTCTTGGGCTACTTCTCTCTTCTCGGCCCTTAGTGATATTTCTGTCTCTGTGTGAAGCATTACACAGGAAACCAGTCCTGTGTCTGCAGTAACACATGAACAACAGAAATGCCAAGTCAGGTGGCTATCCTCAAGAAGATGAATTTCTAGATAATTTTGTGGGAATGGATCTGAATGGAATGTCCCCCCTCCCCTTTTTTCGGAGCGGACACTTGATTTATCTCATTACCTGTAGTGTGTTTGTTTGAGTTATTATTTAGGTCTTCTGGCTTTAGTTTTGGAAGATGATTTGTATTAGGAGGTTCGTTTATTCTAGGTTTTCCAGCTTTTCAGCATCTAAGTTATCATAGTAATCACTAATAATCTACATTTCATTGGAGTCTGTTTCGATGATACTGTTGTCAGCTTGGTAAAGGTTGGCCGGCCTTGCTTTCTTTAAAATTCAGCTCTTTGTTTGGTTAATTTTATGGATTGTTCTTTATCTCTTTCATTAATTCTCCTCTGATTTTCATTACTCTTTGCTCTGTGCAGTTTGGCTGACTGTTGCTTTTCAAGAGCCTTGAGATGCACCCTTAGGTTGCTGACTTTATACCTTCAGAATTTTTACTGTGTGAGCTTTTGATGTAAACCTTCCTCTTAGGCCTGCCTTTTCAGCGCCCCAGAGGTTCTAAGAAGTTGTATTCTCATGGTCATTTATCGCTAGGCATTTTAATTTTTTCTGTATTATTTCTTGGGTAATCCAGTGCTAATTCAAAAATGTGTCATTTAGTCTCCAGTATTTTTGTGGTCTCTTGTTGATTTCAAATTTTAGTCCATTGTGTTCTAATAGGATGTAAGGGATTCTATCTATCTATCAATCATTTTCTCTCTTCTATATTTGTTGAGACTTGGATTTCTGTCCTATGATATAATTGATTTTGGAAAAAGGTCCTGTGCTGAAAAAAAAAATGTATTCCTTGTTTGTTAGGTGGAATATTCTGTATATTTCTGTTATGTCTAGTTGATTCATAGTGAGTTTTAGATCTGAATTTTTTGCTTTTAGTTTAGAAAATCTACCTAAACATGAGAGCCACCCCTGCCTCATTATTGTGTAAGGACTAATGTGACCTTTTATGCCTTTTAGTGTTTGTATCAAATTAGGGGCTCCAATATATTCAGTGCATAAATGTTTATAATTACTGTATCTTCTTCATGAATTGTCCTTTTTATTAGTATGTAATGTTCCTTTTCATGTCTTCTAATTAGTTTTGGTTTGAAGTTTACTTTATCTGATGTAAGGAAAACTGCCTGCTTGTTTACAGTTTCCATTTGCTTGGTAATTTATTTTCCATTTTTTTCATATCTTTGCTAGTTCTTTCTTGAAGATAATATATAGTTGGTTTTTTTGTTTAATCCAGTCTGTTAGTCTATATCTTTTTAGTGGTGAATATATTTTATAATTATGGTTATTATAGATAGGAGCTTACTATATCCTGTAAATATACTTGATGCTGTTCTATTTTGCTGAATTATTGGTGTTTCCTTTCCTTCTCCTGTGTTAGTTTCAAGGGTTTGTTGAGTTGCTGTGTTGGATTTAGTTGTTTCTTTTCTAGGTCTTGTTTGTTTATCTGAGCTTTTCATGGAGTAAAACTTTCATGTCTTAGGGTTAAGGAGACAGGCCTCCCTCATTCCCTTCCTCCCTTTCTTCTTTCCTTCCTATAAAGTACTCTATTAAAAATTTTCTCCAGGGCTGGATTGGTTGCCTTATATTTGTGTTTGCTTTGAAAAATTCTTATTTCCCATCAGTTTTGGAAGGTGGCTTTCCTGAGTATAGCATTCCTGGTTCACAGTTGTTTACTTCAGAACTTGAATATTTTATTCCAAGTTCTTCTGGCCTTTATGGTTGCTGATGAAAGGTCTGGGGTAATTCTGATTCTTCTGCCTTTGTGTGTGAGTTGATGTTTTTCCTGTGTGTTTGAGGTTCTTTCTCCACATTGTATTTGACATGTTGTGTAGAGTTTCATCTCTGGTCATGTCCGGAGGGAGTTCTGTATGTCTTTTGTGTTTGAATACTATTTCTTTCTCTAAGTATGGGACATGTCCTGCTATCTATTTCTTTCTCTAAGTATGGGACATGTCCTGCTAT
>JADRCH010000088.1:5228385-5251640 GCA_019843965.1 Rhynchomys soricoides
CCTTACACGGCATACGTC
This sequence comes from Rhynchomys soricoides, assembly GCA_019843965.1. Lineage (NCBI taxonomy): Eukaryota > Metazoa > Chordata > Mammalia > Rodentia > Muridae > Rhynchomys > Rhynchomys soricoides. The sequence continues at coordinate 5,228,404 of JADRCH010000088.1, forward strand.
CTTTCCTTACACGGCATACGTCCTTTCCTTACACGGCATACGTCCTTTCCTTACACGGCATACGTCCTTTCCCCTTACGTCATACGTCCTTCCCCCTTACACGTCATACGTCCTTCCCCCATACACGTCATACGTCCTTTCCCCTTACACGGCATACGTCCTTTCCTTACACGGCATACGTCCTTCCCCCATACACGTCATACGTCCTTTCCTTACACGGCATATGTTCCGTCCTCGTACATATCTGTGTTCTTTCCCCTTACATGTTTGCTAGTGTTTTGTCTCAGCTTTACCCTCTATCCCTGAAGCATGTTCTGCTGTGTGGTCTTGTCTATTAATGATGCTTTCAGTTGTGGGGTTTTTTAAATTTTATTTTATGATTAACCATCTCCATATATTTGTCTATTTTTTTTTCAACAATTCAATCCCCTTGATGATTTTTTCCTTCATAATTTGAACACCTATCTCTAATTTTACTGACTGTCATTCACTTTACAGACTATCTTGGTCAGGTCTTGGATAGATTTCCTTAATTTGTGCATCCATTTCTTTGAGCCTTTCTATGACCATTAATTCTTTTAAAAGTCTCTGAATTATTTCTCAGACACTCAGCTATCTATCTCTGTAGTTTGGATTACTTCCTAGGGGTGTTGGTGGTTGGAGATGGGTCATCGGTGGTGGCTGTGTCATAGTCTTTGTGTTACTATGTTATGTTTTGTGCATCTGTTGGAGTGAGCTTATCTTTATAAGTTTTGGCTTCCTCTTCCTCTAGTCCAGTTTAATGTGTTATATTCTGTGATTCTTTAGAGAGCAGTTGTTCTCAACCTTCCTAATGCTGTGACCCTTTAATACAGTTCCTCGTGTCATGGTGACCCCAACCACAAAATTATATTTGTTGCTACGTCACAATTATAATTTTGCTACTGCTGTGCATTATAATGTAAATATGATTATCTGATATGTGACCCCTGTGAAAGGGTCATTTGACCCTGAAAGGGGTTGTGACCCAAAGGTTGAGAACTGCTGTCCTAGAGGGATTCTTTGCGAGTTGTGAGTTCAGCTCTGGGACTAGTGAAACTTGGTATTGATCATCAAATGGAGTCTCTGACATAGTTCCATCTTGGCTGTATACCAACAGGACCAGAGTAGGGCTGTACACTAAGCCTGGAATCAAAACCATATGGAGTCAAAACTTTGGTCTGCCCTTGGAGTGAGTCTATGAGCCCACTAGGGGCAGGATGGCAAACATAAGATTCACTGTAATCTGTGTCTGATGCAATCTATCTGGAGGTTGTGGTTCAAGTACAGGACTGAAGTAAACTCTGGGACCACAAAAATATTGATTCTCAGTCCTGTGGTGAGCACTGCAGAAGTTAAATCCTCACAATCGCACTGACCTTAGAGACCACTGGAGCCAAAGCTCAGGCCCTGTTTGGATCTCTGAGGCCATTGTGGTTGGAAGTTTGGTCACACGGTGCTTCTGGGACCTCTGGAGCATCTTCCCAGATACTCTCTGGACCCATTGGAACAGAAGGCCTGTACCTATGCTATTTTCTGGTCCATGGAAGCTAGAGGCCTGGATGCACAGTGATCCCTGGATCCTCGGGACCTGGAGGTCTGTATGTGAGGTGCAGCCATGTCCTTGAAGATTGTATTATATTTCTCACATGACGCTACAGTTTGTTTAACCCTAGGTTTATACCTTTCCCTATACTCTTTAACATCAGCAATTTTTCTATACTTAATTTTTACTACTTTCATAATTTACTATAAATTTCAATGTGTATTATGGTGGATCCTTAAGGATATTTGCTATATGAAAGATTATTAATTAGTTTTAATACTTGAAGCTCCTGTGAACAGTTAAATATTGTCATGTCTCACTTTCTCCTAGTACTGGAGGCATACCAACTTTCTTGTTAACTTGATAGATAAGAAGATAAACTTAGTAATTTGTTTATTCTTAGCAGGAAAATTGAACTTGTTCCATGAACCTATTAGTCATTTGAATTTTCTGTGTTCTTTTTGCATCTTAATGCTGTTTCCTGTGACTTCCTGATTTTCTTTTGATGGAGCTTTTTTGTTAAGAAAGTTCATGTGTCACTTTAAGAATATTTCCTCAATTTTCTGATGATTCTATTTTAAACCCTTTGGTGTATAATGTATGGAAACTTTAATCTTTACAGTGTGGTAGGTTTTCAAGTGTATAAAGCAACTCTGCTCCCTGGGTGTCTTTTGGTGACTATGTGACTCATTGCTGACATCATCAATGCTGTTCTGCCAAATACCCGTCAGCTTGTAAACACCACGGAGAAGACTCTTTCCTCTTCCTGTGGTCTGTGCTGCGCCTTTGATCATGTTTACATTCATTTATTTGTGAGGCTCTAAATATCCATTTTCTGTCTTGCTCCATCAGTCTATTCTGTTCTTTCAAGTTCCAGTTAATCAAAGAAAAGTAAGGTGGTGGGCGTCCTGCGAGTAGGTCAGGGCATGGTTCCTGCTTTAGCATGCGGTGCCCTAGGGATTTCTCACTGTTGTAGGGGTACCCTAGGGATTTCTCACCGTTGTAGGGGTGCCCTTGGGATTTCTCACCGTTGTAGGGGTGCCCTAGGGATTTCTCACTGTTGTAGGGGTGCCCTTGGGATTTCTCACCGTTGTAGGTGTTTTCGTCACTGCCCTCCCTCCCTCCCTTTTGGCCTTTTCACCTTTCTTCCTTCTTTTATGGACATATGTGTCCATCTAGCCAGCTCCTCCCCCTTAGTTCTGTAACTTAAGAAAGCTGCAGATGGGGTGATAGAACAAACAATTCTAGAAGGGTGTTCTGAGAACTAAATAACTCCCAAGTTGTAGGCATTGTGGCACATCTAATAAGTGTAAATGTTACCTTTAAAAATGAGAAATTCATATTGCATATTAGTATATGGTAGGACTGTACTTTAAAAGTTCATTATGTCATTATTGCATATTTGGTTTCTGGATTAACCTTAAATTTTTTATTTATTTGTTTATTTCCTTGTCTTCCAGTTGCTCTAAGTGTACAAGTAAAGTGAGGGAAACCTGACAATAGCCAGCACCTCCATCTAGATAGTTCTCACTATCGCTTCAAGTTTGGATTTTGTTTTGCAAGATTTATTACCTGCTTTGTATTCTGTTAACACGAGTCGTAGTATTTTGTTTTATTTATCTGTGATTTCTTTTTATTTGACTATATACATTGCATTAGATGTTAGCATGCTTTCTCTTTTCTGTTTCCCTGCTTGTATATTATGAATTTTCCACTTTTTAAAGATTATGATTGTTACTGCTTTTATTCATATTTACTTCTGCTAATTTTTCCTCCCTCGCTGTCACTTAGGCAAAAACAGATAATATAGCAAGAATTTACCAGCCCAAGCGTTATGCTTTGTCACCCAAGACAACAGTTACATTGGCTCATCTGCTTGCTGCCCGTGAAGATTTGTCTAAGATCATCAGGACGAGCAGTGGTATCAGCCGGGAGAAGACAGCATGCGCCATTAATAAGGTTGGTTTTTCTCTCAGTTGGGTGGAAAATGAATTTATAATTTTCTGGCTTGCTATTTTTACATTTTAGCCCATTTTTTCATTTACATCCTGATGGATGAGAAAGGAGAGGCAGAGGGGCTTACATCCATTCACACTTAATTATCACTTGTGTGTACCTTTCAGTTTCTATAGTCATGGCATACATCAAAGCTTTCTAATTAGAGGAATTGAACATGGCTTTTCCCAGTAGCTTTATCAAGAATTTTCTTTATCCAGTTGTTAGTAAGAATCTTCAGGAACTGTTGCCACCACTTATTTGATTTATTAAATTAAAATCTCTTTTGAACATCCATTTCTTGATCCACTCTTATGACAGTGGTCTTCATGAAGTTCAAGATGTCTGTGACTTTGATTGCATGATGGCAACAGATGAATCTGTAATGCCACAGATGAATCCAGAATGTCACCATCAGCTTGAGCAGAAAATTTTCTTGATCTAGTTGAACATCCACAGGCAATTTTATGACTAAAGAACAAAAGAAATCAAAAGCAATAGTTGATAAAGATTTCTTCTCACTTTGCTCTGGGATAGGATTTCTTGCTAGAGGCATTTGATTTCCCCTCCCTTCCCCTCCCCTCACCTGCCCTGCTTGCTGGGTAAGTGCTCTACCTGGCTCACACTGCTGTCCCTTAGGGTGGTTGTTTAAAGTCAGTCTTTTCTGAGTTTTTACTTTTTAGTTGTTTTGAGAGAGAACTTGTGAGCTGGTTTTGGATAGCATCTCTATATATTTGTTAGAAGTCATGGGAGAATAACAGCTAAGAAAGGTTGGTAGATGTGTAGATTTGGTAATTAAGATATTATTATTGAGAGGTAAAGTTTCTTAGATGTGGAAGTCTGTGCATAGTAAGAAGGTATTAGTGTTAGTATGTATCCCTGGCTGGCCTGTAACCCACTCTGCAGACCAGGTGACCTGGAACTCACAAATATCACTGGTCTGCTTCTGGCTCCCAAGTATGGGGATGAAAAGCATAGGCCCCCATGCCTGGCAGAATGTAGTATTTGTGACATAGCTTCTTCTATGCATTTAAAAATAATGTTTTAAAATTTCTAATTATATGAACCCCTGTACCTTTCCTCCCTCCAGTGCCTCCCATGCACACTCCCCCACACCCTGTGCACGAACCCTTCTCTCTCAGATTCATGCCATCTTTTTCTATGTGGGTTTGACTAGCGGTGACATTGCAATCTAGCTGATTCTTTGTTGCTTTGGGTGAGTGGTGAATATTTTGCCTTGTCTTCTGCAATGCAGGAGCAAGAATCTGTTGGATTTTTCTTGGCTCTGCCAGGACTGTGGCAGGGCTGACACCCTCCAGAGTTACCTATGGTCTTTCACTCTGTCATGAGCATGCAGCACAGCTTATGTCTGTAGAAGGGTAGAGACTTCAACTCTTCCCTTAGTTTATCCTTCCAAGTGTTGTTAAAAGCACAGTTGAAGGGCATTGGTGTTTGTGTGCATGCTCTTGCATAAGAGTTTAGTGTTCCTCATCCAAAATGCTGAGTTTTAAATGATATTTAATAAAGATTTAAGTTATAGTATTTTCAAAAATAAAGATTTCAAGTATACATGTATGCATATATATGCATATATGGATATGTATGTATACATATCCATATATGCATATATGTATGTATATGTATGTATGTATATATGTATGTATATGTATACATACATATCCATATATGCATATCCCAGTAGTGAACTGAGGATGAGACCAATGTTAAAACACAAAATTTGCTTTGTATATAACTTATACACAGTTTGAGGGTAATTTTGTGCCATATTGTTTCGTGTGCCCGTGCTTCTGCTGTGCAAACTATAATGTCATTTATAGAATTTTTCACTGTGCCATCATGTTGGTGCTTAAAACATTTTGAATTGTGAAACATGTCACGTCTTGGACTTAGAGTTAGGATGTCTATGCTATAATATTATATAGCAAGTATATCACTGACCTAAACTCTGTTCTGTTTACATTCTCTTAGGGAAAGAGGGGCCTAGTGAGTCTGGTCAGTTTCAGGGATTTCCTGAAGCTGTTTAGAGTTATTTACTTCCTTTATTAATGAGTTTCTGTAGGGTGGAATATTTCCCTCTGGGAGGAAATGGCTACAAACCATACTTGGAATTGTTCTGTTCAACTCTGCATGCTATATAGTCTTTATGTGTTGGTAGACTACAATGTACCTCAGAATGCAGTCTTATTTAATAACCATTGCCAAAGCAATCCCAGTGGAACATCCAGAGTTGTTTATTGATAAATAAACAAATATGAAGTTGACTAATGTAGGTTAAATAGTCTAGGTCCTAAAAACATTTTGCTGAAATAGTTCTTAATATAACAAATACTACACTTATCATAAATTCTGGTAAACAAATTTAAATGAGAGACCAGCTTTTGGGAATACTGTTAGTTTGTTTAAAAGTGAAGAATTTGTCAAATGTCACACTTACATTTCAATATTAATTCATACCATGTTCAACCCTTTTCTGTTATTAAAAAGATTTGGCTTCTTTATTTACAAACAACAACTTTAATGTCATTTGAAACCTTTGTACATTTTAACTTTGAAAAATAGAAACTTAAAGAAAATTTTTGTTTTTACACAGGTGCTTATGGGAAGGGTGCCTGACAGGGGAGGACGGCCAAATGAGATTGAACCACCACCCCCTGAAATGCCCCCTTGGCAGAAGAGACAAGAAGGCGGAGGGAGGGGTGGTTGGGGTGGTGGAGGTGGTGGTAGAGGAGGTGGTGGGGGTGGAAGGGGTGGATGGGCGGGTGGAGGAGGGTGGGGAGGGGGTGGAGGAGGTGGAGGAGGGTGGGGAGGAAGTGGTGGGGGAGGGGGAGGCCGAGGAGGTTTCCAAGGCAGGGGAGATTATGGTGGGAGAGGGGGCTATGGAGGGAGAGGGGGCTATGGGGGGAGAGGTTATGGGGATCCGCATGGAGGGGGTGGTGGTGGACATAGAAGATACTAAAGCTGCAGGTGTTAGACAGCACTGCTTCTTCCTAGATACAGTAGATACAGTGTTCTGAGACGCATACTTGAACATCGCCCTGAGGTAGATCATGTTAGTGCCCCTGAGGAAGGCATTCCTGAATACAAAAGGCCATTTTATACTACTGGGTGATGATCCTGCAACATGATTTTTTCCATATTCTGTGTACTAAAGCATGCTGTGTCTTTTTAAAAAGCAAGAACACAAAAACTATTTTTTAAAATGTAAATAGTTATTACCAGCAACTTGGAAAATGGAACGTATTTTATTGTCATGTTTAAATTTAGACTGTAAACTGGTATTTTGTTCAGGATTGAAACACGTAATGACACCCACCAGTAACAGAAAGGAATCTAGACTCTTGTGTTGTTTGTATTCCTGTGGATCTGTCCTGTATTGTTAATTCTATTTTACAAAATAGAGGAAGTGTCTAATATGTGTATGTAGTCAGTTGACCTTTAAAAAAATAGGTTGAAATTCCTCTGGTTAGGTTTTTATTAAATTTCTGTTAACTGAAGACATCTTTATTTCACTGTGTACGTGGTTTATTTGCCAGTTGGGTTTGAACCTGAGTGACTGACTGAATGGCTAAGTTAAAGATTGTAAGGCCTAGAGGTGGTGAGTAACTACAGTGAAACTGTTTGACACAGCAGGGCAGTTACAAACTCACAGCAGCTGTGACAGCATGCACAAGACACAATCTTTGTGAGATCAGGCCAGACAAAATCCCACCCCTTCCCTGAGGAACTACTGCTGGCAGTTGATTCCTGCTGGAGAGGCTGAGTCTTGTGGGATGTGGGACATGAGAGGTTACCCATGATCTCTCTGGTAGGTGTCCTAAGTCCATGCACATGGACACAGCACTAAGTGGACTCAGTTAAAAAACCAGAGGCACCTGAAGTTGAGAAAGTGTGTGTGTGTGTGGGGGGGGTTTTAGGAGACTCTGGCCAGCTTGAGCTCGGCAAGCATGTCTCTGGCAGGCCTGGCCCTTCTCTCCCATTCTCTCCACCTTGCTAAAAGCATAAGATTACATTCCTGAAGCTAGCTACCAAGGTCTGTTTCATTTATTTGGCCACTTCCTCCTCCTGAGACTCACTACAAAGGTCCAACTATCAAAGTATTAAAGTCCAGCAATCAAAAGCCCCCTTTGGGTCATCTAATTAACATGCCCAATTAAAATTAAACATGTCATCCTAACACGGATTTTCCTTGTATCTTTATAAACTGCCTTTTTCCTATGTGCGACATCTGTCTTCTTTCTACCCAGACACAGTCCTTCATCTTCCAGGACAGCACCCTCCCCCCCCCCCCCCTTCCCGTTCCCTTCCCCTGCTCTCTCGTCCTTTATCTCCTTGGCAGTGTTCGTTGTTCTTCCATGCCACCTGGGGCAAATAAATCCTGAGCCAATACTGTTCTTACAATATGTATGTGTGAAATTATCAAACAATAAAAGACAAAATGAAATAATTACTTTAAAGGGACGTACCAATTTTACCAGATGCTATGAAAAATCACCTGCTCCTACAAAGTACCCAGGCTTAGATACCAAGCTACGAAAGGCAGGCTATGCTGCAGAACTAAGGCTGCCATTTTTAGCTTAAGCATGTCAGAGGTTGGGTTAAAGCATCCTTTGGAAACATCAACTTAGGACTGCTATATGTGATTTCAGTAATTGGATGGAGCAGTTGAAGGCTTGGCTATCAGGAGTTGTGAATTCAGATTACAGCACTAGGCTGAAGGTGTTTGAATGGAAATTACCTTAACTCTCAAAGATTTGTCTTCAGTTGAGAAATAAGAAAGGAGACACCCCTGGTGAAAGGATTCATAAATACACAAGGAAGTACAACAAGCACTACTTGTTGAACACTGAATTTAGACTGCTAAGTGGTATTTTGTTCGGGGCTCCCAAAGAAATAGGCTCTAATACCAGTGAAGGAATGAACTTGCCATCAGGAGTGAGGGCAAGCAGGCAAAGAGCAAGAGCTTCTTTATATAGGCTGCTGCCCAAAACTGTGGCCCATATTTCAGGTGACCCTTCCCACCTTAAATGATTAAGATTTAGGATGATTTTCCCACATCAAATATCTAAACAAGAAAAATCCCCCACAGGTATGCCCAGCATCTTGGCCTTTGGTTGGTTCAAGATGTTGACAACTAAGAATAGATACCACGGCTGGTATATTAGTTACTTTTTGCTGTAACTAAATACCTGGCAAGAAGCAGCTTGAAGAAATAAAGGTTTATTTTGGCTCATGGTTCAGGTTACTCTGTCACGGCAGAGTAAACATGGCGGGTCATACTGAGTCTGTAGTTAGGAAGCAGGGCTGCATCCTTGCTCAGAGGACTTTTTCCTCCCTCTCCTTTTATTGGGGTTGAATCTCCAGCTCAGAGGATGCTGCTTTCCAGTTTTAAGATAGGGTTTTCTCTCCTCAGTTAAACTTGACTGGAAACACTGTCATAGACACACCCAGACGTATGTCTCTCTCTAAATCCTATATGGTGTACAGTGAAGATGTTCCATCGGAGCTGCTCACTCCTGTAAACTCTGTCTCAGTGTGGGCTCCAGGTCAACATCTGTGAATACCAACCAACTTATTATCAGTGGACAACTGGCTTTTGGTAATTAACAGGTGTGTACTATTTTATCATATAGTAAGCTGTAGTAAAATTTAAAATAATCTTAAAAATGTAAAAGTACTGTGTGTGCTGCAGTCAAAGCTAATCCTTTGGAGAATGTGGGATAGAAAAATCTGTTGCTCTCACTTGTAAACTTAGAATTTTTGTGTTTATATTTAATATTTTTCATTTGTGGTAATTGAAACAAAAAGCTTTCCATAATTAAGGCATATGTATCAGTAGCTGTGTAGTCTTAAAAAGTAAAATGTTATAAAATATATATGAGTAAATTATTGTGGGGTCGGCTGTAGGGGAAATTTTAATCCAACAACTTGGCTGCTCTGGCAAGGCATCACATCCATAGAATTTCTAGGTCTCTGTGATCTGGCTGTAATGCAGATAAGCCACACACATTTAATGCCTCTGGTTGGGTTACAGACACACCCTTAGTACAAACCTTTAATCCCAAACAATGAAGGTAAAGTTAGTTTGTAGAAGGAAGCAGCCATGTTTGAAAGTAATGTCTAATTGAGGGGCAGACAAAGTGATGAATTAGAGATTTGAAGGAATTAGTCAGGATAGGATATGCCAGTTCTCACAAGAACAGTACAGGAAAGAGAGATGACTTAATAGAACACACACAGAGAGACAGACAGACAGAAACACAGCAGTTTTATCAGGACAGTTTTATAGAGACAGGTTGCAGAATTAGCCAGAGAATGAGAAGAGGAGATCGTCAGAGTTACTTTGAGATCAAGCACAGCAATTCAGTTGGAAGCCAAGAGAAACCAGTTTGAATCAGTCAGCTTGGAAGATTTAGATTGTAAGGAGGCTAGAAGCTTCCAGGCCTAGGCCTAGGAATAGAACAGAGAAGGAAATGCTCCAGGCTCTGCCCAAGCTGAATATTCACACAGTTGGGTACAGCTCTCATATCATCCCTTCATCTGAGGAAATGGAAGTTACATTTATAGTAGGCAAAAAAGTTTGTTGAAAAATTTTGTATTTCTTCCATTTTATGAGCATTACTTGCTAACAGTAAGGGATGATTTATATATACTTTTTACTTTTACTTGTGGCAGGCTCTTGCTGTGCAGCCTAGGCTGTTCTTAAAATTTGACTCTCAAACTTGGCATCATCCTGCCTCAACTTCCTGAGTGCTGGGATTATAGGTCTGTATTACCATATCTGCTCTTTTAACTTTTTTGCCCTAAAGATTTATGTAAATGTAGCAGAGACATTAGTTTATTTCTGTTAAGCTTTGTTTTTGTTTTGTTCTCTCCCTTTTATGAGTGCTGTTGAGGTTGTCCCTGGCAGCACTGGACAGTCTTTCCTCAGTTGAGCACTTCTGGAATTACAGTGGAGTGGAGCCATTCTTAGTCAGGGTTTCTATTCCTGCACAAAACATCATGACCAAGAAGTAAGCTGGAGAGGAAAGGGTTTATTCAACTTACGTTTCCACACTACTGTTCATCACTAATGGAAGTCAGGACTGGAACTCAAGCAGTTCAGGAAGCAGGAGCTGATGCAGAGGCCATGGAGGGATGTTTTTTACTGGCTTCTTTCTCCTGGCTTGCTCAGCTTGCTCTCTTATAGAACTCAAGACTACCAGCCCAGGGATGGTACCACCCACAAGGTGGTACCCCTTGATCACTAATTGAGAAAATGCCTTACCGCTGGATCTCATGGAGGCACTTTCTCAACTGAAACTCCCTTCTCTTGATAACTCCAGCTTGTGACAAGTTGACACAAAACCAGCCAGTACACCCAGCCTGTGAACATTATTGCAGCAAGAAGCTCAGTTGTTTGCAGCCTAGCTTAGGTGGAATTATTATGATAGTCTTTGCTCAAAATTTGTTTGCAGACTACTTGCTGTGTGATGCCTGGACTGGCAATAGGGTGACTTAGGACTTTTATGGTGGAAAGTCATCACACAAGAACGTTATAAATGAATTGGGTAGGACACATGGACACTGGTGATGGATAGCATTTCACTGTTCCCTAAAACCTGATACCTTTTTGGATACTTTTTCTTTGTTGCTTTGTTTTTTAATTTAATGTTTTGTTTTTTGTTTTTTGTTTTTTTAATTTTTATACTTTCTGTCCCCCTCTTTTCTATGTCTTTATCTACCTATGAGCATCTGTGGACATGATCTGACTAGAAATTTCCAAATTAAAGTAGCAATCATTTTTTCCTCAGGGCTGAGTGAGCTTAGTATCATCCGACGACATGAACTGACATGAGAGGGAAGTGGGTGTTTATCATTTATCAGTACTTGTGGCAAACGATGAGGATTTATAGCCAGAAAACATCCTGAGAGATACTTGGTTTATTTACTATATAAGGAAGACAGAACTTGTGGTGAGACCCGTGAGTTGGAAATGAGGGTGGACAAGAAGCACTTTCACCTTTCGTTCAGGGTCAGCTTGTCAGAATGACTTCTTTATTTCACATGAAATACCATTAATTATGGAGAATAATCCCCCCTCCCCCAATCCAAATGTACCACAACATGGAATGCATGAGCTGGCATCCTCCTCTGGATGGGTCCCATCAACAGAAACATTGGTTGGAAAGAACAAATCATGGTGCCTCTAGTCACTCCAAATAATGACCAGAGATGCACTGCTAAGTGGGTCTGGACACAAGACTGAGCCACCTTTTATCAACTTTACCTTTTTCCTTACTGGTTTGCTTAGATGGAACTATGGAATTAAGATAAGAGCCACAGGAGATGACAGCTTTGGCCCTTTAATTAATGCTGAGCATTTTGCAGACTTGATGTTTCGAGAGGTCATTATAAGGTGGACTTATCTGCACTGTTACTTCCTCATCCTGTGAAAAAGGTAGAACATTTTAACCCAAATAATCCAGGGTGTCCCCCCTCCCCACCAAACCCACCTCTTTTCAATAGAATAGAGGAGTAGTTTTGGTTTGAATTTCAGTTAAAAACTCAAACAAAATGCCTACATATGTATGAAGTGAAGAAACACAAGACCCTGAAGGTATAGGGATCTAATGTCTTTTATGATATAAATACGAGACACAGAAAACATACAAGAGGTATAAAAATTTTACAGTTTGTACATTTCAAGCTTTTACAGTATACAACTTTAGACAATTTCACAAGTGGTCAGTAAAGGGGTGAGTCACTCAACAGAGAAGATGAACACAGACATAGCTGTTCACGGACAGGATCAGTCCTTGCTTTGGCAGACACCCATCTGCCCAAACATTTCATGTCAGCCTGATAAACGAAATCTTGTATGAAGTCAAACTTTGTCCCAGATTGTATCCATAGATCAGCCTGCTCCTACCGTTCTGCAGGAATAGTACCAACTCAGACTCCAAACATCTTTTGTTTTGGCTGGAATGTAAGAATCTGGGAGGAAACTACTGTCTCCCACTGTTTTTCCTGTCCGTTCTGCTGTCTGTAAGGTCATCTAGCTGTGACAAATGACTGAGGCCCTCTGAATTCCTATGTTACAGATTATTTACACAACTCACTGGGAGATCTTTATTGGGGAAGAGAAATAAGAAAAGGACAGTGTCTAAAAACTTAAGCTCTATACTTGTCCTAATGCATAGCAGAGGAAAACATCCACAGTGAAAAATATAAACTTCAAGGTCGGCCATTAATCGTATCTTAACATAAAATTTTCCATTTAATATCTACACCTGCCAGAGGTGTATGTACCAGGTGGTATACATGCTTTGCAAATTTCTGAGTTTGGATGTGGAATAAGGATAAATTTGTGTATAAAGCAGTTCATTAAAGTTTACAGACACATTCACCACAAGCCAGCTCTTTGTCACGCTCTAAATTGGTATACAAACAGGCAGTGGTCTTTTGTCAAAGGAACTTCTTAAATGATTTGAGTCCCTTAGGGGGCGACACCATGTGCAGTCCATATTCCTCTGTAGACTTGGTGCTCTTGGTTGTAGGGTTGAAACTTTTAAAAACTTTTTCCTTTGGTTGTTCCAGACAGGGTTTCTCTGTGTATCCCTGGCTGTCCTGGAACTCACTCTATAGACCAGGCTGGCCTCAAACTCACAGAGATCAGCCTGCCTCTGCCTACCAAGTGCTGGGAATAAAGGCCTTTCCCCCCATTGCCCAGCTAGATTTGGAATTTTAGTTAGATGATACTCTCAAATTGCCTGTCCTGCATATTAAATTACAAGTTAGTGTGGTGCCAGACCTTCCAAGCATGGAAGCAAAGTCTCCCCAAAGGACACAATCAGATGAAATGTTTTTGAAAGCTAAAAGGAAGCTGACAAGAGAGTTTGTGAATTGCTTCACAGGCAACAAGACAAACCCACTGATTTTAACCTTCACAAAAGAGTACTCAAGAGACTGTTACGGTTTTGCAAAGCAGAACAATTTACATTGTTAGCAGTGTGCCTTATAACGAGCAGAACTATACTTGGGATTTTGCATAATTGACTAAAAGGTGTTTGGTTCACGTCTGTTTTCTAAAGGATAAAGTTCAAGTTCCATGCATGTCTGATACTATAGACACATATTCTATGCATATGCTGTCATATAAATGCTGTCAGCTGTTCAAGCCATCACAGCCATTAGCTTATTTGTAGATAATAAAAGTGAAGACAATTTAAGCACAAATTCAGTTCAAAAGAGAACCTTATGATAGTTTACTTGAGAGAGAGAGAGAAAGAGAGAGAGAGAGAGACTAGAACATGAAGAATTAAACACTGTTCACAGACCATTTCTTTTAAAAAGTCACAGATTCTTAATTCTATCCCCTATAGAAAGACTATCTGGACAAACATGTTTATGTTGTTTGACTTAGCTAATTAGCTGTGTGTATGACATCGTAATTGCTGTTTGTGGGTAGTGAGTTTTATTTTGTATTTCATAATGACTATGACCTAGAGCTATAAGTTGGCCTGCAATTAGACAATGTCAAGTTCAATTAAGAAGCTCTGGACTTAAAACCAGGCTACAGCTCTAGTTCACTGCTAGGTAGATATGCTTATGTGCCTATAAGCAAGGGAGGAGGGTGGGGACAAGTGAAGGACAGGGAAAGAGGCTCGTTATGAGATCTGAGGTAGTGAATACAGTAGGGATCAGTTTCACAAACAATGCGGGCATGTCAAAGTCACCACTTTTAGGGTATTGTTTCCATGATGAGCAGGTTTTGGGTAGAACAAAGTAACTCTCAGTTTGCAGAAACCCTGGGGAAGGCAGCCAATTGATTCACCAGGGACTCTTTAAGTATGAATCAGTAAAGCAGGCTGCCTGAGACACAATCAGGAAACTGTAGTCTTACTTTAGCACATGTTTGGTGTTGGCTTCAGTAAAGAAAGAAAAGGTCAGAATATGAATGCTCAATGCCTTACATACGCGAGCTTTTCTTTTCTTTGACTCAACTGACTGAAAACCAGTGACTCACATTAAAGACAGTTTAGGTAAAAAAACCAGGATGCCAACAACAGTGGCTGGCTTTGCCGTTTCAAAGTCAGTTGATCTAAAGTTGCTGAACTTCTGCAATTAGTTTTGGTGTGAGATCCCAGTATACCGGTCTGCAGATTTTGTTCCTTGAATTTCTGGATTAAGCACAATCACCATGGTCCATCTGTGCTAAAACATGATTGCTTTTCCCAAGCTGCAGGGATTCTATTTTCTTCTGGGCATACTTCAGTTGGATCTTCAGAGCATCGTTATCTGCTTTCAGGGTATTAATTTCCTAAAGGGAAATGAGAACAAGGCATGTTAATAGATCGGAAATTAGTTACAGCATCAAGAGCATTATATTTGATTGGCATCTCCTATTCACTGTGGTTAAGAATTGTAAACTATTTTCAAAGTAGTTATTTAGCTGTGAGTGTAAAATAACACATTAACTATCATGGGCATGAACAAAGAGCAATTACTCTTTGTTATCAGATCCCAGATGTGAGTGGCTAGCAGACAGAACAATCTGTTCTTGGGCATTGGGTGGAGGAAGACACAACTTTTGGGTAGTGTGAGGCAGGCATGGTAACTTGGTAGAAAGTAGTCTGTGGTCTGGTCTGCTCTGAACTATGAAAGCAGTGCTTCAAAGCTCTGTGAAATGAGATGTCACAGTTAATGTAACCTAAGTTCATAACCTCCTGTTCCTGATAACTAATACTCCTTTTTGATGGAAGAATTTTATCTCCTAACTTGGGATATAGTGTTTTAATGGCAGTAACCTAACTGTATTGCCCCTGGTTGTTTCCCAGGCTTCTGAGTTTGAGGAAAGTGTCCTTATGCTGGACTGATTTACATGGGCATCATAAAATACAGGTGCATTGTCTAGTTAATTGGGCGCCCTCTGGGGTCTCGCACGAAATCACCTAGAGTTCTCTCTACTAGCTTATGTGAGATTGATCACTTGTGAGCCTGATATTGCTATGTGATAGCAGAATGGCTGTCTGATAATAGGGGTGCTTATCCTCACCCACACTCTGGAAATAGGTGTTGGGTACACATTTTGTAGAAACAGAAAATACTGACACAGTTTTAGAGCCCAGACATATCTGACCCAGAGTCTTAGTTTCCTTTGTTATTTGGTTCCATGCTGGTTCGGAGATATTACGTAAACTAAAATAACATGTTATCAGATGTCCTTATCGGATGCTATTTGAAATATCAGATGTCCTTATCGGGTGCTATTTGAAATATCAGATGTCCTTATCGGATGCTATTTGAAATACAAATTTAACTGCACTTGTTCCTTGTGGCTAGGACCGTCAGACTAAAGACCAGTCATTGCAGGACCCTAATGGAAAAGCAGAGCACATGATTGCTCTTCTAAAATGGTTGTAGAGAATTCTGGCTCTCAGGTTTCTGTGATGCAGGTAAAAGAAAAGAGAAACAGCTAATAAATCATCAGGGATCATGGTCCTGGTGACTGGTCACTTGCTCCTTGTGGCATTTTTCACAACTAGGGTGCTGCCTCTAATGGACATGTAAGAATTGGAATCTCAACCTGGACTCAGCCCTGAATTTTACAGAGGACCAAACAGGATGTCGTGTTTAACAACTGGCGTAAGAAATGTCTGGGATTAGATCTCAGCACTCAGGAGGAAGAGGCAGGCAGATCTCTGTGAGTTCAAGGCCAGACTGGTCTCCAGAGGTTGTTTCCAGACAGCCAGGGCTACACAGAGAAATCCTGTCTCAAAAACAAACAAACAAACAAAACAACAAAAAGAAACCAAACAAAAACAAAACAAAAAACCAAACTCAAACCAAACAAACAAAAAACAAGCAAGCAAAACAAAACTACAACAACAAAAACTAAAACAAAGGAACAAATAAACAAAAGAAATGTCTTAGCATCTGAGACCAAAGTCCTCTACTTTTATCATGTTCGGTTTTCAAGATTTCTTTTATTGTTCTAAAAGGTAACAATTGGCAGTTTCTCCTAAGGTGGCTACCTTCTGACTAATTTGTTTGCATTTTAAAGGTACTTTGAGTAAAAGACATCTTTTCATTGAGAAAATATGTTGTTTTTTTGGTCCCGTGTTCCTCCTGATGCCACCGTCTTCAGTCTAGTCACCAAATCAAGATACAGACACATTGCTCTCTGACTCTCCTGGGAGCCTGGCAAGGAGGGAACCTTGCTGGTAATTGATGCCAGAGCCTTGGGAGCAGCTTCACTGTATAGCATACAGATAGGCACACTAAACTAGGTTAATCGTGGCGTATGTACTGACAGGCCTACAAACAGGATATAAACCTTGATGTCTGAGGGGAAAGGGCAGGAAGACATTCATTAGTAAAGTTAAACATTATTAAAGCTAATGTCTCCTTTCTTCTTTGCCACTAAGATGGCTTAGATTACCTATATTTGGCAACTTTCTTCCTTTTTATTCTCTGCTGACCTAACCTAGTAATCATCTTGATTTGAATCTTCACTCTTTTGTGGTTCCCATTGGATTTTACTTCAGTGAGAGAGCTAAAGAAAAAAGGGGGGGGGGGTGAGAAGGAGGTACCTGTTCCAGTTCTTGGTAGGTCCGGAGCCTGAGGTGAAGCTCTGGCTTTGGTTTTATAAGGGACTCTTTGTTCTCCCACTTGACGAATGCCCGCTTTCGGACCAGCGCTGGGCTGGGGCATGGAGATGCTGGACTGTGTACATACAGAGCGCCTTGCGCTGACTTCCTTGGAGAAGACAGCACAAAGTGACCAGGGGCTGTCTCACCGCCAACCCAAGGGAACGATTCTGTCTGGGTGGTCTTGTGGGCAACAGTCCTCTTCAGCCGAACTGAAATTTTCTGTGAGGATACTCCCAGGAGCATGATGGTCCGATCCTTGCTTTCCTCACCGTGGTCCACAATTTCTCCGTTTTGAAAAATGAAAGATCCATCTTCGGGTGCTGTGGACAGATGCATTTGTTAGTGCTCTCAGACAAAGGTGAATTCAAGAATCTCCACCTTTGTTTTAATGAGACCTTTATCTCAAGAGTTCCACATTCCAAGCAGCTTCTGTGTTCAGATACCCAGTGTCAGGCTTGAGTAGAAGTAGAGAGTTTGCATCAGGATCCATCCACACCAAAGAAAGAACATGTTTTCTTTTTCACCCTTTAAAAAAATTTTTTAATGTGTATGCATATTTTGCCTGTATTGTGTATGTATGTACGGCACATGCATGCAGTGCCCTTAGAGGTCAGAAGTGGATTTCAGATCCCTTGGAACTGGAGTTACTGATGGGTACTGGGAACTAAATCCAGGTCCTCTGCAAGAGCATCAGCTGCTCTTAACCTGAGTCATCCCTCCAGCCCTCAAAGTATCTTTTTCTGTTTACACAAAAGTTACCTAGACAGTTATGGTTCCTATAAAGTTAGAATTCCTGCTTTGATGTAGCAAGGGTTCCTAAGCACTTGTAAATATAGCAGGATAAATGTATAGTAAATGCTTTCTGTGGACTCTGGGTCTTGAGAGCTCCTGTTACCCAAGAGTTTGATCCAGCAATCATGGCAAGAAGTCAGTATCTTCCCTTGGTGTAGGTGCCCAATAGCACCTGATGACTTTCATGTCCAACTTCCACTCTATTACAGCACTCAGAGAGTTAAAATCCATGACAAGTCAGCCATGGTACAGCAATTGGGTCAAGGTTAACTGGAAATATCAACATGCAATGATCCTTCTTACACTCTAAATTTGACCCTCCCCGTACATATTCACAGCAAACATTCCCAGTGCCTACTTACCATGGAGCAGATCTTTGGTTCCCAGCGGGCAAAGGCTGGACATGGGCACCACAGAGCTGATGTTCTCTGTGGATAGTGCTGGACTCTTGGTTCGTTTCTTGCACTCGAACACCACCAGGTCTTTGCACTGTTTGTGGCAGTTCATCCCGCAGTCTGCAGACAAGACACTCTGCTCAGACGTCTTTCACTTCTCTAGCATCTCTCTCACAACCAAATTGGTGGAGGGCTCTCTTGTCAGACCTGGCTGGTCTAGCCTCTGGAGCTAGGACGCCTGACGTTCTTAAGGAATCTAGGGAAGATCATCTCATCACACTTAATCCCCTTGGTAAGCCCTGGAGCTTGTTATCAGGGAGTCTCAGAATCAAGCATCCTCTCCTCATCTGGAGAGAAGAGATGCTGACTTGGCAAATTAGGTCCTGAGGTATCTGCTGATAAAAGGAAAAACTGACCTGGGCCTTTAGTAACCTTGCCCACAAGTGATTCCCTTTCCCTGAGGATCTATCCTACAAGGAGCACAGCCATCTGTATTTCCAGAGCAACTGAGGCAAAGAGAGGGTCTTGTAAAGGGCAAAAAGCTGCCTGACTGGTCTCATAGGCATCCCCTAAGGCTGGCAACAATCCCTCTCAGGGGTTCTTCAGAAACTGGTTTGGATGCAAGGCTCTGAACTCAGCCAAGAAAGTTTGGATTAAATGAACAACTACATACAAGAAGTGTTATCAAGGTGAGCTCTTCAGATGAAGGAAAATGACCCTAGTCCCTGAAGCTGAGACTTACCTTTGCAGCGATAGCCTTGTTTGATCACGCCCCAGAGCTACAAGGCAGAGAAGAGAATAAGCCATATGTCATTCACCTGTCTGGTGGGAGGCTGCGCCTTGGCACTCACTCTTTGTCCTCATTCTACTGTCAATCACATGGGTAGATTCTGGTGGGCCCCTCATGTCCTGCTCCTCTGACAAGAAACTGCTGATCAAAGACAGCTGCTACCTATGCAAGAGCTCTGTATGACCCAGCACAGGCCTGATGTGGATGAACCCAGACCAACAGGCTCCTTAGGACTGAGTATGCAGTCCTAGGTCAGAAACTTCACTTTGGAAGGAATTATTAGTGGAGTTGGGACAGAAGACAAACAGCACTCAAGTAATCTTTGAGATACAATTTTTTAAGAAATTAATTTATTTTTGGATGACTTCCCTCGAGTGTATAATACATTCTAGTCACACTCATCCCTTCACCCCATCCTCTTCTACCCCCCTCCCAGTCCTACCGACCCCTCCTCTCAGTATTTTCCCTCCCACTGTTCTGTGACATGCTGAATTTAACCAGGACGTCCTTGTGGGCATAGGCGTGGAGAGACCCACTGGAACATTGGTAACTTCATTTCTTTTGAAAGGGGAAGGAAGACATCTCAATTTCCAATTCTTTAACATTTGAAACAGCATGTAACACCTTTAAAAGGTCTATCCAAATTTCGAATTTCTGTATCATTTGTCCCAGAATTTTAATGCACCAAGGAAGAAAAAAGCAAGCAAGCAAACAAACAAACAAAAAACCAAAAACCAGGAAAACTTAGATACAGGCTAAACCCATACTATAGAGGACTATGTTTTCTGGGAGTTCTCTTGGGCTCTGAGCTGAATTAATGAGCGAGTATATGAAGATTTTGAGGCCATGACTGTTTTACTAGTTTAAACTGGCCTGTGTGCATGCACGCACAAGCACATACACACACACACACACACTCCAAGTTCAACTCACCAAGTCCAACACATGCTAAGAATAACTTACAAAGCCAGCACAGTTGTCACAGAAGGTGGGCTTCAGGTAAGTGGTCTCTTGAAAGTTGTGTGGAAAGCCTAGGCCCAGCTTGGAATAGATGGAGCTTGCCCTCATGAAGTAGGCTGTGATCTCGTCTCTGCTGATGAGGCCTTCCCTGCAGCAATGACAGGCAAGAAGGTGAATAGAGGAAGGGTGGCCTCTCGCCTTCGCAGTCCTCCCTATGGCTGCTTTCTTGAGTTCTCATAGCAAAGGCACAGGATAGCAGATAGTGAGGAAGAGAGGCAGCCTGACTGCTCTTCACAGCTGGGAAAGGGCCAAATGTGTGTGTGTTCAACACTCAAAAGGGAAGTGATGTGGAATGTGTGTCTAGAGAGGCAAAGGCGGTATGCTCTGGTGTTTCCTATCTCTGGCTTGAGATAGGAAAGATATGTGTAGAACCTACTGGTCATGCATTTGGTTTTCTGTGGAGAACTAAGATAAAGCTTTTATTGCCAAGAGACAAACACAGAAAGTGTTGATACAACATGGATTGTTTCCATAATCTGTAACACCAAAGCAAGGAGAGCTAAATGTTTCCTCCAGCTGGTGGCATGGGGAGGCTTTGCATGTGAACTATGCAGGAATCCCATGGCTTTCACAGTCTGCTTCAGTTCAGACTAAGGGAGAGAGGCCTTCACTTGGTGGTGGCTAGCTCTTCCCAGCATGGATCATGTAGGCATGACAGCACGTGTGTCTGTGAGGTCTTCAGTGACCACTCCCAGCCTCACACGCCACACCTCACCTATCTTTGTCCATCACACAGAAGGAAAACGGAAAGCTTGCTGCGATCTTCTCAAACTCCTCCTGAGAGATATAGCCATCCTGGTCGAGATCATAGTTCTTAAAGACAGACTGAAAAAAAACCAAAATCTTCCATTTACTGAAGAGAAACCACTCATCCCTCACACCAGGGCACATCCCAGGCCTCTGTTGTCCTAGTCACTACAGGCTACCCAAGTGGCTACTGCACACAGTTACTGCACTGTGTAAAGGACTGTGTCAGTTCTCCCTCCACTCTACCCTCCCTGCAGGGCCTGTTCCCTTCTCTAGGAAGCTCACAGCTTAGCCTAATTGGAAGTGCTTCCTCCTTGAATTCTGTGCTCCTCATTGCTCTGCAAGTGTGACTCATGTATAAAGACTGCCACATGCAAATGGCCCCTCCTCACGAGTTAGCGGGACTAAGCAGTGCCAGGTTTCCTAGTCTCCTGCTTAGCATTATTATATGTTGACATTTGCCCCATACCAACCAATAACTGTTAAGCATACGCTCCCCCGCAAGGGCTTTTAAGCAAGGCAAATCCATCCTACTGGAAACTATTGTGTCGCCATTTCCTCTGAAACATCCACGTGTGTGGAGTGAAGCCGCTCTGTGTTCCCAGTCTCGGTACTCTCACCTTTGTGTCTCCTATCACTCTGGACCTAAGATTTTGCCTGCTGAAACAGGTACTCACATCCACCATCCTTTGGACGTGCTTGCTGATGGTCTTCGGGTCAGGTTTGGGAGATACTCCAGAGGCCCAGTCCACTACAACCGGTGGCTTCGAAGGTGTCAGCGGCTAAAATGGAATAGGAAAACCTTTGTGACTAATACAGGATAACAGGGCTCCTTCCATTCCTGATACCTCGGTGTGGTGTGCTGTAGCAGCAGAAGCAGCACAGGTTCCTAAAGTGCTCCTACATGACCCCCAGCGACAGTTGTCATCACCTGGTCTTAGGAGAGAGACCTGGACAGGCTTTACCTGGAGGCAGACAACACTGTGCCTCTCACAGCACTGTGTCTCATGCCACTGCCTCCTGTTTTCTTTTCATTAATTTATTTACTCACTTTACAGCCCTCCTCCCTCCAAGTCCCACTCTCTCACCCTCTTCCCCCATTCCTCTCTCCCCTTCTCTTTAGAAAAGGGGACACCCTGCCCTGTACCAATCAGCCCTAGCACATTAAGTTACACCAGGACTAAGGTCATTCTCTTCCACTGAGGCCGGACAAGGCAGGCCAGCTAGGGGAAGGGATCCAAAGGCAGGCAACAGAGTTCGAGTAAGAGACAGCCCCTGTTCCAGTTGTTAAATTCCCATGTAAACACAAGCTGCACGTCTGCTACGTATGTGTTGGGGGCCTAGGTCTGGTCCGTGCATGCTGCTTGATTGGTGGTGCTCTGTGCGCCCCCATGGGCCCAGCCTCCTCTCATTTATAAGTCCTTGGTAGATTGTACCATTCACTGTCCGCACAGCAGTCCCTTCATCTAAACCATAAGTTGTTTATAGATAAGAACTGTATGTCACACATATGCTGAGCAGCTTTCTCTGTGCTTTGCACAAAGCCGAGTACACAGCTGAAACAATATACATAGTAAGCAGCAGAAGGCCAGTGGAGAAGGAACTTGATGAGCTTTAAAACCCTGCCACACTCAAGAGTCTTAGCATGAGAAACTCACCGGGGCTCTGTGGTTCCTTGGTTCACGGGCATAGGAAAGCTCATAGATTTCGTCTTCTGTGTAGTAGAGATCCAGGGATAACTGCAGGTTGAAGCAGAACACTGTTAATTTCTGGGACACTGTCTGCCTTTCCCAGAGCTGAGGCGTCTTTCTTGGTTCAGTTTTCCAGTGGTTCATCTTTTTGGTGCTTAGCAGAGTTTTTGTGTTTATTTTTAGTTTTATCCATTTTATCTTATGTGTGAGTATTTTACCTGCATGTATGTATGTGTACATGCTTTGTACCTGTAGAGGTCAGAAGAGAGCATTAGAGTCCCTGGAACAGGAGTCACTGATGTTTGTGAATCACCATGTGGATGCAGGGAATTGAACCATGGGTTTCTATAAGAGCAACGGGTGTCCTTAACCAACGAGCCATCCAGACCCAGCAGTCTGTTTTTAAAACTCACTAAGTGCTGGCCAGTAAGATGTCATAGCAGGTAAAGATACCTGCTGAGATCTGAGATCAATTCCTGGAACCCACAAAAAGCTACAAGAAGAGAAATGACTCCACAAGGTCATCTTCTAACATCCATACTGTACCATGGTATACACACATACATACACACACGTACACACACACACACA
>JADRCH010000088.1:5258770-5340960 GCA_019843965.1 Rhynchomys soricoides
CTTCTTCTTCTTCTTCTTCTTCTTCTTCTTCTTCTTCTTCTTCTTCTTCTTCTTCTTCTTTTTTGGTAAAAGGTTACATAACAATTTTCTAAAAGTCTAATGATTATCAGGGGTGAAGGATATGTGTGCCCTCTTATAAGCATGCACACAGTATATCATATGAATCCCCCCGTGCCATAGCTTGATAGGCTGAGTGAATGCTGGAGTGGTACATGGGCACAGAGGGTGTGGGATGGGGAGGCAGGGCATGGGTAGCCTAAGGAATTCTGATGGCATTGGGTTTCCAGATCCCAGGATGCCTGCTAGGGAAGTCTTCCAGTGCCATGCCAAGGAGAGGTCATGCTGGGTTAGGAGGGAAACTAGCTGCTGACTTTCTCTGCTCATTCATAAGTTTTCTAGAGTAGGTTTCCTCTTGCCCCTTGTCTACGTACAGATATCCTTCGGAAGGACTTGAACTCAAGGTAGGTGAGGTGTTCAGACAGTTCTTCAGGTTCCAGATGGTCAAACAGCAGGGACACTTTCCGCTTCTTGCTGGTATTTGATTTTATCCTCTGAGTCAGTTTCCTGGACCAGTCTCGAGAATTACTTTTGTGAGTAAATAAGAAAGGGAGAAGAAAAGAATCAGTCACAAGTGCTTTTCCTGAGTAAGCATACTAGTGTTACCCACAGAATTCCCAAAGCACAGTTAGCTAGCTCCATTTGGCAAAAAGGATGCATTAACTGAGTTTCTTCCAGTCCATCTTGCATTTTCTGATAACCATTCAAAGAAATGAGCCTTTTGGGTGCAGCAAGAGAGACAGGAGGGCAGTGGGAAAGGGGCATTTTTAGGCCCTGTTCCTGGCTCTCCATCTGACTTTAGTATGTCTACTCCTTCGATATCTCTCTGTATTCCATTATTCCTGTTAGGGTTATGGGACTGTTGGTGGAAATCATAAATTTTCATGCCAGAAAAGCTCAGAAAAGAATAGGGAGAAGACACCATGTCTCAAGAAATCTCTGGCAACAACATGTGGTCACACTGGACAGAAACAAGTCATTTCCTTCCAATGTCCCCAGTTAAAAAAATGACCATATAAACTAACTGAACCTAGAATGACCCAGTTATTCCCCAATGTCCTCACAGCCTACCCCAGAATCTTTCTTAGTTTTAGTTTCACACTAAGCAGAGGGAAGCAGCCGGTGTTGAAAGGCAGCAGGGTACAGGCTTGGGTTTCTAAAAAGGCGTTTCGGAGAGTCTTGACTCTTGACACAAAGATTCCCTGGTTTTAAGCTTGGGAAAAGATACAAATTCTACAGACCTCTTCCCCACCTGTACTCACGACTCTCAAATGCCTGGCAAAGAAAAACGTAACTCATGATTCCTTAAATATATCAGGTCAGGAAATATCCTCGATTAGCAATTCTAAAGAATGCACCGTGAAAGACATCGTGAGAGGAAATATTAGAACAGAAGACTAAGGTTTTCAAGTGGCCCTCGGTTCTAGGGTTTTCATCTTTAAAATGAAAAGGTTGATATTTTTGGGTAAAAAAAAAATCTCTTTTATGTACCAAGTTATATAATTCCAAGCAGAGGAGAACAGAGGACCACACAGATTGATTTGGGATTGGGGAATGTGGCTTTGGAACCATCCCTTTGTGCATGGGTATCATAAGCAGTGCTTGGAGGGCAGCTACAACTCTACCATCAATTCTCATCTGAGCTGTGTCAAAACAGATGACAGCAATAAGTTGATGGATGGAGACCAGTCACAGACCAGAGTCTGTCACAGACCCGGGTCTGTCAATCATAGACCACAGCCAAAACCAGGAGTTTGGGTGAGTTGATCTCTCCAATGCTGCCGTTCTAGAACTCTGTGTTTTTGGGAATTTGTATTATTGCAAAACAATTGACCACACATAAAAACCCCAGCATGTAATATGTATGCTCTCCTTCCCCAAATTAAGAAGGGCTCATTTTCCAGAGTAAGCCAACTGTGTAAATAAGGAACCCAAAGAATGATGTGAAATGTCCCCCAGTTCCCTTGAAGCTATGGGAGTCGAACAGTCTTTCATAGATATCTGTGAATGTTCTAAATCTCTGCTTGAGACATTCTGTAATAGTTCCTGGTCCATGTAAGTTCAGCAGTGCTTGTTGCCTTAACTACTAAAGAGACCCTAGCCCAGACCCAAGCCTTTCAGTTTCTTGTGGGATGGCTACCTTCTAGTCAGGTCTGGCCCCCTCTGCTCTTTGCTCCCATCCCTTGCAACTTCTTTACTGGGTGGCCTCTCTGCTTTTCTATTAAATGTCAAGTTATCATTGGTGGGGCTCTCTGAACATGCCTGTCTGAGCTTCTTGGAGGTGGAGGCAGTGAGAGGCCCAGCATCATAACTCAGGTTACTAGAGGAATGTGGTTTCAAAGGACCCACCAGAACCTTGACACTCACATTTGCGTCGTGTCGATGAGGTGGCTGTGGGACTCCTCACCATTGGCTTTCACCAGGTCCTGAAACTCTTCCATGGTGCTGGTCAAGCTGGCATCCATTTTGAACATGATCCAGAATTCTGTTATCCAATACCTACAAGGAGGGAAAAAGAAAGAGCCTTGAGCCCTGGGCCTCACAGTTAGGCAGATTCCCAAAGGAATTTGTGTCTACAAAAAAGCACTCAGAAGAAGACAGAAGGAGATTTGTCCTGCGGCAAAAGATATGAGGGTAGAGGGCTCCAGGGAGGGAAGAAAACCATCTAGCAGGCTTCAGTGTCTCCACACACAAATTGTTTTGAGAAGAGAAGGCACATCATATGAAAGAACCCAGACAGGATCTAGACACGCTAATTATCTAAAAATGGTATGTTTATCTGTAAAATATATTTTTATTACATCTTAATATAACTATGAAAGTAATGTTTATCATAACCTGTAAAAACTAGAGAAGTCTTTATAACAGAAAGCTAAGCAAAAGCTATACAGTATAAAAGCGTATATATGTGTATATATGTGTGTGTCCTGGCACTTGCTTTGTAGACCAGGCTGGCCCTGAACTCAGAGATCTGCCTGCCTCTGTCTCCTACCCAAATGCTGGGATTAAAGGTGTGCTAAAGCAAGGGGATGAAGGGACAGGAGTAGCAAGCAGAAAGTAGTGAAAAAGACGTTTATGTTTCAAAATGCATAATAAACTTACGAACTTTATGTAACCTTGAAAAAACTAGTAAAAAAATACCAAACAACGAAATAAGTTTAAAAAAAAAACCTTCATGAAGGATATATACAAAATGGTAGTTGGTTATGAGCATTTATTATATTGTTTTCAGAACTTTTTAAATGTTCAGTGAGCTCTATTACCACAATAACTAAGGATAAACTAAAGAAGAAAACAGAGACCCTTGATTATCCTCTTAGCCTTCTCTTGATGCAAACTCATAAAACTAAGAGGAATACGAATAAAAACCCTAAGCACAGGTACACTAGAGGAAATCCACACTAGAGGAAATCCACTCTTTGGCTGACTTTCCAATATTAAGGCCTCTGCTGTCCAGGGGGCAGCCATCAGTGTCCAGAGGCAGCCTGCAGTGCCAGAGGCAGCCTGCAGTGCCAGAGGCAGCCTGCAGTGTGAGGAAGCCTACACAAGCCTGGGAGGGAGAGGCAGAGAGGATCAGCAAGAGCAGAATTGTAGGCAGCAGCTTCTCATCTCATCTCACTCCATACAGTCTCGAAATCACAGAGACATTACCTGACAAAATAGCAGATCTTCAGGCAAATTCCTGGAGAATTCTTTTCCAGTGCATCCTTATATGTAGGGTCATGGTTAAGGAAAATGGAGGCTGTATTACAGAAACCACCAAATACATTGGAAGTATTTTCCAAGTCAGCCCCTACAATGTGGGCAAACTGCCTCTTGCATATGCACAAGTGACTAGGAGCCCAGCTGAATGAATGAATTAGAAAGAGATGCCTTTCATCTTTTAAAGATTGTCTAGTAACTGATGTATGCAATAACTATCTAGGCAGTGATTTAGGGAACTCTCTACCTATATATATTCAAATGCATTGAAAATTAAAAAGCAATACCATGAACATTACACACACACTCACACACACACACACACACACACACTCACACACACACACAGGATAGGAATTCGTTCACTAACCTTGTATATCATGGCAAGACAGACAAAACCATGGAATAATAATAAAAAATACAACCAAAGGGCATTTTATCAGTCTTTATAATTATGAATATTTTGAAAGAACAAAAGAACATCCCAGTGTTTAAATGACTTTTGAGGTACAAGGCAAGAATATTTGTTTAAGAATCAGATGAGAATTCTAGTTCAGTGGTGAACGTGGGTGTGACCTACCATCTTTTTTCTTGACAGATTGAAGAACAAGCTACTTCTGTTTATCCCACAAGGCTATGGCTTCTTTCTCTTTTAACAATGGAGACATGATAATTGCAATACAGAGGTCAGTGAATTACAGCTGGGCTGGTGAGAGGGGTCCAGCAATGATCAGCTGAGATCACGTAACTGGAGTAGAATCGGCCCCCTCACAGTAGGTGTGGAACTGCTGGAAACCTCTAGAAAATTTTGAGTTAAATACAGAAAGTGCAGTGTTCCTAGAACCACAGTGCTGTGTTTACAAGGAAGGCCTGTGTGCATTTTGAAACCATGTACACCTCAATGATTTTGAGCATCTTGGACCCACAGGTTTGAAACTTCAGTGTTGGACATTTGATTAAGTGATATATATATATATATATATATATATATATATATATATATGCACATGCTTGCACATAAACACAGACACATGCATGTGTGCGCGCGCGAGCACACACACACACTCCTCTTTTGAAAGAGCTAAGATTTAAATGTTAAGTCAAAGTAACTGGTTTATTTTGCTGTGATTCCTCCTCCCTATCTTCCCAATACTTTGTGCACAGGAGCTGTGTTTGGTGCAGCCCTCAGACTAGGAAGCTTCCAAGCATCCTTCAGAAGGAGGAAGTTCACCAGTCCTCGGCTGTTGGGCCATGGCAAAGGCAGCTGGCTCAAGACTGTCCCTGCTGCTTCTGGTTTAGGCAATGGTATTGTTGCTTGTATCTGAAAATACAGAGCCAATGAAGGATTAAAGAGAAAGTGATATGCTAAGTGGAGTTAAAGAAAATAAAAACACAAGAGGCAAGCTAACAAATATATTTGAATACATTAAAATGCTAGCAGGACAAATCGGTCCAGACCTTTGAGAAAACAGTTTATGATAGATAAATGCAAACGTAAAAGTCATCTTGGGCCCACAGATTGGTGGAGGACATCATTGTGTGAAACTACCCATAAAAGATTTCCGAGTGAGACGACCCTGTGTGCACATATGCTCAGGGGAGAGGTCACATTAGGACCTGGGAAGGACATGGGAGGCTACAGTTCAGAATTTCTTGGGGAAGGGCCTCAGAGGCATGGGCTCTGGTGATGTCCAGTGCTTCTGGAAGGTATGAGCAAAGTCCACTGGGCCTGGCAGCTGGGAGGCCACAGCAACACCGGAGGAAAGTCTGAGTGCTTGGTAGGAGCTGCAGTTGTGCTTAGCAGTGAATGGGAGTGGAGATTGGACATTGTGAAGGCAGACTATTTAAGAAGGTTTCACATCAGATTTCTAATCCTAACAGTCGAATAAAGGGGAAACAGGGTTAAGAGTTTATTTTTAGACTAGGGACATTTGAATGTGTCATGGCTGGGGAGCAGGTGCCACTGAAAGGCTGTGCAAAAGCACAGAGGGGGTGGGGGTGGAGTGTGGAGGATGTGATGGGCGGGCAGTGTAGGGGTTGCTGCAGAAACAGTACCCAGTGGTGCTCCAAAGGAGGCCACTCAAGTACAAGTAGTCCCAAGGCCGCAGGCCAGCGCATTTTGAGGAAGGAGTGCTTAATTGCTGGTGTTGTTCACAGTTGCTGGTGCATGGAGTCATAAAAAACCAGACTGAATTGGTTTGAAACTCTCTGCAGAAGCAGTGCCCACTCATCACAAGAATCTCTACCCTGGGACCCTGGTCTCTAAGATGGAAGAGACAGCTTCATGACAGTTTAGAGAAGTTTCTATGCCAGGCTGTAGTGTTTCTTGTGTTTCCTGGAAAAGGATTTGCACAGTCACATGTCCTGACTCGGCCCTAGAGACCTGGGCCTCAGATG
This sequence comes from Rhynchomys soricoides, assembly GCA_019843965.1. Taxonomy (NCBI): domain Eukaryota; kingdom Metazoa; phylum Chordata; class Mammalia; order Rodentia; family Muridae; genus Rhynchomys; species Rhynchomys soricoides. The sequence goes on from JADRCH010000088.1 coordinate 5,264,927, forward strand.
CTAGCTAACTGGTTTCATGTCTCCGACTGCACTTTTCCTTTGAGGACAACAATTCACCATATCACCAGCATTTTGAAGGAGAAAGCCAGCAACTTCCATACCCTACCACGGGAGGTCCACATCCAGCAAGGTCTAACTAGCCCACAGTCAGTGCCACAGCCTAGACCAAGAAGGCTGTGTAGGATCATGTAGCTGAACCTTTCTTCAGAGCCTAGGCGGGCTGAAGAGCTCATATAAAGTCCCTCAAGAAATGTATCATTCAAGATTCACAATTGTCCTAGTCTGCCTGTATAGGATGAATATGATTTGTGACTAATGTATAATGTATATAATGTATAATGAAAGATTTTTTAAAAAAAATTAACAGGCAATATTAATATTACTTGTATTTGTATACTGACTTTCTTGACCATCTACCACACAGAGAAATCTGCATAAATAATATTGTTCTACCTAAAAGAGGCTACACACACAGGTGCATACATATAGGTTTGTAAACATACAGGTCTGCGCACGTGTACACACACACACACACACACACACACACACACACACACCAGTGCTCAAATACACATCCATACCCTTAAAAGTATAGGCAAAGGCATTTACTGCTCATGTTTATTCCAAATCAACTAAAATGAAAGCACACTTGAAGTAGCAGCATACTTTCTGATGCCCAAGGATATAGATTCATGAGTTTTTGTAACAGCTCGGCCGAGGAGATGACAATCCGGTGCATGGTTAGCATGACTTGTAACAGTTGGTTACTTCGACACAGGTTTCCATCTGCATCTGAAAGTGCAAAGAACAGCATGTGAGTCTCTCAGAAAGAGATGGCGTTGGGGGGGACCCTGACCCGCCTTCAAAACTCCAGGGGACAGACAGCTTAGGGCTGTTCAAACACAGCTCTCTTTCAGTTGCCCAGTGCTTCGCCATGACTTTACTCCTGGATTTTACCATCTTCCTGTACCCCTTGTCTATCCTCAATTGCTTATGAATCAAGTTGCCCCAAAGATGATAGAGTCTTATCAAAGGGATAAAGTCTACATCCAGATGGAAAGCAGAGGTAGTTGTAGGATTTATGGAACCCAATGTTTATGCAATTGGAGGTTGAGAAGAACTTTCTCTAGCATCAGAGTGGGAAGCCACAGGATTAATATGCAGTTAAAATAAATACCTTTCAAAAATTTTACAAAGGCACATGGCTAGTTGGATGCATTTCTAGGGCTGTGTCCTGGCCTTGGGCATGCAAGTGAGGAGCCTGGAGTCCAAGCTGTCCCATTTCTAAGGGCCCCGTGGTGAAATGAAAGTCAACATTACATATGAAAAGTAGCGGTAGATTTTGATGATCCATGATGACTTACAAAAAGCACCACTAGCTGCATATTTCCATATCCCATTGGGTAGCAAGCTGTGTTCTATACAGTAGCATTGAGGGTAAAGATGCCCTTTGGAGTGGTTTTGAGCACTGGTTTTGTTTCTATGGTATGAAATGTTAGGGGCTGTGCTGCTTGTCCCTACCCTGTCTACTCACTGACTTTCACCATGAATCTCATTAGTCAGGAACACTTGCTAACTGGGTTCCAGTTGACTTTAATTTTTTGAAATAATCAGCAAGGGATGAGAGGAGAAAGAAGTCATGTTGTTTCTTTCTTATCCCTCTCGGCTTTGACCTGTTTCCTACCTCCTGCATGAGTTGTCATGGTGGTTAGTCCTTCCCTCATGGCTACCGTGCTCACTACAATCTCAGTCTTTTCTCCTAACTTACTGGACCTAAGGATGGAGATGACCGCAGGTGATTGGGTAGTTATGGTGTAACATCTCTCAGTTCCACTCTCATCTCCATAAGTAAAACTGTCTGTCCGTCTGTCTGTCTGTCTATCTATCATCTATTATTTATCTATATCTATCATCTATCTACCTATCTATCATCTAAACCTATCATCCTATCTATATTTATCTACTATCTATCTGTCTGTCTGTCTTAGACAGGGTTTCTATTCCTTCACAAACATCATGACCAAGATGTAAGTTGGGGAGGAAAGGGTTTATTGAGCTTGTACTTCCATGCCGCTGTTCATTACCAAAGGAAGTCAGGACTGGAACTCAAGCAGGGCAGGAAGCAGGAGCTGATGCAGAGGCCATGGAGGGATGTTTCTTACTGGCTTGCTTCTCCTGGCTTGCTCGGCTTGCTTTCTTATAGAGCCCAAAACTATCAGCCCACAGATGGTACCACCCACAAGGGGCCCTCCCATCTTGATCACAGATCTCATAGAGGATCTCATAGAGGAATTTTCTCAACTGAAAATTCCTGGATCTCATAGAGGAATTTTCTCAACTGAAACTCCCTTCTCTGTGATAACTCTAGCTTGTTCAAGTTGACACAAAACCAGCCAGTTTTTTGTCAACTTGACACACAAATACATCACTATTAAGCCTCAATCCTTACTTTCTTATTCATCCCCAAGATCTAAATAACTTTACAAGTCCCATACTCTTTGCAAATTCTTACATATTAAAATTTCAATCTCTTTAAAGATATCAAATGTCTTAGAATTCAAAGTCTTTTTACCATCAAAAGTCTCTTAACTATGGGCTCCAATAAAATAACTTCTTCCTACAGGAGGGAAAATATATCAGGTACAGTCACAATCAAAAGCAAAATCAAACTCCAACTGTTCAATGTCTAAGATCCACTCACGAACTTCTGGTTTCCTCCAAGGGCTTGAGTCACTTCTCCAGCACTGCCCTTTGTAACACACACCTTGTCTTCTAGGCTCCAGCTGCCTGTACTCCACTGCTGCTACTGTTCTTGGTGATCATCTCATGGTGCTGGCATCTCCAAAACACTGCTGTCTTCCACTGCAACTAGGCTTTACCAACAGCCTCTCATAGGGTCTCTTCATGGTGCCAAGCCTCAACTCCTTTTCATGACCTATTCAGTCCTGGGCCATCAATTGCAACTGAGGCTGCACCGTCACCAATGGTCTTCGGAGGTCTCTCACAGTACCAAGCCTTAGCTGCTCTTCATGACTCCTTCATGCCTTCAAAACCAGTACTACCTGGGTGACTTTTACACATTACCAAGTCCAGCCACAGCACAAGGTACAACCCTGACTATCTCTGGAACGCAGCATCTGTGCTCTCAGAAAACACTTCTCAGATTTCATCTCAGTGATGCTGGTCTCTTCCCAATCACTGCCAATTTCCCAGCTCCAGCCAACCAGCATCAATAGTCCCAGCAATGCAAAGTCCTTGCTTTAGTAGTTTTGGCATCCTGTCAATCATAGCTGATCCTTCAGCCCCAGCTAACCAAAACCACAGAATCTTCAGTCAAAATAGCAGTGGCCCTGGTAAGAGTCTTTAATCTTCCCTCTGAAATTTCACAAGTCAGGCCTCCATCTTCTGCACTGTTCTCAACATTATCTTCCGAGCTCCTACACAACATCCCACAGAGCTCTTAACATCGAATGGATCTTCTAGCCCAAAGTTCCAAAGTCCTTCCACAGTCCTCCTCAAAACATGGTCAGGTTGTCACAGGAATACCACCACTACACTGGTACCAAATTGTCTTAGTCAGGGTTTCTATTCCTTCACAAACATCATGACCAAGAGGCAAGTTGGGGAGGAAAGGGTTTATTGAGCTTACACTTCCATGCTGCTGTTCATCATCAAAGGAAGTCAGGACTGGAACTCAAGCAGGTCAGGAAGCAGGAGCTGATGCAGAGGCCATGGAGGGATGTTTTTTACTTGCTTCTTTCTCCTGGCTTGCTCAGCTTGCTCTCTTATAGAACTCAAGACTACCAGCCCAGGGATGGTACCACCCACAAGGGGCCCTCCCTCCTTGATCACTAATTGAGAAAATGACTTACAGCTGGATCGCATGGAAGAATTTTCGAAACTAAAACTCCCTTCTCTGTGATAACTCCAGCTTGTGTCAAGTTGACACAAAACCAGCCAGTACACTATCCATCCATCTATCTGACTACTGTCCATCTACAATGCCTTCTAAAATACATTGTTAAAGTGGTGATCGTTTTCATTCTGTTTCAGGTTCAGTGAGTTGTAAGTACAGGACATGGTCTCTGAAGTCCTGAATCCTCAAACACTGATCTAAAGTCACATGTCATTGAGAAATCTCCATTGCTTACTGGTTCTCTACAGCCCTCACTGCCTGCCTCCCCTTTACCATGGAAAGTCATGTGGAAGCCCACATCATCTCTTGTTCCCATCTCCTCTTTCCAAGGGCTGCTAAGCTTATTTACCCTGGTGAGCCTGCAGTATCAACATTTTCCCTGTCAGCTTTTATGCCACATGCTCCCATGTTTTCTACATAAACTAAAGGTAAATCCATCCTGGATCTCTGCATTTCTGTTTCCCTCTTCTTCAAGATCTCAGGGTTACCCCTTTTCCCCTTCCAGCCACTTGTCAATCATTCCATTTCAACTTCTGTCTCCACAAGTCTGTTTGTTGGATAGTTGGTTCTACAGTATCTCTGTACTTAGCCTAGGTTGGTCTTGGACTGGAGACCTTCTTGCCTCCACCTACCAACTGCTGAGATCCCAAGCATGAGCTATCATAACTGGATTAACTATTTCATTTCCAAGGTTATCAACCAGTTCCACACTTCATTAGCTTCCCTGTCCTCATCTTACTTCATGATTCAGTTAGTCTTCAGTCCAACTGAAGCCACACTGATGAGTCTCCTCCCGAAAGGCTTTCTTCTCTTGGCTCCATCTCTGTACACTCTGTCACGTCTCTTTCAGGCTCCTCTTCTGTCTCCTTTCCCTCTGCTAAGCTCTTAAATGTCAGCTTGTGCTACACTTTAATCCTCCCACTTCCTTTTGCTAACATTTTTTTAAAATTGAAAACTTCTTAAATTTTAAATTAAAAAGTGAACTCTTTCTCTAGATGAATTAATCTAGGCTCTGACTAACACCCTCTCTATGTGAATATCAGCCAACTTCTGTTTTCAGCATGGAGCACAGACTTAATATGTCCAGTCGCATCATCTCCATAAAGACTTAAGTTCATGTGAACTTATCCAGACAGAACTAACTCTTGACTTCTCTGATTTATTTCTCCTCTACCCTTCCCTATCTACAGAAATGGCACTATCACCCTCTGAGTAACCCTCTTTAGTAACCCTCTGAGTTACTAAAATTAAACCTAGAATTCCCTTGCAGTTCTTCCCTTTCCCTATCACCTGATCCGTCAGTGAGTCTTGATCATGTTTCTAAAACACACCTGTAACCTGCTTACTTCTCACTAGCTTGGCTGTCTGTCTAGAGTAGACATCGTGATGCAACAAGCTAACTGGCCAGCTCTTCTGCTCTTTTCTACCCACAATCTCTTCTCCACACAGATCCTGAAGCCGGGAAAATCAGGTCACATTCTTAGAACAATCCAAGTTACATTGTCTTTATGGTGGCCGGCAGAACTCTAAATGTCCTGGCCTCTTTGAATACAGCCCACTTCATTTTGAAGATGTTTTCCCCTCTCTATACTTCCGCTTCCACTACACACACTCTGATCCTGCTGCTCAATTATGGCTGTTGCATTTACCATGGGCCTCAATGTTATCTTTTTCCCACTGGATCTGTCACAGCACATAAGTATCATCTCATAAGAGCTCTTCCTCTGACTAGCTAATGTAGCCATTACTCTGCTTGAATTTCTTCATAGCACATATGATCCGGTTGTCCCACTGGTCTTTTTAAAATGTTCAGCTTTCAAAATTTTCAACAGAATACAGATTTTCTGGGTCCTGAGTCTTGTGCTTCCCCAACTCATAGTCTATTTTCATAGTCCAGTCTAGTGCTGACACACGGTGGGGACGTGGGCAGAATAACAACATGGCACAGGCCAGATAGCAACCCCCTGACGGTTGTGTCTTGTTGCTGATTCACTTGCCTTTTGCCATTGGCCTTTCCACCCATACTCATCTTCTTCTTAGCCAGTTATTATTTTTTTTTTTAAACTTTAAAGTTGCAGTTTGGTAAAAACATTTCTATGAAACATTCATTTAACCCGATTACAGTTTTGTAAATATCCCAACCATAATTCTTTGAAATTTATAATCTGTAAGATAGGATTGGAGCTGTTTTCTGTATGTATGTTTTACGCCCCACATCTATGGAACTATGCTCATGTGCTGGTTGATAGAGATACCTTTGCTGAGGTCTCAGCTTCCTTGGACCAGTAAGCTAGTATGAATAGGTTCTTCTCGTGATGACAGGACACTGAAAGCTACACGGAAATGTCCAAGGCCTCCTAAACTATGCTGGGAAGTGGCCGGCTGTCTCTTGCCTCATTCTGTTGGTTAAATAGATCATGTTTTAGAATCTAAAGTTGAAGGGCAGGAACTTCAAGTCACGTGAGAAGCTTTAGACAGACAGAGGGGGAAATGAGGACACCAACACAACAGAAATGAGGAGAGCTATAGGGAGTAACTTTTCAAGGCAACATTTGACAGCATGATTTACAACATGTTTTTCTTCAGAGGAGTGGGAGTGGTCATATCCCTTGACACCATGGTGCAAGGCAGGAGAAGCTACAAACCATACATGTGAGAGGCACACACTAATATGGTCACAAATTTATTCAGGATGGACTCACCCTAAGACTTGTTATCCCCACATTTCCTTATGGCTGGCAAGTACCTTCCATGGCTTCCCACACAGGATGGAAGGATCCCAGAAGGATCCTCAGTGAGATCATGCAAGGTCTTTGGAAGGATTCACAGATCTAAAGAGGCTTACCATGTAGAAGATTAAGCAGACACTGAAAGTGTCTTCAAATATTTTATATTACTTGTTGGAAATTTTAGATTTGTTCTGAGAGATCACAAAAGGTAGCACCCGAGTTGATGGACAGACATGGTAGAAAACAGAATTTTGGCTTAACAGCTGGCAGAAAAGTATGGCTGATATGCATACCCAATGCTGAAAGTATTCCCATCACAGAGGACTTGGAGTCTGGAGATGATACCCAAAGAGTATTCTGGCAGAGTGATTCTCATTTACTAAAGCCCTCTGCAGACCAAGGCTGTGCTAAGCATGGCAATGTGATTTCCAATTCTCAGAACAACCCAACATATAGTTCACAAATTACAGGGGAGGAATTCAAGGGTAGAGGGTTGGGGAATATGTCCTAGGTCAAAAAGACCTTGAGGCATAGAGGGGAGGATCTGGCCCAGTCTGCTTGATTCCAGAACCCTTTTGATTTCCTACATACATGGCTGCGTGCTGTGTGGCCTTCTATCAGGCCAAGGGACTCAAGTATTAAGTGAGAAGCTGACTCAAGTGAGCTTTAAGAACATGTTCAGCCCTCTGGCTCTGGGTTCTAGAAATGCTGCAAGAAAGCCTAATTAGAGCCAATCCGTATATGACCTTTGTATTCTGATGATTTCTAGAAGTCTCGTATATGGCACGGTTGCTCCATCCTGGTCTTGAATGTTGTCTTTAAGATGGTAGACGTCTTGCCCAAGATTCACAAGCACCTTCACACTCCACTCCCCCCATACTCCTTCTTCTACAGTCTCAGTGACACACCTACACGTTGGCTTGTGAATCCCACATGCTTTCTGTGGGAATGGTAAGTTCTGGAGGGGATGGCTCACTCGGGAAAGGATAGCAGGGATGAACGAGGGGAAGAACAGAGAGAAGTACTTTCTCTGTACACCTAGACAGGGTGTCACCTCTTCTCCCTTCCTGGTTCCCCCTTCTCAATGAGATTGGCTTAGTCTCTTGCCCTTGCCCTACCGCCATCTTTCCCCCACATAAGCTTTGATGACTAGATAACCTCACCAAGGGGGCATTCCTTTCCTCTCTTCATCCCACAGAACAAGCACACTTCTTCAAGATGCTGGTCAGAGGGATCTACCTACCTTCCAGGGTACTGGATTTTATTTTGATAGTTTGTTGTAATTGCTGTAAGCTGATTTAAATATTTCAATGAATAATTCGACTTTGTTTTCATCTTTAGGCTTTTAAAAATGCAGAGTGTCATATGAAAAATTCTAATAAGCAAAATGTGCAATGCATAATAAAATGTGCATAATTTCACTACCATCTGCTGCTGCTAATTCTTAAAGGAGTTGAAACTTCAGTGGAGTGCAAGACATCACTCTTCACTTCTCTGCAACTTGGGGAATGATGAACATATACTTCTTGGGAAATACCATAATGAAAACACATCTAACCTGTGGGCCATTTGTTTGATGGAGCGAACAGAAGCTATGTGGGTATGTGGGTTCTGGAGTCATCTGTATATGAGCCAACAATCCACTTTCTACCACCAGTTCCTGTACAGGCAAGAGCTATACTTTACAGAATCCCAGATTCTCAACTGTCCTTTCTCTCCATTTCTATCTAATGCACTGCTTTTCCTTTTAAAAGCACTACAGGTCAATGGGTGGGCATCTAGCATCTACTTGTACCAATAAAGACACGACTCCCAAACTTTTCTATATATACATTTTAAAGAGATGACAGAATGCCCAAAGGTGCCAATCCATGAGAGGGCACCTGCTTAATATGTACAAGGCCCTGGATTCCATGCCTGGCACTGCAGAAAAACATGCTTTTATATTATTAACCAATATTGATCATGAAACTATTCTGCAAGGAACAATGTCCTAGGTTCCAGAAGATATCTGAAGAACTGAGAAAATTCTGTCATTAAAGATTTCTGAATTGCCCGGCAGTGGTGGTACACACCTTTAATCCCTGCACTTGAGGGGTAGAGACAGGTGGATCTGAGTTCGAGGCCAGCCTGGTCTACAGAGTGAGTTCCAGGACAGCCAGGGCTACACAGAAAAACTCTGTTTCCAAAAACCAAAAACCAAAAAAGAAGAAGAAGGAGGAGGAGGAGGAGGAGGTGGAGAAGGAACAGTTAATAAACCAATAGTTTTAGGCACCAAATGTTAGGCAGAGGATTCACAGGGACCATGCTGAATGGTGAGAAGGTTAGGGGAAGGGAGAGACCCCTCACATCTGTGCTGGTCCAGAGAGGACCTCAGGAGGTCTCTGGCAAGGTGACTTGGAATGCCAAGGACCAGCTGTGTCTAAGTGACCTCACTCACTCTTCCTTTTCAGTTTCACCTCAGATTTAAATAAGCTTTTAGCTTTAGACAGATGTACTGCTTCCGTGTGGTCTGAATTCTGTGAGAAACCCCAGCAAAAGCTACATTCCACATTCCCAAGCTTGCTAACAGGTAAGCGGTTGCTTTCCAGCAAGACATGTCTGAGGGATAAGATGAAAATACCACACTGCAAAGCGACAGGATGCACAAAGGCACGTGACCGACACCAGAGAGAAACTATAATGCACAATATTTGTGTCCCCTTTGTTTTGGTTTCCATGGAAACATCTTGATGTGTGAAAGATTTTGAGGGTACCAAAGGCAGAATGTCAGAAATCGGCATATTGAGAAGGAAGACGTATGGAGGTGGGGGTGGCTTGCATAACGAGTATGCTTCATCCAGGGATCCAAGAAGCCAGTACCAGAAATCCATGGGCAAGACTGAACCTGTCAGAGGAGATCAGTATCCCAGAAATGAAGGCAGACTGGATCCAGGCAGACCCTAACAGGCATACTCAGAACTTTGAACATATGACAATGAGGCAACTGCTGCTTCTTGACAAAAAGACAATGGCATTCTCTAAACTCAGGAAAGTCCGCCCAAAACTCTCTGGGTTTTGTGTCAGGTTCAGGGATTTTTAATGCTGATAGTGACAACTGAGACATCAAGTGTATATGAAGGATTGTGGTTACATATACTTTCATAGTTTCTGCCTTAGCAGCTTAAAACATATAATCCATGTCACCTTAATTTTTTAAAGGTCCTCAGCTCTCCAAGACTGGAGAGAACAGTGTGGAGAAACCAAGTGTGCTGGATGAGTGGGACCCAGGCCAAGCTTGCCAGTCAGTATGGCTGCTCTCAACAAGCTCTCCTAGGGAGAAGGGTTCCTGTTCCTGGTCTATAGAATTGGTGTATTCCTGTGGTATAACTAGTCTCATTATGGTCTATCTCAGGGAAACAACATAAAGCCACTGCTGGGAAGTGAAGCTTGAAAGAGGTGTTGAAAGTCAGATCAAGGACAGGCAATCCATGCAAATCTTGTCATCAGACGTGTGATGCTTAAAGGGGGCTGATACTCACTAGGGTCTTCGTCTAGTCTCCCTATCTTGATTGACTTCTGGTCCCTAGGATGACCATGGATTTGATATCAAGGATAAGGAATGGAGGCAACACATCTTGGTCATGGTCATGGAGCTGGTGAATTGAATACCTAGCAGGAAGGGACTTTGGTCCCCAGCATTGGGTTCTTTCCTTGGCACTTCTCCTTGGGGTAGTAAAGTACTAGGAAAAGCCTGAAAATTTAACCACCCATGCTTCGAGGATATTCCCACCAGTGCCCTCCTCTCCCTGACCCCAGCTCCACAAAGAACAGCTACACCTATACAGACTCACCTTTCTTTGTAGAACTACAGAATATGCTCTAAAAATTTTCCCCAGTAATTCTAGCCTTAGATTTATCCACCACTGTTTATGATCACAGGAGGTAGTTACTACTTGTACCATTTGTCTGGGTCATCTAGATTGATGACAGCCTACGAGCCAGTGGCCACTGGATAAAGATGGTGGCTTCCCTAAGCTGACAGTACCCTGAATGGCCAGGAGAAATGCTCTCTTTCTTCAGCAAACCAGGCACCAACAGACACATCTCTCTCTGGGCATGCTCTGCTTCTGAGGCATGAAGCAGAATGACCTAGATTTTTTAGATGAGCGATTGCAGTCTATAAATGTCTAACCGAGTGCATGGATTGCCCAAAGTGAGAAAGGGCTTTTTAGCTGCATTGCCTCTGCTGAACAAAACAGCTGGTTTTCCTAGGGGACTGCTTGCCTGAGTTTGGACCTGCCACATCTGAGGAACCAGGGATCTGAGAAGTCATGAGGGAAGTTGTCCTTAGCAAGTGTGCAAACTGGACATAGTTCTGAGAGTGAGTGGGTGGAGTGCAAAGAACTACAGACTGTGCCGTGGCGGAAGTGGCCCAAGAGGGAAGGCCCCGTGAGCTGACTTAGGTTTAGTCTGATGACTTCAGACTCTCAGCACCACTGTTGGAAGACTGTGCCTCCCTTCCACTCCTTGCACCCATCAGACAGTGGAATTACCTGGCTGATTAGTATACCACAATTTGATTTGATTCAAAGGAAGTTGCCTCTGACACAGCCTCCTTGGCAAACAGGCCATGACCCATCCCACTGTAGCCCTAGGAATGTATCTAGGCAGGCAAAATGAAGTGATAGGCCAGCTCCCAACTTTCCAGAGGGAACCAGAGAACTGCCAGAAAGTGGCTGGTGGGGCAACAGTCAAGGGACTTGAAGAAGACAGAACTACAAACTGGATGTGAAATGTGGGCTAGTACTCTTCCTCTTACTTCTCTCTTGTCTATTAAATTCTAGGCATTTCTAATACAAAACAGATTTCATATTTGTGTGTGTGTGCCTTTAAAGATATATATATATTCTGTATTCATGCACACCAGAAGAGGGCATTGGATCCCATTCCAAATGGTTGTGAGCCACCATGTGATTGCTGGGAATTGAACTCAGGACCTGTAGAAGAGCAGTCAGTGCTCTTAACCACTGAGCCATTTCTCCAGCCCCATGTGTGTGCTTTTTTGTTTTGTTTTGGTATTCTTTGTCTTATTGGTTTTTTTGTTTTGTTTTGATTTTTGCTTTTTTTGATAGAGAGCGTAAAGTTTGGGAGGGTGAGTAGGGAGGGAGGGAGGGAAGATCTGGGAGGAGTTGATGGAAGGGAAATAATATGATCAAAATATATGGGAGAAAAATTAAAATTGTAAAACGATGTGTAATTGTGGCTTCTCCTAAATGAAATAAAACTCTAGGCCTTGGGGAGGGGTCTGCAGGCTACAGGTACTAAAAAGGAGAACTTTCCACATACCTAGTCAGAGAAATAATATAGGACCGTCTGTGAATTACTGGCTTGCCATGACCTCAGCCTTCTTCAGAATTTTTTTTTTTTTTTGCATGTGTTAACTCAAACCTATCAGATTGACAAGCCTAGATGATCGATAACCTAGATGATAGATAATGTAGTACAGAGTAGCCTTACAGCAGCCAGGAATGCTGATTTAAACTAGCAAGGTACCAAATGCTATCTTACCACCTGAACGGTACTGTAGAAAAACCTATCATGCACCATGTAAGCTAAAGGTCATCAAGCACACTCTACCATAGTCAGAAACTACTCTGCAAGCACCCCCTCTTCTTCATCAACCAATAGGATTAGGTTACATTTCATTGATTATTTACAGATGCTTTTCAAATTTCAAAGCGCTGTGATGAATGCTGAGTAGTCCCTATTTCCCTGGCAAGATTTAGAATATGATTTTGTTTTCTTCACCTGCTTTTATCGCTCCTTGATTATTCTGGACCAGGACTATGATCTTCAGAGAACACTTAACAATCTCAAGAGTGTCTGTCCACTCTGGTCTGTCACACCATCTGGGCCACTGAGATTGTACTTGGCTTGCCCTCAAATGCGGTCTCCAGAGCACTTAGTTCCTGGCAAGAGTTTTCCTAGTACTAGGTTTTAACTGCATCTTCCCATGAGCCCCACAGAACATGAGGTGCTGGGAAGAAGGCTGCATAAAGATGTGGGCAGCTGATCTAAATGGGGAATTGCATGGCTGGTGGGAACCTCTTCCATAGAAAGGAAGACACTGGCCACTATTCAGTTAGCCAAGAACTCAGAGAGACTGTGGTTCACAATGCTCTGAGTAATGAACCGATGTCACATGACTGCATTATGGAAATGGCTGAAATACAAAACTGAACATCACCAAGCCTTCCCCAGCCACACAGGCAGAGACCAGGAGAGACACTAGGCACTGTTGGAAGAGATTCAGCTCTAGCCTTTCCCTTTCGCCTCTGTTCTTTGTTGTTGTTGCTGACAAACCTAGATTTCTTCCTGTGTTCTCATGCTGTGCAAAAATAGCCATACAAAGTTATCAATAAATGATGCTCATGACATCTGGAAAAGGGATTAAAATTTGAGGACCGTGTCATGTGCTCAAGTTTATACAGTCTGTGAGCAGTAGACACAGGATTCTGTCCCTGACTGTCTGGCTCTGAGGGGGTACTAACCATTTCTGAGACCCAGTTTGCTTATTTTTACAGCTTGGCAGTGCCCACTCTCACTCCCCTCAGCAGGGATGTAGCCAGGAGAGAAGGCAGACATTGGGAGGGGGCACTGAAGGTCCTGGACAGAATTCAAACCATAGGCTGTCTCTGTGATCTGTGGATCTCAAGCATATTAGTGGCCTGACAGTTGTCTCATAAGCACACGAAACCCTGATTGAGCTGGTTTGGATCTGCATTTGGATTTGGATTTTAAAGAAATGGTTTCAGTGTTGTATGTACAGCAAGATAGTAGAGCTCCTTGAGAATTGACAGGAGCGTAAACATAACCCTTTCCTTACCCTCGAGGAAGTTCTATAATTTTGAAAAGGCAATTCAAAATTATACTAAATATGAATAAGTTAAATCCTACAATCATAATAACAGTTATTATATAGGACAATATTGCACAGCTACCTTGTAGCTATGGGACCATTGGCATGTTATTTATACTACTCTTGAGTGTGATCTTTTATGGAAACACTTAGTGTATGTGCAGTCATTGAGAATCTCTAAGATGTGCATCGCACATCTAGCTACATCATCTATCATATTATATGCTCCTTTATGGACCAGCTCCAGACACCCGCAAGTGCTCTGCCAAAGGATGCTCTTTCATCTTATAGCCCTGACTATGACTTAAATCCTCACGCTGTCTCACACACTAGTCATCTCATTTCAGATAAGTCACAGCTCATCACCTCCATTCCTCACCTACTAATAGTGAAAATAATACCAACCACCCAGAGGTTTTGTGAGACTTGGAGGAGACAGCACAGAAGGAGAGGGTGGCTGTTGGCCATAGCCAGAGCAGGCTGCTCATGCTTCAACATCTCAGTGAGGGTTTCTTGTGCTTCTGTGACAACTGTCAGGCCACTAATATGTTTGAGACCCACAGATCACAGAGACATCCTATGGTTTGAATTCTGTCCAGGACCTTCAGTGCCTCTTCCCAATGTCTGCCTTCTCTCCTGGACATCTATGTTGAGGGGAGTGAGAGTGGGCACTGTCAAGCTGTGAAAATGAGCAAACTGGGGCTCAGAAGTGGTCAGCACCCCCTCAGGGCCAGACAGTCAGGGACAGAATCCCTTGTCTACTGCTTACAAACCATATAAGAAGAGACATTGACTGGAAATGGCCAATAAACCCTAAAAGCAATCAGTGCTTAGTGGGAAAGATTAATGCCTTCGGGAGAAGGAAGTAGCTAATGATTTGTATTCTCACAGTTTAGAGATGGGAGGGTACACACCATGGAAATGAGAGAATGATGGCTCAAACACAATTCTTAAGGAAGAACTCATTGGAAAAGCAGACAGGAAACTGTAAAGACAAAGGAACTAAACAGAAAACTTAGTGTCTATTAATCATTGTCAATCCATTCACAGATCTGGGCAGAACAGCCCAATGTCATACAGAAGACAGTCCGAATGCCTGAGGTGTTCAGAAATCATTAAGGATTCTGGAGTTTAAGGTCAATATGCAACAGCAAATGATATCTTTAAGTGAGTCAATTTGCAGTAATGTTCAAAAAGTCTTCCTAGGTTTTAACATTTTGATGAGATTTCTCAAAAGTCTGAAAATGATACTTAGGCCTAAAAAAGGCAAAGGGGCTGGCTTGAAGAAGAAAATATTTAGAAATGTGGGAAAGCTAATGGGTCTACTCCAAGATTTCTTGGGTTTGTGATGTCCTGATCAGTTGCTCGACAGCTCCTTGGTTTGCTCCAGGGAGGTGGCTTTGAGTGAAATGAAGCTGTAACCAGGGCAACAGTGAAGGCCAAGGATCCAACCCCACACTGGGTACTGGAGGACCACCTGCAGCCTCGACATCTGCAAACCACTTTCTGCTACATAAGAATTACCTCATTTGACCAGCACAGCCTTACGAGGTGAGCAGGAAGCATATTCATCTAGAAAAAGCACAGATGCAGGGCTGATACTCAGGATGCTTCAAAAGGCGTTTGTTCAGGTTGATAGGGTTGTCCTAGTTACGATGTGTTTTGAATATCCCCTCTGGTTAAATAACAGCCCACAGTAGTAATAGCCCACCAGCAAGTAGCAGAGATGAACGTGTTCCATGCTTGGATTTAGTCAAAAGCTCTTTGTTCAAAAAGTGTGGTGATAGGTGCTGTGGGGTTACAGGTGTAATGAAGATTGTGTTGTCCCAGAAAGCAGAGCACCAGGAGCTATCGGCAATAAAACAGTGCAGGAGACACTGAAGGCCTGCAGGGAACGACAAACAAAACACTAAGGCAGCTCAGAGGAAGGGAAAGCCAGACTTAACAAGATGAGATGGCTAGGCTTCCAGGAGGGTGACTGATGCTGGAGCTTGGCCCTGCAGGAGAGGTTAGGTTTGACAGAGTAAGATGGAAGTAAGTGTGTTGGGGAATTAATCATCTTTATGTTTGCAGTTGACAAAGATACAGGTGTGTAGGGAAAGGAAGCCGAAGCTGGTTGGCTTAGTAAGTTCTGATATGGAGGGACTGATGGATCGGAAGGAACACCAGGGTCAGCGTGTTGGGGACTTCACAGACTAGACTGAGAAGTGGCTCTTGCTTTGATCTTTTTCTTGGAAGCTAAAAAGTCAGATGCTCCTCCGCGCGAAGCAAGCAACCTCTGACCTAGTATTCTGTAAAAAAACTGTCAGTTTGAGGTTGTGGCTTAATCATAAAGTATTTGCCTAGCATGTGCCAGGCCCTGGGTTGGATCGTCAGTATTGTAAAACAAAATAAAAGAAAACAAGCCAAAACCAGACAGGCTGTGTGCTTTAGAACATGAGTGCTAAGTTTCCTAGCAAGGTATTTGTTTGTTGGCTTGTTGGTTGGTGTGAGTGTGGTATATACGTATCTCAATGAGGGTGCATGAGCTCGTGCGTCTGGAGGCCAGAGACTGACATCAGGAGTCTTCAGGTGCTCTCTGCCTTGCTTTCTGAGGTTTCTCACTCAGCCTGGAGCTTAGCAATCACACTAGGTTAGCTGGCCCATGAGCCTAGGGATCCCCCATTTCCACCTCCTGGTTGCTGAGGTCACAGCTTGTGCTGCTGCAGCTGGATTTTCAAACTCAGGTCCTTATGCTTGTGTTGCTAGCACCTCACCAATTGAAACATGGATTTAGCCTGAGACAAGTCATTTGTAAAGAATCCAGACATCATTTCAATTTCTGTATGCAGACCTATCCTGGACTGCATAGCCCCCAAGAAGATGGGCACCACGGGAGGCTGGAGAGCCTGTAAGCATCCCAGTGTGTATGTACTGTTGTAAGCAGGGAAACAATGGATGGCTTTTGCTGAATTAGCTAATTTACTTGAAGGCTCAGACATTTTAAATTGTGGCTCTGGGTCCTTTGGTGTTCACATCCTTCTGTGTCTCGAAGCTTGGCCTTTACAAGATGAGGAGGCATAATGGGTAGCTATTAAATGCTACAGAAAAGTAAAAGACCTAGGGCTCCCTACATCCATCAGCAGGAGCTGGATCATTTATTTGCTAGTGGAAGAAATTCATACCCATGAAGGTGTAAGAAGGTAGCAAGGGTGGAGCTTAAAGTTGCGAAAGCTTTGGCTTGACCTACCTGGCAAAGTGGTGTAAATGTGGTTATTTCCTTTTCAGTTATTTGGTAAGCACCATGTCTATGCCTAATCCACACAAAATGACATAAGTCTCCTTGTAAGGCCCAGTAAGATGGACAGTACCATGTCCCCAACTTGATACATTTCCCCCCTTTTTCTACCTTTCAACACTAAAATACCTGCTCACCTGGGCAAAGTGAAGGAAAGCCGCATCTATGATAAATTATTAGAGACTTAAATGCTTCAGAAAAATACACAAGCACAATGAAAACTGGTTAAAACAATAAAGAAACATCTGTAATAGATAGCAATCAGAACTTCAGTGGGTAAATTTACTTTTCTAGTGACAAAGTAATGATAATATTCTGTGGGCTACTACTCAACCACCATGTCAAGATACCTCTTGTGCTGGTTAGTTTATGTCAGCTTGATGACATAAGTCATCAGAGAAGAGGGAGCTTTAATTGAGAAGGTGTTTCCATAAGATCCGGCTGAAGGCAAGCCTCTAGTACATTTTCTTAATTGATGGAGTGGGTCTAACCTATTGTGGGTGGTGCCATTCCTGGGCTGGTGGTCCTAAGTTCTATAAGAAAACAGGCTGAGCAAGCCATGAAGAGCAAGCCAGTGAGCAGCACTCCACCATGACCTCAGCACCATCCTGACGCCTGGTTCCTGCCTTTATTGATTTTGATGGTAAACTATTATATAGAACTGTGAGTGAAATAAATCCCCCCCCCCAAGTTGCTTTTGGTCATGGTGTTTCATCACAGCAATAGTAACCCTAACTAAGACACCAAGGGACAAATCACAGATTATGTAATTTTGAGAGTCAAGACCTACAGGAGGGATGTGAAGATCAGTCAGGTTCTGTTGGGCTAATCTGGACCATGTCATCCAGGTCTTGCCCTTGGGTGGGTGTACAGACTACTAAATGGCTCCACAAAGATACCCACAGCTTCTGATATGAGTGGAATAGACAGATGACAAGTGCTTAAGTGGGTCATTTTTTGAGCAATGTTGTAGACACAGTGCTGGGGTCTGGCCAGCTCTAATTGGAAAAACATATTAGGAAACACATCAGAAATCAATTTGATGTGAGTTAGAGAGCTAGGTAGAAAGTAAGTCACCAGCCTGGGGCAAGGGGAGGGTGAAGAAGTGAATCTCAGTGGTAGAGATACACTTGCCTAGCATGTATGTACAAGGTCCTGGGTTCGACCCCCAGCAGCAAATGAACACAGCCCCAAAGGTAATTAGAATACTACTGTATGATCAAAATGTTCCTAGTATGTATTATTAAAACCCTTCTCTCATTGTGTAGCTTGTGAATTAATTTTTTCATCAATGCCTATTAAGTAGAACTTTTGATTTTTACGAAGTCTAATTTGTTAAATATATTGTTTAGGGTTACTGCATGTCCTGTCTAGAAATACCTTCTTAAATCTTGCATGAGTATTCACCTCTATTTCCTCCTAGGAGCCTTATTATAATCAAATATGTTGGTCATCTCAAGTTATTTTTCATGTGTGGCATACTTTATGAACATATATATGTATGTATGTGCATGTGTGTGTGTGTGTGCACTCGCGCGCGTGTGTGTTTGTGTGATTTGTTTCATCAGCATTTGTGGAAAGAACACCCATTCTCCTTGACTTGCTCAGGTACTTTTGTGGAAGCTTGGCCATTTGTGCATTTACCCCGGAAGCTGCCATTCTGTCCCTCTGATCTAGTTGTTCTTATGCCTGCTCATCTTAATTAAACTGCAGCTTCACAGTAAGTCCTGAGAACAAGTAGTATAATGTGTCTCAACTTTATCCCCAGCTACCTTGAATCCTTTCACGTCCTGTGAGCCCAGGTCACATTACCTGAAATTCGAGTTGGTATCGCTCGGTCTTTTCCTTTTGAAACGAGGACCTGCCTTTGACTTAACTGATGTTGCCTTTCTCAGCATTCAGAGTAGAACTAAACCTATCGAGAGAGTTTTTCTTTTTGATACTTTTTATTTTTCAGTTCGAGACTTTTCCTTTGGTTCCTTTTGTTTCTGTCGCTGTTGAAATTCCCCGTCTGTGCATCTTTAAATTCTCCAGCATATTTTTAAGAGCTGTTTCAAATTCTCTGTCTGCTATTTCCAGCACTGTGCTATCTCTGAGCTCACTTTTACTGACCCTTTACTCTCACAGCTGCCAGTCACGTAATCCTGTTTTATTTATTAGTTTAGTTTAAAATAACAGAGTCTTTCTCTCTCCTACCCTTGCCCCCCCTCTGTCTGTCTGTCTGTCTGTCCATCCGTCCACCTGCCTGCCTGCCTGCCTCAAAGTTATGGCAAAACTTCTGTCTTAGCCTCTCCAGTTCTGGGACTATAAGCATGAGCCACCACATCTGGCTCTATGCTATATAATACGTCTTATAATTTTTTATTACATGCCTAATAGTGTGGTCACAATAGGAGAATCTGGCCTATGTTCCTTTATACGGCATTCAATTTATTGGACCCTAGAGCTGATCTTGTCAAGGCTTGGATGTAGGTTTTAGTGAGAGTGAATTAAGAATAGCCCAATTCCAGTCCTCATGTCCCGCTTGTGAGCCCAAAGTGCTGTCTCTCCACTCTCAGGCCAGAACTGCAGTACTCTGATCAGCCTTTAGGCCTCCCTGACTCATGCAGCTGCTGTATTAATTTTCAAGTCAATAGAAAGGTGAGGAGCTCACTAAGGGGAGGAATTTAAATGGTATCTTAGCGGTTAAGAGCACTGGCTGCTCTTGTAGAGGACTTGGGTTCAATTCCCAGCACCCACATGGCAGCTCATAACCACTTTAACTACAGTTCCAGGAGACAGACACCCTCTTATAGCCTCTGCAGGCAGGCAGGCAGGCAGGCAGGCAGGCAGGCAGGCAGGAGTGTATGTGTGTAGGTGTGTGTGTCTGTCTGTGTGTGTCTCTCTCTGTGTGTGTCTGTGTGTTTCTGTGTGTGCACACACACACAGAAAATAAAATATTTTAAAATAGTTTTTGTTTTTTTTTTTAAATAAAAGAGCTGACAATATAAAATCACTATAGTTCAACACAGGCACTGGACCTCAGGGTTCTTTGTCTGGGACCAACACCCCTGTAACCTGGGAAGTTTTCTACCAGTGAACATTCAGGATCTGTTAGCTTTCTGAGAAGAAATTTAATGACTTTCTGTGCATTCAGCAAGGTTGTGAACGTCATATGGAAGTGTCCAGAGCCACATCTAGCCACACTCACGACTGCATTATATGCATTAAGCACTACTACCCACCAGCTCTGAGTCTGTCTGGGTAGCCTGTATCTACCCACAAACACTGGGCACTGAGCTTTTGACTGCTACAGAGTCTGCAGCTGTGTACCTGCCAACCCTCTGGCTTTACCATCATAGTGTGTACACATATCCAACTTCTACCTGACAATTTTCTCTGGCTCTTTCCCACCCTCGCCTGTGTGGAAGACTGGATATGCTGGAAATGTAATGCTAAGGTAATACTTAAATTTAAATTTAATACTGAAATTTAATAGGGGCATCCCCTAAGCACCGACTGTGGGAGGTGGTGGGACGTTTGTGGGATGTTTCTGTTGGATGGGGTTGGTATTAAGGGCATTTTCTCCCTTGACTTCCAGAATAAATGTTCACTTGATGAAGTAGTGTAATGAGCAGCCTTGTCTGTCCACGCCAGCTTTCCCCAAGCCTACCTTCTAAAGCACACCACTTGTGTTCAAACCCTCATCTCAGGATCTGCTTCTGGGACAGCTCAAACCCAGGCCAACTTATTTTCATCTAGCCTAGAACAACCTTTAAAATGTTTCACCACTGACAGCCATTTTTGCAGGTGAGACCAAGTACAGTAAAACAGCTTGTCACGGGCAGCATTTGGTAAATAACAGTCAGGATTCGTGTCCCAAACCCACAGAATCATGTGGCCTCCCATAGCCTTCTGCTGTGGATCTGTTCTCTGCCCTGCTGTGCCAAGGCCAAGGTATTTCCATCACCCAGACTGAGTGTGTATGTTGGAAGAAGTACTGCATTCTCTTACTTCCTTAAAACAAACAAACAAACAAACAAAAAACAAAACCAGAAAACAGAGCTTCCAGTGGGAAAAGCACATATTAAAGTTTACAGTTTCTTTTCGTTTTGAACACCCAGGAATTCATCATCTGAGTGTGCACAGGCAGATATGACACTGGATGCCTAGTACGGGGCATAGATCAGTTATTTTGATGGTGTGTAACCACAGTATCTCCTTGTCAGTCTTTCCTATCCCCTCTTTATCTAACCATTATTAATGTTCATCAATTACAAAATAGAATAGGTTTCCTTTGGAAAATTTTATACCATAATGTATAAAACATGTATATAACATACTGTGGTCATATTCAGCCTTAGCTTTCCCTTTCTTGTTCCTACCCTTCCTCATTCCAAATAGTGCCCCTTTCTTCTCTCCCTCCCTCCCTCCCTCCCTCCCTCCTTCTCTCTCCTCCTCCTTCTTCCTCCTCCACCATCTCCTCCTCCTCTCCCTTCTCCTCCTCTCCCTTCTCCTCCTCTCCCCTTTCTTCCTCTTCCTTTTCTTCCTCCTCTTCCTCTTCCTCCTCCCCTTCCTCCACTCCTCCTTCTCTCCCTTCTCTCTCTCCTCCTCTTCATTTTCCTCTTCCTCTTCCTCTACCACTTCCTCTTCCACCTCCTCCTCCTCCTCCTCCTCTTCCTCTTCCTCCTCCTCCTCCTCCTCCTCCTCCTCCTCCTCCTCCTCCTCCTCCTTCTCTTCCTTCTCCTCCTTCTTCCTTCTCTTTTTTTTGAGGCAGGGCCTCACTGTAGCTCTGCCTGGCCCAGAACTCATTATGTAGCTCAGGATGGCCTGCAACTCTGAGACACCTGCCTGCCCCTGCTTCCCAGGTGTTGAAATTAAAGGCAGACACCACTACACACCACTCCCCTTTTGCTTTTTATGCTGAGTGCACAATAATGATGAATAGGGATTGTGAAAGGTGGAGGTGGATACAAGGAGGGCTGTTTTGATCAGTATATAGCATGCGTATACATGTATGTATGGAAATGTCATGCTAATACCATTAGTATATAATATTAATGTTAGTAAAAATTAAATATAAGAGTGAAAATATATGAACAAAGCAATCATGATTTCTTAACATCAAACTAAGTATCCAAAATTCAATGTATGTAATTATACAAATATATATAATTATAAAATGTGAGCCTATCTGCATACATACAGACTTATATCAGGACTGATCTCTTTTAATCTAGAGTTTCTTTCTTCATATTTTGCCCTGTGACACTATGAAGGTACACTTCCTCAGTCAGCTAAATCTAGCTGTGGTTGAGGACAAGGTGACAAGGACTCTAAGCCATTGGGCACACAGGCAGTGGGCGAGACTACAGGCACAATGAGGAAGGGGAGTGCATTCATATAAGTTACCACTGAGACCGAGCACTCATCCTTAGCAGGAACTGAAGATAGCTGGGGGCCAGCAGTGTGGGTCTGTGGTTGACCTCTGGAAAGCATTGTATTAGATGCTGACCGCTTTATTGTGTAGCCAGAGTTGCCCAGGACTGGGGGTAAATGGTGAAGTTCTTGGATGAAGTAAAGTTGGAATCCAAGGTAAGAATGAAGGGAAGGAAGGAAGGAAAAGTCCCTATGCTCACGCAGGAAGCAAGCGAATGCAGAATTAGTCAACTGCTCAGATTTAAGGGTGCTCTGTGGGGTGTGACTACGTTAACAAGTACACTTACATATGATAATTAGGGGGACACCCAGTTCCCCGGTGCTTCAGTTCCTCTTTAAAATGGGGCTGTTCAAAAGATTATACAAACAAGTTCCATACTACAGTTCAACAGATCACTCAGAGGAGACAGAATAACTCGCTGCTCTTCTTCTTGAGAATTCTCATTTTCTGCCTGAGTCTTCAGATGACTTTATCCTCAACGGCCATCTTGCTCCTATGAATCCATGTTCTCCTTCAGGATAAAACCAGCAGTCTCTGTCCTATGTTCCTCCTGCAGTACCTGTATTCTAATGTTCATTTCAGTCAAGCACTGGTGTGCTCCCTGTTCAGGATCCACCCTGACGGCTGTTCCTGCCAAACAGTACAACTGTCCAGCAAGATGCTCAGTGACTTTCCCGAGCTCTGACCTGTTCTGCATTAAAATGGAAACAGCACGGCCTTCTTAGCTGTTGCCTACCACCTCACAACCCTCACAATCGCTGCAGAAGAAGCTGGACTGAGCAGGCTTTAGCCTCTTTTAGGATCTGCTGTAAATCCCACCTCGTTGCTTCTTAAGACTCCTTTAGGAAGTTATAATGAAGGCAAGGGAGTTTATTCTTTGTTTCTGACCGTAAACCTTGAACCGCTTTCACTGCACATAACGAAGAAGAAAGCTCTCCTCTCAGATTTTCAGTTAAAGTATTTTTCCCTTCCATTTATTCTATCTGAATAAATGAATCTGGGCTATTATAGTTAGCATTTAGCATTGGGAAAATAAGTACTCTTCTGGAAACGCCTTTAATTCTTCATCAGCATCATTTTGGTTGCTAAGCAACCCTCAATTTTATGTCCCATATTTGATGGAATTATGCCAGCATTAGTTTTTTAGGATCAATTTTAGGATAGAGTAGAAACCTTGTATGTTAGCATGCTTCTTAGCAAGTACTAATGTTCACCACAGGATCATAATTGGTTAAGATGTGAATATTGAACACACAGAAGTATGGAGAATTTATCATTAAACATGCAATAGGTTCACAGTATCTGTGTACATCTGTAGGAGAAGGCCAAGATAAACCCAAGACTGTTCATAGGTTAATATTATTTGTGGGGGCAGGACACAGAACTGTAGTCTTTTTCCTTTTTAGAAATTTTAAAATGATTTTTAATTTTATTTTACATGCATTGGTGTTTTGCCTGCATGTATGATTGAGTGAGGGTGTCAGATTCACTGGAACTGGAGTTATAGATAGTTGTGAGCCACCATGTGGGTGCTGGAAAATGACCCAGGATCCTTTGGAAGAATAGCCAGTTCTCTTAACCTCTGAGCCATCTCTCCAGCCCCAATGGTTTTCTTTTTTAAACTGAAGTTTCCCAGAGTGAAGCAAATGGTTTTTAAAAGTTATTACAAATTTTTAAAAATATGGATTTTGAGTTTTAGTTAAATCTTTGTAGGTATAGGAACATAAGAATGTGAATTAAATAAATATATATAACATTAACATAAATACTGTACTGTTCACAATAATTATTCAGAGGCTGGTTATCAGTAAAATAACACTTTGAATATTTAAATAGATTAGATAAGTACTGTTAACCTTTTATGCATCTCATCACAAAAAGGCCTACTTAGGAACAACATAGGCTCAGTCTATAGAAATAAATTAGAAAAATGAGATTTAAATGTAGTTGAGATTTTTAGTCTTCTAAGGCTATTTGTTCTATAAACAGTTATGCAGTTTATTATGCAGTTTATACACCAGTTCTGAAGGATTTCCTTCAAGCTCACATTCAATATCATATTTGAGTTCACACTATTTCTTCTTCCAGACACAGCTTGGTTTCAGAACTGATTTTAACCTTCTGTGACAGGATCAGGCAGACCAGGGTTCTGAGTGCCAGAGTGACCTGTGCACAGTAGTCTGGTGTAGCCCGAACCAGACCTGCCTTAAGCTAATCCCAGAAAGCCAAAGGCTTTCTCTCCTCCAGCAATAACTTGCAAACTTTACTGATCATTCCCAAGAGTGTAGGATACATATTCTACACTGAATATTAAAATAATTTAGATTTTTTATGACAGGAAGATATTCCCGAAGTGGTTGGAATATAGATTTTAAGTTTAGAGTTAAGAAAAGGTTAAAAAGCTAAGACAAATTTAGCTACATAAAACCATGAAATTTCTACATATTGTAACAGTAAAATTAATGAAGGGATGAAAATAGGAGGAAGGCCATCAGCAAATGCTATCCAAGAAATCAGCAGGTCCAAACCTCTAGCAATAGCGAGCATTAAATAGCGGATAACAAACAGGTATGAAGAGACTGCTCACGATCAGGAACACAACTACACACAAACTCATTAAGAAAACAAAGCCTGCTTAGCAAAGTTTGTGTGTTCATACTGGTGAGGCTGTCAACACGCAGTGGGAAGAAAGACAAATGAGCGACGCAGATGGAGCCCCCAACAGATAGAGATAGCTCATAATATGTGGAGCTCAGAAGTATAAGAAATTAAGAAAATAAGAAAGGCTTAATCCTGTAGAATGTGTAGGGGTGAGTTAAGGGGTTAAACAAAAAACCATCATGTAAGTAATCTATTCAATTACAAATGAAAATCTCTTGGATTTATCTTTGTTCCGTAATAACATCTTTAAGAAATCCCAGCTTTGTTGATGTTAGATTTCTTCATCTTGTCTTGTCTTGACATGGAGAGTTGGTTTCTTAAAATATGAAAGAACCAAAAACCATGTCAGCCTTATTCCTAACTGAGTGATACAGAACAAGACTGTCGGGTTTGAGGGTCCCTTCTCTCTAGACACTGCTCTGAAAGCACCCTTGGTTTGGTGGTATGCTGGTAAGCATTTAACCTTGAGTTGGGTTTGAGGAGAATGTGCTAGCAGTAATGTTGCTTATTCCCAAGGAGTGAATACAAATCTGAGCTCCTAGCCCCTCCTCCATGCCTCATTCCCAAGGTGTGAATATACCAACAAAACCAAGCTCCTAGCCTGCCTTGCTGCAGATGGACCAGTGGAGGCACTGCGCTGCACTGCAACAAAAGCCTCTGTAGCATCTTCACCATACAGACACTTCTTCAAAGCACACAGAGTAGTAAACACGACCACACATTAGAAAGTGACCAATTTCCAATGCTTGTCTTCTATGAACTTCTCCAGAACACATGGACATAATGTAATCCTTAACGGTAGCTATGTTTAAACAACTGGCTTACAAAATTAGACAAAATAGAACAGGTTAGACCTTGTGTGCTGGATAATCATTCCGTATGCTACACTTTCATATCCATACAAAAGAAAATAAGTTACAGGGCATCTCACCCTCGACCTCTCCAGCACTTGGCAATATACCCATCACTGTCCGTTCTTAGGATTCTTATGCTCATGACTGGCCATGTGGTTTTAAGATCCAATAGGTATGAAAAGATGCCCCCCTTTCAATGTTATTGTTGATTCAGCAAGGATCATTAAATTATTAATAATTAATTTAATCATTAAGGATTATTAAGGATGTCAAGACCGTGGTGGCATTGACGTTGTATTGACAAAGTTGGCTCTGCCTATACGGTATTACTATTTCCCCAGTTTTTCCTCTATGTTCCCCAGGACCAGAAGCCCAGCTTGGATACAGCCCAAACTCCTAGCTTCACCAAGTGCTTCAGGCATGAGGCAACAATTAGAGGCCAGGAGGTAAGTTTGCCCATAAGATGCCCTTCTCTCAGGCTCTCAGAGGGCCAGTCACTGTTCTGTCAACAGAACAGACTGCTTTTGAATTCCTATTATTTCCCAATGAAAGCCTTAAAAATATACATTGTCAAATGGGTTCATTCTTCAGGTTGTTTAGGAGAAAGCACTTCCCCAGCTCCTCCCAGTTCAGCCTCTTCTGGAAGGTCTGTGGGTTCTGGAGGCTGGCAATGAGAATGGAGATCTTATTGTAGCATTGGAAATGGGTCTGAACATCCCCCAAAACAGCAAATGTAAGCCTGAAGAAAAGTCTCTGAGAGCAAGGAATGAAGCTGTGGGCACTACATCTATTTTCTGTTGAGTACTCCTCCCTCCCCCCTCCCTCCCTACCCCTGAGGATAAGGCTGACAGGTTGTGAATTTTGTATATAGTTTGTGCTGGGATTTCCAACATGCTCCCAGGCAGAGAACATCTCTAATTAAACCTTGGTGGACTGCTTTCATGCTCCCACGAGGCTGGCTTCCCTAAGAGCTTTACCGGTTTGTAAATTGAAAAACCTACTTCTTCCATTACTTCTCAGAGGTGTTTGTTGTTTGTGTTTTCCTAGAAAGCCTGAGAACATTTTCTGGAACATCCAAGGAGCAAATGAGCTACAGGGAAATGGTGCCCAATATCAGTTCATGAGGGGCTGTCCTCAAAAAACACAGGAAGACCCGACTGGACACAAACCTCTGGGTTTGTCTGTCAAGAACCTGCGTGCCTAATATACTCACACAGGATGAGACTCAATTACAGCGGGGAGAACACAAGCCTCAGAGAGCAGATCTGAGCGTTGGTCTCAGCAGCTGGCCCAGTAATGAGCTGGGCCATGCATGTGTACTTTCCTTCTTCTGAATCCAAGTCCCCTATCAGCTAAGAGAGGAAACTAATAAAGTCACAGTGCTGTGCAGAAGCCCAGCAGGGTCAGGTCAGGTAAAGGCCCATTCCCTCACTGTGCCCTTGCTCCATAAATGCTCAGCTTCTGCACATCCTCTGTCTTTCAGTCAGCAGTAAGATTCATTTCTCTGGGTCCACCTACTGAAGAAAAGTACCCAGAATTCCTAAGAAATTGCGGATCTTACGAATCATTGTTTCAAGGAGTGATTTTGCCTAGTACTCAGGGAGAGCTCCTGCAGATAATACCACACAGGTAGTTTGGGTTGGAGAGGGTTAAACCATCTCCTTCCTCAGATCCAAGAGTAGCCAGAAGTCATACACGAGAGGGAAGATATCTTAGGGGCACTGGCTGATACCAGCCCAGCAGAGACACAGTAAAGGGCTCACTGACCAAAGAATGCCAATTCTCTCCACAGGGCTAGGAACAGCTATGCTGAGCACTTCTGACACCCCCAGGTGTTTAGGACAAGGTGCCCCAATGACTGTTGCTGTTGTTGTTTTCTATGAGAAACCTTGTAAATCTGGGGAATTCCACTGAGGATGTTTCAGGGACACCTGTGGCCTACACATGGGGTCTGTTATCAGCAGTAGGCAAGGCTTTATATATGTGACCTTATATGCATGGCTTGGTGCTTACGGTTGTCAGTGCTAAGTATCTGTGCCATAGAGCGTGGTGCGGTGCCTGTCTCCTGTACACCTTGCCTCAGGGTGCAGAGTCAAAGCTGCAGAGAGATGAGGAATATACAACCTTCCTTTTGCTGTGGAGGGGGACTGTGGTTCCAGCAGGCATGTGTTTGCCCTTACTCAGCTCCATTTGAAAAGACAGGTACAGTGTTTTATCTGTAGTTCATTAAGGTCTATAAAGAGTTTAGTATTCAGCAAGCCCATAGTACAGAAACTTGTTACTAGTTGTAAGGTCTTTCTAGATTGGGAAACATTAGTACAATGCACACTCATGGAAATTTACAAATATAAATTTGACTCGAGAATTAATTTCAGCCAGAGAGTTGATGGTATAAAGGTGAAGTCTGATTATTTCTTGCACTGAATGGAATGTGGTTTCTAACTGAGAGAGACCAGGTCTACAGACTAGCAAGGACAGGTGGCCAGCCTACCTTGTGCAACATGAAGTCTCTTCTGAGAATATGAGGCCTATCTTGGGGAGTGAGCCACATCTGCCCCAGCACAGGGTACAAATGACTTCTGGGGGCAGAGGCAGAAGAGAAAGGCAGCATGTTTTCTATTTAGATGGTGGGTATAAGGTGTGTTGTTTCAGATCTCAGATGCCCCACTTTTTTTCTTGCTCACCCAATGGAGATAATAATATCTGACCTACTTCAGGGTTGTTTTGAATATAAAAGAAAAATCAATACATACAGAACACCAAGAAAAAAATAATGCCCCATATAATATAAGCCACTCAGACGCACTGTCCTTGGCCCCGACATCCGGATCTGGACACAGAGGAGCTGCTTGCTAGTGTGTTTTCTGGGGCACGTATACAACTGTTCTCTGATGCTATCAGAGTTCTCTTACACGGAAAGGAGACATGAAAGGACTTTGTAAATTGGGGTATTTGAGTTTTTCACTTGGCCCCAGTGCTTCTCATAGGCCTTTAACCTCTGTAACAGATGGTGTGTTTCACCTGCTGTGATGATGTACCTCATCATGCATGGAATGGGTTAACTAGCAGCCACACTAGGGATCTGTAGCATGCCCTCTGATTAAAACAGAAGGTGGGGGTGGGCTGGTACAGGGGTAAAGCAATGGAATGGAGACTTGCTGTTTCTAATCACAGATCTGTAACCTTCTGATACTGAGAGGTTTTCTGGGGGCCTTCCACAGTACCTGCATTTGCATGTGTATCTTTAAAGGCCTTGAATTCCAGCCTTCCAAGAGAACAGTTTCGGGAAGAGATGGACAACTAATACTTAATAATGCTCAAGAGACAGCTTTCAGTCTACAAGTCTCAATGCCCATGAGCTTCTAAACAGTAATTAGATTATCCCTTAGGTGTACCTGAGGCATGAATAAAACCCCAGTTTCCAGAAAAATCTACCCATCATTTCTCTCCTCAGGTCAGTTGTCAGACTCCCTGTGCCCACTGGCATTGTCTGTTTACTCTGTCTAGCAGGAGTCACCACCTGAGGCTGACAAGCTAGGCTGGCTGTTGTGGCATGAACTAAACTTTACACTTGATTTTGTCTCAACTAATTAAAATGTGTATGACAACAGTCCCTGTGTTTGGGGGCTGCAGAAGCTGTGCACACAGCCTCCCGTGAAGTACATTCTCGGCATCTTCATGAAGGTGAAGTGAGTGTAGGAAAAAGTAAAGAAAGGAATGAATCAAGTTGTCTTTATCTTCAAACCTGCTTTTCACAGGTCAGTGTGAAGTTCCTCCCACAACAGCTAGGTCAACTGATGACCAGAGGAGGCCCACTCACAAATTCTCCCTCTAATTCTCCCCAGGTTTTGGCTCTTCTGTGTCTTTCATGTAAACTGTGATGGGAAATTCTGTAGTATATAATACAGAAAGCCTGGGATTTTTGTCCACAGCATGCCAATGCCCCATGGGCTGTGAGGTGGTGGCTGGTCCTTATCAGTTAAGTGCCCTGATTCAAATACTACCTAGTACAAGGAACTTGCTCCTAGATACCACACCTTCATTTATTAGTATGTGTGTGTGTGTGTGTGTGTGTGTGTGTGTGTGTGAATGTGTGTAAGTGTTCCTGAACACCACACCTTCATTTATTATTGCATGTGTGTGTGAGTGTGTGTGTGTTCCTGAACAGGGTATTTCACAGGTGCCATAAGTGCTAATGAAACAGGCACTTGGTCACTGCGACTTTTTCTTGTGTGTCACCTAGAGCAGGGTCAGGCATAATTACAGACTTAATGAATGCTTCTTGGTAATGGCCCGAGGGATTTTTAGCTTCAGTAGGACTTACACAGCTACTGCACTTTAAAGCACTACTTTTCACCTTAACATACTTCAGAGAACAATGTACCATTGCCTTTATAGGGCTGGTTGGGGAAGTGTGTTATGATTGGTTATTTTTGGCAAGGACTCTAGAATTGGCCATGTGTTTTTGAGGTTGAAGCCACAATTATTTGAAAGGTAAGAAAACAGGCTGTACTCATCAGGTAGTTGGATGATTGGTAGAAACAGAAGAAGTCACATGATAAACACAGTTATGGTCCCAGCGTTCTCAGCAGTGAAACAGAGATCTAAGGTCCTCGTTCATGCAATAGTTATGCTATGCTTGCTGCAGGTCTATTAAATACAATTAGCAGTCAAGGAGTATGACATTTGTATCTTAGCTTACAACACTCACTACTACCACGTGGCCACTGGTCTCCACCAGCTTCTAGCCATTTCCCTGAATGTATAAGTTGTCTATGATGATTTTGAAACACAAAGTTATTCAATCTGGAGCTGAAGATGTAGCTTAGCAGTAGAAAATTCATCTTTAATTAGTCTTTCAGGTAAAGATAAATCAGGGAACAGAATGAATGGCCTTTTCTTTTTCAGGGATGGAGATTGCACTCAAGCCTTTGCCTGTTAGGTAAACACTGCCCCTGAGTCACACACCCAATCTTCTCCTGTTCAAAGTCAAGAAGTCTACAGCCAACACTACTTAAAAGTAGTGATTCTCAAAGTGGAGTTTTGGGCGCAGCTGCCAAGGCCTCACCCAGGACCTTGTTAGAAATGCAAATTGTTGGACCCCACCCTGGCCAGACCTACTCGAGCAGAAACTCTGGGGGTGGGACCTAGCCATCTGCATTACTGAAAAAAAAAAAACCTCCACATGACTCTGTGTGCAAGAATGTTTAAGAAACACTGTTTTAAACCAAAATTGAGGCAGTTGCACAAAAAGAATCTCCCCAAAGTGCCAAGTCTTTCCCAAGTCTTTAAATAAGGTCCTTGTGTGGACCTAAACACCAACAGTCCCCATTTCTGAGAGCTGAGCACACCTTCCCTCTGCTCTCCAGGAGGATCGGGCTGGGGTGGGTTGATGCTTCAGAGCTGAGCCCCACAAACTCATCTCCATCCCAGAGGGAGATGCAGGAACATAGAAAGGGGACACCGGATGCTGAAAATCTCCGAATCAATAGGTTTCACTGAAATCTGTCCGTTTTAATTCTGCTCTTTTTGAAGCAAACCCAATATTTAGTACTTTCAAGTCACCATTTCATAAGCAACCATCAAAAGAACACGCTTAAACCAAAAGAAATCTTCAGGGCATTGCTTTTTGGCAGTACAGAGGGCAGCACCTGGATCATACACTGCTGGCCCATGTACCCACGTGCTCAGGTTCTCCCACCTCAACCTGCAATGCGTGGATCTATCATTTTCTAGTCACAAACACAGCACAATTCCAGATTGTAAGGGGGAACTGTCAAGACCTTATTTGTCCAAATTTTTCAAATTTTATTTGGTGGTATGAGACAGACTTGTGATTTTTCTACCCCCAAGAACTGGAAGACAGAATACCCAATACCATTTTATGATTTTTTTTTTTCCCACCATGAGAGAAACTACCATGCAAGGAAAATGCCAACTCCGCTCAATAAGTTCTCACTTCAAATTGTACTTCTCATCACGACCTATTCCACCCACATAGTCATGTGCCGTAAGCGCTGCAGACTGTCTCCAACATTTCAAAAGCTCAAAAGCTATTTTAAAGCCAAAATACAATCTAGGTTGCTCTTGTATAAGACATTTTTTAAGGCAAAGAACAAAATAACACAGTAATCTCTATATAGGTGGGCAGTTGCCAACTCACCAAAAGATTGAATGCAGCTGTCAATAAGATCATCCAAGCTGGCTCCTTTGGCCAAATGTCCCAGGGACACCATCATTCGGAACTGGGTGATCTGGGCCAAGCTGGGCTGGGCAGGGAGAGGGCTGTTGGTTGATTTGGCCTCTAGTCTTGCTTTGGGGCCAGCTCTGGAGCCATGGCAAGGTTTCCTGGGGGAAAGAGAGACTCAAGTGAGCATAGACAGAGCAGCTGGGGGTCTCGCTGGAAGCTCTAGTCTCTAAAGACAGAGCGAAGAGGAGATAGGACAGTGAGTCCCTGAAGCTGGACTGGTAGAAGGCATACCCCTCCCACTTGGCAAAAGCACTGAACGGACTGGTTGGCTGTTAAAGAGACATCTCCTCAGCAAATGACAAGGTGAGATTACAGGGCAGCAATAACCTTCTTCCCATTGGTGTAAGGACTGCTCTATGCTGCCTCTCTCTTCCAGAAGGGGAGATGCAGAGGGAAGAGGGGACCTTAGTGGCCCTTAGCTTCTAGTTGCTAGGCTACGGACCCGGGGTCTGAAGGACTGGTTCAGTTAGCATCCTTTTTGACTAGTTTCATTCATTTAAACAATGCCTAAGATACAGAAGGGCAGCAGGGCCCCTGAACTATCTTTAAGAACCTTGAAGAAGAGAGTAGGGGTGGCATTTAGATTTTTCAGCCATCTCTGCATTTCTTACATTTCTTAATAAGTGGTTTCATTTTTGATAACATAAGGAACCACTATGAATCATTTAGACCAGTAAACAGTATCCCATCAAGTCTTTACACTGATCCTTAACAAAGAGAAAATGGGGAGGGGCTGTCTCTGAGCTGAGCTGCCTGCTCTAGAGCTGAATGTAAAATAACGATTTGGATCTGGAAATGGCTAAGGAGTCTGTTGGAGCTTCATCTACTCATTCTTAGCTCTACTGGGCATGGTCTGGCTGTTAGAGGTCACCCTGCAAAGTGTCTCATGCAGTATGTTTTATTTCCCTCTTTATTAAAAAACACAAGGAAACCCACATCTATAATCTTTGAAGGTTCAATAATAGCTTTTTGGGCATGTATATAGTTCTCTTCCTTTTGTACCCTTGGCTATTTATTGTTTACTGTCAAAGAAGAGAAGGGGGGAACACTTCAGAAACATAGCACATATTATAAGCGCAAACCTGCATCGATTAGCCATATACTTATCTCATGAATAAGATAATTACAGAAGGCCAGGGGAGACCTTGGTGAGATAGCCTTTGTAACTTTCTCTGTAAATTATACATGTCCATTGCATGTTAGTTATTCTTGTATAAAGCCATCTCACAGTTCTTTAATATGCAAAGCTCTAGTCAGAGAATCTGACCAAGACAAAGAGTGTAACTGGATAACTTCTAGGTGAATGTCTCAAGAGTGCCGAGGGCAAAGTGGAAGGCAAAGCAGCTTTCAGGTCTGTGTGGAAGAGTTTCTTTGACAAGACGAAAACCTAACTGAGAAGAGGCCAACCAAATCCTTAGTTAAAGCAAGCAAGCAAGCAAGCAAACAAGCAAGCAAGCCAACCAACCATCCCCCCTGGGCACACCTGGGTTTGGAGAAATCAGCCAGCACACAGACAGTACCCTGAACATGGGCCACACCACACAGCCAGACTCCAGGGATCACCCTGGCCCTTCAAATTCTGCTCCAACTTCAGAGAATCCGGCTGTGGTGTACATGGGGCTCAGTTCCAAACTGGGACCAATAAAGCCAGTCACTCTGGTTACGGGAACCTGCTAACCCAAGCCACTGACTCGGGAAGGATCAGGTTGGTGCTGCAGAAATCTATCAAACTCTTGACCACCTCTGCTTTTTATCCATGCCCTGAGAGAGTCAGATCAGTGTCTGAGAATAAAACGGTAACCTGAAAACAGCAACAGTCCACATGAAGTACATTCCACATTCCAAAGACACTGTGCAGGGATTTGCATTGTGTCTGAAGCTACATTCTAGAAAGACGCTACCTTGTGATATAGAAACTGAATCCTACACATACCAAGGCTGTTTGTATGGGCTATCTCAGGGACTAGTATGTGGGGCCCCTCTCGTTTTAATTCATTTAGTAGGCTCTTTTTTTTTTTTTTTTTGCATGAGACTGTGTGCTTGTCACTACACTGAAATTGGTGAGTAGATTGTCAAGAGATTGAAAGGGCTTATTCAATATTTAACAAACGTCAGGTGCTTCAGAAAGATGGCTGGTGATGTAGAGGCGGCATCTCAGCTCTTACTTGGTCAGCAGGTCCCAAGAATGGTCCTCAGGACCCAAAAGCTGGCTAGTCTCTTCACAGCCCTTTCCCCAACATCTACCTCTATGCAACAGAGGTATAACTGGCCACCAGTGCACAGCAGGCTAGCAGCCTGCTTCCTGAGCACCAAGCCACACTTCCTAGCTTGGCTCCCTTCCCTTCCTAGAGAAAAAGACAACTATGTAAACCTAGTCCAAGAAGGAGCAATTCAGAGGGCATGAGAAACTAGGGAAGGTACAAAGCCAGTAACACTCTGAGGGTTGTAAGCTTGTCCAGTTTCCTGATTGACTGCCCTGGAAAAATCCTCAAATCACATTCCATTCTTTTCTTTTGTTCTTTAACTTTTTTTTTTTTTAAAGTACCTTTGCTTGCTTGTTTGTTTTTTGAGACAGGGGTCTTCCTATGTAGCCCAGAGTGGACTGAAACTCTCCATCAGCCTTTTGGGTGCTGGGATACCCCATCACACCTGGCTGAAATGAACAATCCTACCACCCCACTGGGATGCAACCAAAGGAATTAAAAGAAATATCTTAATTTTTTTTCATGATGCTAGGGCCCAAAGCCAAGGTTGTCGCATGCCAGGAAAACACTCTTCACTAAGTTAGATCTCTACCCCACATCCTCTGCCCTCTCCCCTCCTCCCATCTCTTGGTGGGATGATTGTCGGTAAGGATTTATACAGTGCTTTCTTAAAGGAAGTTTTGAGAGTGCTTTAAACATCCGAAGAATGAATAGCTTCTAATTCTACAAAGTCATGTTTTTACCGTAACCACACGTTTCTAGTTAAATTTATGAGTTAAATGAAACAAAACAACAACAAAATCTTGAAAGAAAACCATTAACTTCAAGATGTTTTCTCAGCCCTGCAGTGGTTAGCTTCTGCCTTCCCCATCCCCCAGAGCCCAGGGAGAGGTTTCGAAGTGAAGTCTGAACTGGTTTGGGAGACTTGGTCTCAGGCACAGTTATCCTCAGAGCAAAGGAGGAAACAGAGGAGATCCGGGACATCTCACAGCTTCTTATTTTAAAAAGGCAGCTTTCACAGGGCCATTTCTGCTGAGGGTACCTTCCAGCCCTGCCCCATGCAGCCAGTAATACAGTTAATTCAATGGACAGACCCACTGCAATGTAGCGCAAAGTAAGGTAGAGAATACTCAGAGGATGGTGCGGCCCAGCAGGGATTTTAATGGACATAGTTACTCAGGTCAGGCATGGTGGGTTATATCTGAGTTCACATAAATGGTGTTGTAAAGGACAGAACATGCTCGGCCCTAATCAAGGAGAAGTGGCGTCCAGGCAGTTACCGGGTGTTGGTGTTTTGAGGACAAAGGCTAAATTTCTTCACACCCCCTAACCCCCACCCCAGGCCCCTTATTGCTGCCCAAGAGCTGGACTGTTCATAGCCACTCCTCCCTCACCTTCCGTCATCCCAAGATTCTCCCAAACATCTCTCTAGAGTATGGGGCGGGGGGAGGGGGAGTGTAGACTCACAGACCACTGATTTGGAAACTTTATTTTTCCTCAAAGGTCAGCCAAGCACTGCCACCTCCACTTGCAGCCATTGCTGTGGGTCGCTCTTGAAAGGCCTGGAGAGTCCGCAAGGTGGCGCTGCCCTAAACCCGCGCCCACAGCAGGTGCCAGGGGCGCGGAAAAAGTGCGAGTGGGAGTTCGCGGGGGTGCCCTGATGAAGAGCATTCAAGGAGGTCGACTGTTGTGGGGCGCTGAGTAGGGGAAAGGTTTGATTGGGCCCAGACCACTCCAGATCTGTCCAGGTCACCTGTGACCTTGCCACCCCAGCAACCCCTACTCTGTCCTCCCGGTCTGGTGTGCTGGACTCACAGGTTGTCTGTCTTACGCCCTTTCTCCCCCGACGTCAATCTTGACCAGGTTCCTGGGTCCCCGATCATGGTCTACCCCTGTAAGGAACTCTCCTCCGAGGGAGGCGCCCCGGTCCTCTAATCCCCCCTCTTACCCACTGGAAAGGACAGCAGGGGACACCGCAGAGCTATCCCTCACCAGTAGAGGTGCAGCGCTCTCCGAGGAGTGGTAGCTACTCACCGCGGAGCCTCTCTCGCCTTGCCCAGGGTTCCCATGGCCGCGGCTCTCTGCGCCCCTGGAGCCGTCTCACCTGGAGCGGTGGGATCCGCTCGGCCGGGCGCGGCGCATCCCTCGGCCGCCGCCGGCCCTCGCAGCCCGGAGCCGGCCACTCTCGGAGCCCGGCGAGCCGACCCAGGCGCACTCGCCTGGCACAAAGTTTGTGCGAGCGCGCTCCCTACGCTCGCTCCCGCGCGCGCAAGCACTCTCTCGCACCAATCACCTGACAGGCGCTGATGTTATCATCAGGCTGGAGGAAACGTGGGGCACTCACTCTCAGCTCTTCTTCGAATCCTGCCCCCATTACTCGGTAGCATCCCGAGGGCTTGCGCCGCCCTCACTTCTCCCTTCACCCCCGCCTGCCGTTCATCTCTCCCAGCTCAAGAGTTAGGTCCGAGGGGTTTCAGAGCGTGGGTTGCTCTGAAATTGACCCAGCTAGACCGCCACGGGTTCCCTGGGAGCTCTGCTGAGAGACCCTTTCCCGATTGTAGGACTGTCTTGTACGTATCAGTGGGGGTACATAGTCAGGTCTGGGCAAGGAAGGCAGAAACCCCCTAAACTACTGCACACTTTGGCACATTTAAAAAGAGAGGACCTAGCTGTGTGCAGTGCACCCCAGAGGAGGCGGTAGGTGTGGAGGTGAGCTCCAGAGGTGCGATCCAAGTCAGGCTAGAGACAGCTGCTTGTAGTCTGTGGGTGTGGTAGACCAGGGGAGCCAAGAGGGAGTGGAAGGCTGGGGGAGGGGCTTTCTCGCAATGTCAGGCCAACAGACCTGGCCAAGTGGGGAGACCTACCTACTACGTGTCTGGGACATGGCCATGCTAATAACAGCAGCTAATGCGGATGCAGTGCTATTTCCCACAGGTTACCGGGTTAAGCCACCTCTCAAATGCAAGGAGGGCACTGCTTAAGATTTAGAGAACACCAGCTCTCTGGCTCTCTCACAGCCAGTAAACAGAAAAGAGAAGTGGCCCGGACTGAGATCTGCCTGGCGCCTCTAAGTCCTTTCTGGACTGGCCTAATAACACCCTCGTTATTGCTGTCACATCCCGTGATCTTCCCAGCCACAATGTTCTGGACTTTAAGACCTCCTTCTGCTGTATCTCGTGTATTTCCTCATGTTTATGTGCAATGTCGTCCTAGAAAAGAATTCAGGATCACTTACAAGAATACACAGCCTACAAAAATAAGTATGAGAAACAACAGCAACAAAACAAGGCTGATAAAATGGGGCCAGAAGTGAACAGGATTCTAAAATTGTGTGCCAATGTACACTTACACATTTGGAAAACAGAATCTGGTATACACTTGCTTCAGGGGGTTCAGTCAAGTCCAAAGGGAAGTCTACTCTAAAATTCATTTTCTTACATATGAAAGACCACCCCCAGCCCCAAGAAAAAAAGAAAAGGAAAAAATGTAATGTTTAAAAGATCTGCAGTTCTTGTCACACAGCCTGGGAAGGAGTTTCTCCTGCAGATGCTCCTGGGCATTAGCGATGCTGCCTCAGGGTCACGCAGGATGAGGGCAGAACAGATACAGGCAAACGTAGAGATGAAGACGATATATAGGGTGGAGTCACTGAGAGAAGTCCTGGATGACCTGAGAGCCCCCTTACTTTTTCCAGAATGTTGGAATACTTGTGATAGATCAAGAGAGAACTCACCTGAGACCTCCCATGAGCTTCATCTACTCCTACCTCAGCAACCTGCCTTCCCTAAACTCCTGAAAAATCATGTCAGCGCCATTTCCCTCCTTATCTCCTGCCTTGTGCATAGTGTCCTGTGCATACGAAGCACCTCCAGCTGGACACCAAGTGTCTCTCTCTTCATATCCCATCTTGCCTCTATCCTGCTGCTTTTGCTCATCTGACTGGGTACAGTCCATGTCTCTGTGGCAGTCAGGATCCACTCAGTCTTTCTTCCTCTTCTCAATCGGGTTCTTAATGAAGTTCCACAGACCTTTTTCTCAGATGAGGGATGTGGTGTGTGACTCCTTTGCAACCATAGCCACATTTTTGGATATGTTTTTTCTTGGAGGAAATGGTTTTACTTCCATTGGCTTTTCTATATGATCCACACTTAAGTGAGGTTCTGTTTTTCTTTCATGGCTTCAACAAGACCCACAGGGTTCTGCTGAGTATCTACACGTGACATCTAATAGAGTCACATTTCCCTCCACCATTCTGTTTTATTGTCACTTCCTTTCTGTCTCCAAAACCACAAACGGGTGTGTGTTCCCATCATACCTCACCTGGACTGGTGTGATAGACTGGCCTTCCTAATTTTGTGATCTCCTTTCTCTGATTTTTCCCCACACCATTGCATGGTTGCATTACTGTGTTATTTATCTGCTTCCAAACTTTAGGAATCCCCCACTGCATAAAAAATGAGAGTTAGATATCAAAGCATTGTGTACTCTCATGGCTGGACCCTCCTGTTTGGTTGACCTCCAGCCATAGCCTGCTGGGTACCTGACTTCTTACAGTACACTCTCATCCCTCCTGGTAATTGCTCTTTGCTGTGCCCTTGGTTTGTGTGCTTGCTCTGCCTCCCATCTCTCCTTGCTCGGTAACTACACAAAGGTGGAGTTATATCTAACCTGTTTAGAATACCAGGTCACCCTAGAGGGCAAACATGGGTACAGGGTATACACACCTCCTTCAGACCTGGCCTGATGACTGGCTATGCTTGGGGAATCTACATGGCATTGCCTAAGACTTAATCACCCTTTTAAGATATAATTACCAGATGCCTCCCTAGTGTCATACACTGTTCTTGTTACTGAGAGTCTTGGAGAGAACAAGACAGGCAAGGTCCTTGTGTTCACGAGCTCACATGTCTAGTACATGGATAGTAAACAAGTCAGCAAATAAATGAATATATAAATATGCTGTGATTTTAAAAACAAAAACAAAAAACAAAAAACAACAAACTCTTTTGTCCAGAGATTGCCACTTCCGTGCTAGGATACCTCTATCCTCATGGAGACACACTGAAGTGTCCCAGGTAAACCCCCCAACATGATCCTGGGTCTGTAAGACAAAGCCAGCATCCATGGGGCACTGGGCTCCAGAGGGGAGTGAATAGACAGAGGGTGGAGTGGGGAGAGATTATGGCATGGCTGCTGAGCATGGTTCTGTCCCTGAGGCAAGGGTACATGGCCTCATTATTTGTGAGGCCACATAATGTGTGATTGTGGCTGGTTGCTCCCCAGTTTAGTTTGTTTGCTTGCATGTTTGTGTATGTATCATGTGCATGCCTGATACCCTCAGAGACCAGAAGAGGGTGGTGGATCCCCTGGAACTGGACTTATGAGTAGTTGTGAGCCATTATGTGGGTGCTGGGAATCAAACTCAGGTCTTCTGCAAGAGTAGTAAGTGCCCTTAGCCACTGTGCCTTGGCTCCAGCCCCTGACCCATGGGTTTTTATTTTATTTGTGGGCCTCTTAGTTTTATTTTCACCCAATGTGTTTTGATCATATTCCTTCCCCTCCCCTAACTGATTCTAGATATTATTACACCCCACCCACCTAAATTCATGTTCTCTCTATTAAAAAAAAAGCAAAACAAACCCCCTAAAAAAAGGAAAGAAAAGAAAAAAGAAAGAAAGAAAGAAAAGAAAACCAGAACAACAACAAAAAAATCAACGAACCACACACAAATCATGGAGTCTATTTTGTGTTGGCTACCTACTCCTGAGCATGGGACCTGCCCTGGAGTGTGGTTAATATATACCCAGTGGATTCCATTGGTAAAAACTAATTTTCCCTCTCCCAGGAGGTATCAATTGCAAATAGCTTCTTGGTTAGGAATGGGTCTTTGTAGCCACTTCCTTTCTCTGCCTGGGATTTTGTCTGGCTTGAACTTGTACAGGTCTTATGTGTACTGTCTCGGTCTCCATAAGTTCATATGTGCATTGGCTTGTGTGTGTGTGTGTGTGTGTGTGTGTGTGTGTGTGTGTGTGTGGAAGACACTGTTTCTTTGGCGTTATCAGTGCCTCTGGTTCTTACAGTCTTTGCACTTCTTTCAAAAATCCCTGAGTCATGAAAGGAGGACTTTGATTAAAAACAACAACAACAGACATTGAATTTAGGGCTGAATATTTTAAAGTGTCTTACTCTCTGCACCCTGTCACCTGCCGACCCATAGGCTTGCTAATATGGTACAGTCTCTGTGGTAGCTCACTTCAGACCAAGGCTAGGAGGGCATGTCTATGTGAGAGATGAACCTTTGCTCCTGTCTTTCAGACCCGGGGTTAGAGTTGGACTTTGTCCTTTTGTACATTGGAGGCCTCTCAGGGAGTATCTGTCTGGAGGAGGGTCTGTCATGCTCCACTGCTCTGAGGTATCTTTTCTACAGAAGTCATTTTGTTTGTATTTAAATAAATCTCGTGGAGCTCAAACTGGCCTCAAATTTGCTATGTAGCTGAGGATGACCTTGAACTTTGAATTTCTGATCCTCTTACCTCTACCTCTAGAGTGCTGGCATTGGAGGCATCTACAGATAGGCCTGTCTTGTGCAGTGCTGGTTTATCCAGGGCTCATGCAAGCTAGATAGCCATTCTACTAGCTGATTTATCCCCAAGTCTCCAAAGGCATTTTATGAAGGTAATTACACTGTGTTGTGTTAGAGCACTCCAAGTACAGATCCTAAATGTGGAAACACATTCTTGTTTTTAACTGCTTTGGAAATTGCTGTGTGATTCTGAGATTTTTTTTTTTTTTTTTTTTTTAACCAGGGCCTGGCAGAATTGTATTTATTGACCCTATAGAGAGAGCACATAGGCAGAGACAATGCCTCTAAATGGCACCACATTAGATTTCTGTATCTTCTAGAATGCTAGCAGGATAGACAAGTAGTGATAATGTAATAAACTATACTACAATATAAGGAACAGAATACTGTGTATGATATGATTTTATATGATGTGATATGATGCAGTATGACATGGCATGGCGCCATCCCATCCCATCCCATACTGTACTAAACCACAGAAAAACATCTCATGATGTTTATTCTTGGAGCGAGAGAACAGAGAGGGCTGGGATCTGACTTTTGCCTTAGCAGGCACGCATCCCTGTAAAGGTGCAGGCGAGAGGATGTACGAGAAGTGCCTGTCTGGATACTAACTGGGTAAGTCTACTTTGTTCAAGGGTAGCAGACAGTATCACTCTTTCTTACCAACGTTTGGATAACAGCATGGACTCAGTAGCTAAAAGTCTGACTTTAGAGTTAGACTGAATTGGGCTCTCAGCCCCAAGATGCCTTAAAAACAGGCTCAATACCTACCTCAGAAGAGTTTTAAAGAACCAGAGTCTGAAGCTTGAACTTTGCCCCAGACACAGGATTCTTAGTGCTTTGACTGCCTCCCCCATGCCCAGGGTGGGTGCTGCTGGGGTGGTTGCTCCACCCTGTGTTCACACCCCTGGAGCTGGGTTCACACCCATGGAGGAAGGGCCAGTTTCTCAGAGGAAGTAAGGTCCAGCCTAGGGATACAAAGGGTCAATTGAACAGAGTCCCGAACCAGAGGGGAGAGGAGAACAAAGATGAGGTGCTAAAGAAAAGGGAGAGCAGAGGTTAGGGAGAGCAAGAACAGAATCACAATACTGGGGGACACACCCTCTTCTCACCCACTGGTGTGTATCAGTGTGCCTTTCAATTGCCTTAGCAGGGTGGGGAGGTTCTGGTTCTCAAGAGTCTGCTCCAGCTCCTCCCACCCGTTCTTCCCTTTGGGTGTGATTCAATTAGCACCCAGGTTTGCCACTGGGTGCCTGGGAAAAGCAGGACTGAAAAGAGGGCTGAAGTGATTAAAATTCAATACTGGGCCTCTTTCCAGAGGCTGACAGCACAGTCTAACAGCACCAACTCCAGAGTTAAAACCAGTTTGGTCACACAAACACTATTTTTAAATCTCCTATTGTATACCTCAGTGAATTCATTCTGCTTAATCACTTATCACCTGCAAAGGTCCCTGGGTAAAACCTGGGTGGGGTGCGTTTACAGAAAAATTCAAATGGCCAGGACAACCCAAAAGGTGTGATTTTCTGGGTAAAAAAACAAACCAAAGCAAAACAAAATAAAACAAAAACCCCAAACTGCTCAACTCAATATGCATTCAAAAAAGTGCTGTGACAAACACAGTATTGAAACAAAAACTCCTGAAATCTGTAGACCATTGCATGTGAGTAGTAAGGAAAATCACGGCAGGGGAGAGATTTCTTAAAGACTGGGCAGGTGTATTCTTAAACTCTGTAAGGAAACATTTCCCTTTAAAAGGAGTCTCTTTCTGTCTCCGTGTCTCTCCGTGTCTCTCTGTATGTGCGTTTGCTGTGTTTGTATTATACACCTGTGTGTGTTCCCATGGGCTCACGTGTGGTTATGCTCATGTATGGTGACCAGAAGAGGATGCCAGCTGGCTTGGATCACTCTCTGCCTTATTTCCTCAATCCAGAGTCTCTCACTGATCCTGATGGTTTTCTGGCTAGCTGGTCAAAGACTTCCTGGAATCTCCAGTGTCCACCCTAAAGCACCAAGGATGCAGGTACATGTGTGCCTTCACCCTGCTTTTATTTCAGTGGCGGAGATCGTGTCTCCGCACCTCTCACTCTTTCTGTTTAATGAAACCTAAAGGAATCAATTTCCCACACAACCACAAATGACTCAGTTTTGACCTT
This sequence comes from Rhynchomys soricoides, assembly GCA_019843965.1. Classification (NCBI taxonomy): domain Eukaryota; kingdom Metazoa; phylum Chordata; class Mammalia; order Rodentia; family Muridae; genus Rhynchomys; species Rhynchomys soricoides. Next base: position 5,307,880 of record JADRCH010000088.1, read on the forward strand.
GGTGTTCTAATGTCCAATTCCGCTGTTCCTGGGCCAAAGTGTACCCATCCTGTGCACGCTTAAGTTTCCTTTCTTTTTCTCTTTCAATTCAGTTTGATTATCTCTCCCTGACATGAGAACAGAGGATGGCATTCTTAAGGAGAGATAATATTCACGTGAAACTACACAGAGGGTTTGAGAGGTCGGTTTTCTATGTCTGCTTCTTTTGTACCCTTTGGCTTTAGAAGTAGAGAGCAAATTCTAAGTGAGGCTAAGATGGGCAGTTATCAGAGTAGGCAACTGTGTTCTCCACGTGCAATGCATGTTTTATAAATAATAAAGCCAATGCAAACTCGATTGTGCAAATCCCAACTGCATTGTTTAGGGGAACAAAATGCCAACTGAGCGTGACTGCCTAGTTTGCAACTGGCTCAAACATTTTGGTGGAAATAACCTCTCAATATCAACCCCCACACAAAATTCAATGTAATGGGAAATACTGTCCTTTTTTGGTTTATCTTGTTTCTTTAAATTTTTTTCTCCTCTGTATTGAATTAGATAGGAAATGCTAGAGAAGACTTCGTTACAGCTTCCCAGTGTGTATGGAGACCAGCACTTGACCAGGTGTCAGCGAGGTGTTCAGTCATTGATCTTGCTCATTAGTCAGTAAAAAACATGGCCATCTGCTGTGGGGAGTGTGATCGGTGGCACTGCGTGTGACTCACAAGAGCCTCTGAAGTGAGAACAGCTCCCAGAGGGCAGTCACTCTGTAGCGGATCTTAATTTGGCCCATGCAGGTGTGACCCCACTGTGCTGTTAGTTGCTGTGACACTGTTAGTTGGTATCTGGGAGGAGGGTGTGAAAAATCTGGAGAAGGTTTATGATAGGCACATGAAATAAACAAGTTCTGTATGATCGGTGCTGGAGGTTTTTTTTTTAAACAAACAAACAAACAAAAAACAAAAAAACCCTTGTAGACCTCAATGTTGCTGTTGTTGTTGTGTTGTGTTTTGCCTGGTTATGGCAAAAGGAAGAAAACAACAGGGTAGAGGAAAAGTGAGGACAATGTCACCAATTTGTGTGCCTTAAGACCCCCCTTCCTGAAGCCCCTCTAAATTCAGCAGTCTTATTTCTCATTCATAAAAATTCAAAAACACATTTTGTAACTACAGTGGCAAAAGGTGAATATAATCCAGAGTGTACCTATTATTATTTGTGTCTCTGTGCGCGCGCGCGCGCGCGCGTGTGTGTGTGTGTGTGTGTGTGTGTGTGGTGCATGCACACGTGGATGACATGTGTGGATGCATGTGTAATGTTCATGCTCTTGTATGTGAGTACAGGTACCCTACATGTATCTAGGTCAGAGGAAAACCTTGGCTGTCAGTTCTTCCTCTCCTCCTTACTGGAGACCAGATCTCTTTGTTGTTCACTATTGTGTAAACTTAGCTAGCTGGCTCTTGATCTTCCAGAGATTCACCTGCCTCTGTCATCTTGCCAGAAAGCAACTGGGACTGAAGACAAATGCTACCATCTTCCTAAGGGTTCTGGGAATTTGAACTCAGGTCCTCATGCTCTGACAGCAAATGGTTCCTCACCAAGTCATCCATCCAGCCCTAAATACGCGTTTGGTCTGATTATAAAAGAAGTGAAATTGAATTGCTTTGTGGATATTGTGGATGCTGTGAGTCCTGAGCCTGGGACCTGCCTAGCAATGGTGCCTGGCAGTTAGACTTGCCCCTTCATGAAAGGGTTAGTTGTCATGGGTGAATTTAGAGATGAGCCATTTTTTCTGCTCCCTTGGACTCACAGGAAGGAGAAATAGGAGAACAGTTGGTGGTGTGCGGGGTGTGAGGGGGGTTTAAACACACACTCCTTTTCTTTTTGTTTTTATTTTCTTGAGACAGGGTCTCATGAACTAAGGCTGGCCTCGAATTCAACATAGATCATAAACTCATCATTGCCTTTCTGCTGTCATCTCCCAAATGCTATGATAACAAGTCTGGACTCATAAACAGGCCTTGTATTTTGTTTTTAAAAAGTAAAGCTGTAACATAGACTTTCTGGGCAATGAATCTACTTTGTAGGACACTGTCGTGTGTGGGGGCAATAGACATTGAGGAGTCATTTAAATTTATAGAACCTAATGTCAACCATGGCCTCTGGGTGATAATGGCCTAGGTTCATCAGTTGTCACGCATGTGCCACTCTGGAGGAGGATACTCTGCCCATGTAGAGAAGAAACGACGGTGTTCAGCACAGTTTTGTTCCAAACCTAAAACCTGCTCTTTAAAGTAAAATATATTAGAAACAAACAAACAAACAAACAAACAAAGCCCAACATGAAACAGGTTGGGGCAGGAGTACAGTGAGTCTGAGGCAGCGTGGAGTACGTTGTGCAATCCAGGCTCAACCTATTAACAAAGAACTCCCATTGCAATGCAAGCAAAGTAGAGGCCCAAGATGTCATTAAAACTAGACTCTCATTTAAAAAGGCCCCAAGAGCCATACCTACCCCGTAACTAGCTGCTGGCATAGCAACTCTCAAAGGCTTGTTCTGGATAATACACATGGCCCCTTTGTCCCAGGTCACACTTGGAGCTGTTATAGCGAAGAGGGCCAAGCAGAAAGGACACGACAACTCTGGACTCCTGAGGAAAGTCAGCTACACCATCAGGCAAAATTAGTAGGAGGCAAAAGCAACCGGACAAATAAACCACTAAGGCTGGCTTCATGCTAATTTGCATTGATCTGGTTGCTGTGATGGAGCAGAATAATTTAAAATGAATATCCACTCATTAATAATTTGTTTAAAATATTTGTTTGTGTCTCCTCATTTTCTGATTCTCCAGCCTCCTCCTGAGAAAATGACTCATGCACATCAGAAGCTGTTCTGAGGAAGGCACATCTGTGACCTCATTCATCCTCACAAAATACTGTGTTGATTTTCAGTTGTCATGGTCCCCCGCATTGTAGATGAGGAACTTAAGACTTAGAGGGGTCGATTCACTTGTCTGAACACAGCTTGTGAGAAGCAAATCTGGAACAAAAGCTCATTTGCTGTAACATCCACTTGTGACAGCTTAGATTCTGTATCCCAAACATTTGAGCTTGTCAGTCATTAGTCATTAAAAAGTACCTCATGAAGAAAGGGATACACAACCCACTCTAAATAGATGGTTGATGGTGCTAACCCCTGAAGTGTCTTATAAGCTACAGGTTTCTACCTTGAGCATTATGGAGATTAGATTCTCGGCTCATTTACAGGCAGTTCTTGCTCTGTCTCAAGATCCAAGCATCTCTACAATGACCTAAGAAGAATCACTACCCCAGACTTCTTTCAGCCTTGCCAACAGGTTTTCACTTTCAAGTTATTTGAAAAGTGAAAGTAGAAATGCTCTAAGTGTGCTGTTAGCATGCTGGTCGGAGTCATGCTAGTTTATTATAGCACCGGGCCAGCATTGTGCACAGTCCTCTCTCTCTCTCTCTCTCTCTCTCTCTCTCTCTCTCTCTCTCTCTCTCTGTCTCTCCTTCTCTCTCTCCATTAAAAGAGTAGATTGGGCTAGAAATGTACTTTTCTTACCATCTCTTCCCAATGGTTCTTTTTTGAAGGAGTTGACCCATTCTAGCAGGGGATGGGAAATTCTTATATGAAATAACTTGGGTGTTACTCCTTGGATATTGGGTCTTTCTAATAACAACCCAAGACGTTTTACTTTCGAAGATGGTTTTGTAAGAGGATTTTAGCACATACACACCTCCACCTCCACACCACTGACACACAAATGGGGGGGGAGCATATGTAGGTATATGATTTATTCTCATGACCAAGCTGTTACTAGAATTTTGGTCTGGGTCTCAAAATCTACTTTAAACAGGTATGAATAGTTGTCTGAGGTACTAATACAATTTCAGACACTTAACCTGACTGGGACAATAGAGAGAAGACTGTGCCGGCAGCAGAGGCACCATTTTCTAGCTTTGCTAAAAAGAAGCATGTGTTCAGGATCCCAGGAAATGAGCTAGCTGTGTCTCATATTACCTCATCCTCTGGTGAAAACTTATTTCTTTAGCTAAGACTTGTGTTTTTACTGTGGGGTCTTGGAGGCAGGAGTGGTTTGGATTGCCTGAAATGAACAACAGTCTCAGTATTTTTTTTTCATACTTTATTTACATTTCAAATGTTTCCCCCTTTCCAGATCTCCCCTTTGGAACCTCCCTCCCCTTCCCTGCCACTATGGGGGTATTCCCTCACCCACCCACCCATTCTCCTCTTCCCTTCTTGGCATTCTCCTATACTGGGGGATCTAACAGCCTCAGGCCCAAGGGCCTCTCCTCCCCCTGATGGCTAACAAGACCCTCCTCTGCTACATATGTGGCCAGCACCATGGGTCCCTCCATGTGTATTCTTTGGTTGGTGGATCAGTCTCTAGGAGTATCTGGGGTCAGGCCAGTTACCACTGTTGCTGCCTCCCTGGGGATGAAAACTCCCTCAGCTCCTTCAGTCCCTTCTCCAAGTCCTCCATCCAGTCTCAGTATTTTGAATATTGTTAACTCTGGTAAGAGGGTGATTGTCTCAGACTCAAACTGGTTTCTGGGAGTCAGGAATGGCTGAAGAGTGGGCTTTTCTGGTCCTGATGTTTCTGGCAGAGATAGCTCACTCTGAACAGTAAACATCTGTTGGGTAACATGAGCAGGGCTAAAGTGGCAGGAAACGTGGAAGGATTATCTAAACCAAAAGCCTTTTCAGGTCTTGGAATTCAGAAGTTCACCCTGCACTAAACCAAAGTTACTCATTTGCAGAGAGAAAGCACCGACATCTGCCCTCTGGAGTGAAGGAAAAACTGCACTTTGATTAACAGGTTATCCACCGTTTAAAGATGCCCAGTGCTTGTTCTTGAGCATATAGCACATCTGGGAAGGGAGGAGGCAACCCCTTTTCTTGTTCTTTACCATTACTCTGATCTTGGATTGCATGAGGGACATGGCTGTAGTTTGTTGCGAAGAAAAGAAATATTCTAGGAAGGAATTGCACCAGGGGAAAGACAGCCAGCAGTTGCCATCCCTCTCCCCGTCCCTTCCCTTTGTCCCCTGTCTCCACCTGCCCCCCTTCTTAAGAAGGTGTAACTTAGATCCCAGTCAGTTTGGATATAAAGAACACAGGAATGTCATGTTCTCATGATGACCTTAAGAAAGAAATCCTACCCCGAGTGTAACAGGGGCATTGCTAGCCTCCTGAAGGTGCCTGAACCCCATGGGCCAAAAACTGGTTTTCGGAGGAGGTGGAGTGTGGTATTTGTGGTCATGAGCATTCTCTAGAAACACAGTATCTGGACTCTTGCAACTGGAGACTGACTATAGCAGGGCAGTTTCAGGCTTCTATGTCTGAGGATGGGGGAGTCCCTCACCTTCCGAGGTTGGTATACTCTGTGGGGTAATTCTCTTAAACACAGAGAGCTTCTCGTCCCTGTTCAATAGCACAGGAATCCTTCACCAAGCTCAGAAAAAAGTGCTGTGAGTCAGTGACAGGTTCGGCCTTGCATCATGTTCTAAAATCCAGCTTGGCTTTCTGACCAAGAGAGTATCTTGTTTTACCTGTAGAGATTACGTCACTGGTTGGAAAGAGCCGGCCTTGCTTTACCCACCTCGTTTCCTGGTTTCCAGTCCAGATTAGAGGAGCCTGACTAACCTTCATGATCAATGCCATCCACATTCGACACGTTGCCTGTGTGTTTAGTTATTTTGTCTCATTAAAAAAGGCTGGAAATCAGATAATTAAAAAAAAAAATTGTCTTGTGGAAAATTTCCTCATCTTAGACACAATTTCCATGGCACTTCCTGTTCAGTATTTTACATGTTCTTCTGGTTAGGGAAGAAAGTGCTAAGCGAAACCCAGGACAGAAGTTTTAATATTGATCTTGAACATGACATTTCTAATAGAGGGCTTGGAAAAATATACTGAAAATACTCATTTAAAAAAAAAGACTTTGAATACAGATGTGAGCAATCTTCTGAATTTTGTATCTTGTTCCGCTGAGATGGTAACATGTACTAACACTGGTCAGGACTGTGGCCAATTTCTGGAAGGGGCAGCTAGTCTCAGTCCTTCTTCCATTCTTGGGAGATGGTACAGTCAGGACAGCCCCACACTAGTTACAAAAGAGCCAGGACCCACCTAGGCAGGTGTCAGGGGCCATCAGAACTGAGTTCTATAGTTTATTCATCTTTTATCTAAATATTTTATATTCAGGTTGTTGGTTCATTATTTCTCTTCCTCCTTGTCCTCCTCATCCTCCTCATCTTCCTCTTCCTACTCTTTCTCCTTTTCCTCCTCCTCATCCTCCTTGTCCTCCTCGTCCACTTCCTCCTCCTTCTTCTCCTCCTGCTCCTCCTGCCCTCCTCCTCCTCCTGTTCTTCCTCCTCCTCCTTCTCCTCCTCCTCCTTTTTCTCTTTCCCCTCTCCTCTTCTCTCACCTCTGACACCTTGGGCTCAGTCAGTACCATCGCTCATCATTGCCACCCTGCTCAATGTCCACTGTGCTCCACACTCTTCAGCTAGACAGGCAACATTCATCCACATGAGCAGACATTTGGGGATCCCAGAGGTATGAAGCAGGGCTTTATTAAACCTAAGCACATGATTTCTGGAGCAAATAGTGGCGTTGGTAAGAAGAAAACCAGCTTGAAGGATTCATTTTAAAACACTACCAATTACATGTAAGCTTAGCAAAGTGGACCAAGTAGCATTCCGAAAGAATATTCACCTTGTGCACATCCTAGGACGTTAAAACAATATCACAAAACTCCACTTTCTTGAAGATACCCTGTAGACTTTTAAAAATATGACATTACCTTTCTTTTGACCAAGAAATTTAATCAAATGTCACAAAGTCAAGAGGCTTGGGGTCACTGTGTGGCTCATGATGTTTTGAAGACCAGCTGAGTACTTCAGGCACTTAGGTATGATATTCCTGTATTTAGATCTCTTCAGGTGTGTGTGTGTGTGTGCTTCCTCATCTGTGTTGGTGAGTGCGTGCATACATAAATGTGCATGGCACAATAAATTTTTAGTGTCAAAGGAGCTTAAGGAAATAAACAAGGTCCATAAACATAGCAAAGGATGAAGAACCTTGAGGTGTAAGAGGCTTCACAGTAGAGAAAGCAGAAGGAGGGGGAGGGGCCAGCATCACCTCATCACAAATACAACATTTGCAAAATAAAAATTGGAACCAAGAGCACAGGGTTTCTGGGGACAGTTAGTTCTCATCTGCATAAGATCTTACTTTGTTATTGAATAGCAGCAGCAGCAAAATCCAATGCAATTCAGCTAGTGCCCAGAGCGCAGCTGTGATCCGGGTTTCCTGGGGTGTTGGCTAATAGGACCTTTCAACACACACAACATGTTTCTGCTTTGTCTTCATTTTAACCTTTGGTGCTCTGAGGGTAAGGAGAGAAAATCCTTGAGATTTTTCTATAATGATTGGCATTTTACACTTTTGCAACTATTTTTAAGTGCTAATAGCTGATTCTCCTTAACACTTTCTCTGTGGCTCTGCTAAGGGATCTGAAGTGGTCCACGTGTGCAGCTGTGTGGGGCACAAGGGACCTATGGGGGCTTGGGAGCAACTGGATCAGGGTAGACATAGACTTAAGAGCAACATGGTCATGGACACATAAACTCTTTTCTTTATGGAATAATCAAGTTCAGGTATTTTGTCATAGTAATCGATAACAGACTGATTCAGTCTTATTTCTTTTAGTTAGAACTGTAGTCTAGTTGTTACAAACTATATGGGGCTGTTGAATACTTAAACTATGGCTAGTATAAATAAATGTGAATATAAAATATAAAAGTAGGTATAATGTATATCAAATACTGAAGATTTAATATGAAATAATAAGCTATAGCTATGTCATATTTTAAATATTGACTACATGTTGAAATAGTGTGAGTATAATTTAATTAAATGAAATAAACTGTTGAATTTCTTCTCACTTCATTTATTTTTAATAGAGCCACCAGAAGACTAAGAATTACTCTTTTGAGCAGGCTGTTTCTAGAATGTGCCTCCTCCTTCCCCTCCATGACCATGAGACAATGAAGTGTCTATGACAGTTGTCTTTATTGATGGAAAAGGGTGAGAAAAAGTCCCAAGAAAGGGTTATTTCCAGGAAGGGCCTGGATGGAATGTTCTGGTAGGTAACTCTGCACAGCCTTTGCCACAGGGACTGTAAAATCCCCTGTATTGTGATTTCCTCAGGGTAGGCCAGTCCACTGACCTTGACTTTGTTGTGACTTTCTTCCTACAAATCCAAAAAGACCTGCTGTTTCCAGTGTCTGAGACTCACTTTCACTTTCAGGTAAGAGCTTGAGTTTTCTTCCATAGCCCTCCGTACACATTACTCTGTCACTGTGTGTGTGTGTGTGTGTGTGTGTGTGTGTGTGTTCTCTCTGTGTGTGTCTGTGTGAGTGTGTGTGGGTCTATGTGTGTCTGTGTATGTGTGAGCGTGTGTGTATGATTGTGTGTGTCTGTGTGTGTCTGTGTGTCTGTGTGTGTGTGTGTGTGTGTGTGTGTGTGTGTGTGTGTGTGTGATGTAGTCCAGGACCACCTTGAGCTCTTCATCTTCCTGCCTCTGCCTCCCAAATGTTGCTGGTCTCACAGGCATCATCCTTGGCTCCTTTTCAATTTTTTTTTAAATCTCTTTCTGTGCTTGCTCACTTCTACATTCTTTCTCTCAGGCTTTTTTTGGGGGGGGGGGAGAGGGGGAATGCTGATGTTTCTGAGTGCCTTTCTAACCAGAATCTCCAGACAACAAGGCCCTAAATGATCGTGGTAGTATTTCAGACTCCATGCCAGTCTCCTTTGACTCAGTCCTATCCTCCCTAAGCTACAGGTTTGATTCCAGCCCACTACCCTTCCAGGACCTTTACACAACCCAGCCTATCTCCCTTCCAGGACCTTCATATAATGCCTCACTAGGATTTTCTTGTTGAAAGATGTTTCTGTTTTATTACAAAAGTTACTGTGTGTTCGTTAGAAAAGACAGAAAATATGATTAAGGAAAAACCATTCTTATTGCCACCCAGTCATTAACAATAGTCCAAGTTGACTGTTCTCAGATTAAACATCATACTTTGTGTATGAGTTTCCGATATGCGATAACAAGGTACCCGAGATTGCATGACTTAAAACAATACAAAAGTGTTGCTTTGCTGTTCCAGAGTTTGGAAGCTGATATTTTCACTGAGGAACAAGAATCAAGACAACCACACTGCTCCCTTCTCTTTCAGCAACCGACATTCCTTGGAATGAATGAGGAAGCTGCCAGCATCTTGTGGCTATGGTTCCTTCTTCCAGCTCCATGAGCAGAATCCAACCTTTCTCTACTTTGTGGTCATATATCATTTTTAGAAGTCTGTTATCTGTCTATCATATCTTTTAACCCTAAGATACATTCCCTTAGTGGTCATTAATACCAAATAGAGGTATTTACACTCACACAAATGCTCAGTGTTGCAAAATGAAGAATGACAAGAATGTTTTGGGGGAGGGAATAAAAACAGAGGCAGAGTGGAAAAAGCCCCCTTCTCACTGAAGAACCACATTTGATGCCTGTTTTCAGAGGCTGATGGCCAGGTATAGAAGAAACCATTCAAAGAAAGAGACGATATTCAGGATCCATTCATGAAGGGTTCAGGATAAGAAAGAGTATGGTTCAGAGTCAGCAGATTTCTTGTCAAGGATCCTGCAGTTCTGGTGTACCAGAAATGGAAACAGAGAGGCATCACTGTAGCATGGGGATATTTATTCAGGCAGCAGTATTGAGAGATGTCATACAGGAAAAGACCAGTGCTACAGGCCAATTGTTGACCATTGTGGACATGATGGTGCCCCAGTTAGAGACTCCCAGAATGCCCTTCAATGACACAGATACTTAGAGATAGAACAAATGTCTGTATGTTCCACTTGACAATCTATTGTGAACATTTTCCCAAGTAAGTGCCTTTCTTCCATGCTATCTTGGACTTCCAGTGTTCTATGTCTGGAGATGTGTTGTAGTCTCAGCCACTTCTCTTTCTTGACTGTGATTCCTGCATCCTTCTCTACTGTGAAGCACAGTACAGTGATGCTCTTGAAACTTTCACAGCTCTAGAATGATTTTATTTTCTTTTAAAACAGGAAGGGTGCTCATAGTTAGGGACATCCGAGACTGTAATGAGGTGGGACATCATGGCATGAAGCAAAAAACAACTCACCTCATTACAGACAGAAAGCAGAGAGAGAAAGCAGTGTAGACAGGTCCAGACAAAAATCCTCTTCAGGGCGTACCCTTTAACCAATCCCACCTCCTCAAGTGTCTATCAGCTCCCAACAGGGTTACCATGTAGATATTCAAATCCAAATATTCTGAAGATCCTGTTGGACCCTGCCTGGGTCCCGATTGGCTACTAGCAATTTCGTTGGTGCCCTGTTAGTACTGGAACCGACTCTTAGGGCTGGTTGAACAGAGCTGCTCAGCTCAGCAGCTTGTCTAAGTTCACAGTTCCAGATGCTGGAACTGGAGCTGTAGCTGTAAGTAGAAGCTGGGGCATGAGAGTGTGACTGAGAGGAGAAGTGGGAGGGGCTATGATCAGGATGTAAAGTTAATGTACAGAGAGAAAGAAGAACAAACCCAACCAAACAAAACGTCTTCACCCACTGAGCTGCCTCACAGGCTGTGTTTGGGATCTTCTTTATAGACTTAATCCGGAGTAGGTGAAGTCATGTGAGAGGCCTAGGTCCAATGGCTGAGATCCTTATAGAAGGCTTTTCTTAGGGTAACTTACTGGATGCGTGTAGGATTCATTCTGAGGAGGGGAAGACAACACTGATGACTGTTAAAATGTTTATTTCTAAGGCAGTAGACACTTCCTTCAGAAACCTGGGCATGTATGAGTCAGAGGTGAACCTGTTCTGGTGGAGTGGAGCTGGCGCATTTATATGTGTCTCTTCATGGCTCTGATGCCAGAGCCTCTGAGGAACCTTCCAATCTTGGGAGCCATACTTTACAAACGTCAGGGCCAGGGAACCCCACATTCTATTCTGTTGACTTGTTTGTTCTCTGTCCCTCTGATTGAACCTTTGGCTGTCTGGCTGAGTCTAGCTGCTGGAAAATTTGTGGATCATTATCTCTGGGGCCTCACTGTGCCTCCTTCCTGAGAGGTCAGTAGGTACTCGTTATTCTCAGAGAGCAAACCATTGCACAACACATCAGAAACAGTCAGGATCCTGCAGATAAAGCTGAAAGGGAAGAATGGACCACACCTTGTGGAGGGAGATGGCTCTGAGCCTGCATGAGACAGATGGATTCTGGGAATTCCCATGACTCAGGGCTTGGGGAATATAGACAGCAAATTGTGTTTAAATGCAATTTTAATAAATAAATGATTCTGAAAATAAAACATCACAACAACAAAATATCTTGCAAAAGCAACTTAAGGGAGTTTTATTTTGATTTCTGTCCATTATGGCCGGAAAGTCAAGGGGTCAGGAACTCCGGGCAGCTAGTCATGTCATATTCAGTCAGGAAGCAGGGAGAAAGATGAATACTGGTCCTTAGCTCATTTTCTTGGGCTAAGATTGCAGCCCAGGCAATGGTGCTGCCACGCCTATTAACCCAGTCTACAGACTCTCTCACAGATAGGCCCAGAAGATGGTGTCCTAGATGATTCTAGACTGGTGGTTCTCAACCCTCACGACCCCTTTGGGGGTTGAACAGCCCTTTAATGGGGTCACATATCAGATATCTCCATTACGATTTCTAAATGTAGCACAATTACAGTTATGAAGTAGCAATGAAAATAGTTTATGATTGGGGTCACCACAACCCAAAGAACTGTATTAAAGGGTTGCAGTATCAGGAAGGCTGAGAACCACTGCTCTAGACCCTTTTAAGCTGAGAGTCAACATCAACTGTCACAAAACCCAAGCTTATGTTTGTGTAAATGAGAAATAGGATCCAGAGAAGACAAAACTCTTGTCATTGGTCACATAGAAAGTAATGGCATGCACATATGTGGCAGAGGAGGGTCTTGTTAGCCATCAGGGGGAGGAGAGGTCCTTGGGCCAGAGAGTGTTAGATCCCCCAACATAGGAGAATGCCAAGGAGGGAAGCCGAGAGTGGGTGGGTGGGGGATTACCCCCATAGTGGCAGGGGGAGGGAATAGGGAGGTTCCAAAGGGGAGATCTGGAAAGGGGGAAACATTTGAAATGTAAATAAAGTATCAAAAAATACCCCCCCCCCAAAAAAAGAAAACAAAAGTAATGGCATGATCATGTACCATGGAAACCACAGACAGATTCTGTGCATTGGCTGTATTTTTACTCCTTTTCATTTTCTGTAGTGGAGAAAGGGAAAAGGAAATAACTCACATTCAGAGCAGTGGCTGTGTGTAGACACTGAGCAAGATGTATTTCTTACTCTTTATTTGTTTGAAACTCATGTCAATGTCAAGCACAATTCCAAGTGGGCTTTTCTGTAGAGGTTCAGTACTGGGTCGAGAGGCACTCACAGTGACCAAAGCACTGATGTCACCAAATAGTTTCCCAGCTTGGCTCTATCAAATTAACCTTCCTAATGTCAGATTGTAGGGAAATCTAAGAAGAGCTTTCCAGACTAGATAAAGCAAATGATGGCAAACAAGATGCAGAGCCTGTTACCAGTCAAGCCTCTGCAAGGAATGGGAATGAAGCGAATCTGTTTAAAAGTACCACTGCCCAAACCTGCCCAGAGTGTGTTCTGGAAGATGCTTTCTTCGTGCTAAAGTTGGTGCTACAGAAATAGGTGAGACATAAAGAGAGACCCTCTGCTTCAAGTCAGATTCTCTTGGGAAAGATCATCTGGGTCTGGAGTGTTCTGTGACTTGGAAATCCTCTTGCAGGATTCTGTCATTCATGTGGGGCATGGCCTTAGGCATGATGTGAAAACTGGGAGTAGGCACATAGTTCTCTGAGTTTGAACATCAGCACTCTCCATCCAAAGCAAACCTATGGGGAATGTAAAGCTCCCGGGAGCTCAGAACATTTTAGACTTTGGTTCAGAGGTCAAAGATAAAGGAAGATAGTAAGAGAAGGTCCAGGCTTTCTAACGGGATTGGCCTTCTCTGGTGAAGTGGTTTCCTGACTCATGAAGACTGAGATGCAGGAGAGAGGCCTATGAGTTCCTGGAGGAAGCAGCATTTGAAGTCTCTCAGAGGTGAGCGTGGTGGGCTTTGCTTCTCCATCCCTTCAGTTGACAGGGTCCACAGTCATTTCTTTTTGCCCAAGTCATATAAGTACTTCAGTAGTGAGATAGGCTGACATATCCCTCTCCAGTCAGCCATTGCACAAGGCCCAGAGCATGCTGACTTCCCAAGGGTGTCCACTCAATTTTCTCCTTGCTCAGCCCATTAGTCGGTTATGGTCTGAGAGAGATGAGGGGAAAGATGGTTGGATGGGGACCAGAAGTGGCGAAAAGTTTCCTCACTGACAAAAAGAATTGCACATCAAGACCTCCCTCTCTCTTGGGTTCTTTCTTTGAGTCTGCCACCAAGGCCATCCTTACATGCTACTCCATGGTAGCCTCTTGTTTCTCTTATGGGTTAGTTGTCTGAAGTCCCAAATGTATACATTTCATGCTATTAGTGAAGGAATACTGTATCTGACTTGATTTGAGCACAGTAGCTCAGAGAGAATGAATGAAGGAGAGTAGGGCTTTGAACTGAGTTTGACTGAGTTTGAATGTAGATTCTGCCGGGGTTAAGTTTCTTCTCCTACCTGTGACTCAGCATAGTGTTCTTAAGTGTGAAGTGGATATGATAATCGTACCTACCATCAGAACACTAATTAAACTATGTTATTTATACAAAGTAACTAATATATCATGACTTTTCAAAATACAAGTTGCTATTATTCTCAAATGCAGGTGATGTGGTAGGCCATTTTCACCCATCTGTTTGTTCATCCCAAGACCTTTATCTAGTGATGTAGACATGTTTGACTGCCTGCACACCAGCCAGCATAGCTTGCACCTTATTAAGAATCTGGATTTTTTAGGAGGCCACTGTCCTCTTTCATCACCCTGTTCTCTGCAAAGTTGACCCTGTTCAGAGTGCAAGAATAAGGGCAGGATAGTCTTTCATACGCGTTCAGTCATCTGTTTCCCTTGATTGGCTCAGAGGGATCAGATGATGTCAGAGAGAGGAAAGGAAAAATGGCAGGATGGGGACCAGAAGTAGAGGAAGATTTTCTTGTTGATGAAAGAGAGACTTCCCTCCCTCTAACTTTTGGTGATCTGACATTTACCTGGAACCACAACAGTTAGAAAAGAAGCTAATACAGAGGGAGGAGGCTAGAACCTATCAAAGCAGAGACAGGCTAGCTGCTTGGCTCTGGCGTGGCCCGTACCTGAGCATTTCTTTCCTGCTAGGTGAGATGGAGCTCCCCATAATATATCTGTCGCATCATCACTTTTCTGGACTTACAGTCAGGGAAAGTTGTAACCTAGATAGTGTAGTTCTGTATCTTGCTCCCCATGTCCCATATAAACAACTCAACCCCAAAGGAATTTGCATTATTTATTTCAACTCGGGCAGGTAGCAAGTGGCCAGCAGGTCAGTCTTAAATGCCATCTGTGCCTTCTAGTGCCCACGGCATCATATTTTGAATGTTTGTCACTTAATAAGTAGACAGCTTCTTGGGGGCCCACAGTGAAAATGGAGCTGCATTGCCTCTAGGTAGTCTAATGGCTCATAATCAAGGCACACCGCAGTCCGGCATGCTTCAGCAGTTTTAACGATGTTCCCATCTAGGGCTCATAGTAAACCTCATGGGTTTCTAAACAGCAAGAAGGTAATTACAGAAAGCAAACCTCATTTCTAGGGCATGCTTTACCACATGCAGTTCTGTGGTGAGTGTTGCTTGCATTTTATAGAGATAACAGATTTGTGTTGGGTAGATACCAACACACGTCTTTAAAAATAATTTTTATTAATTCTTTGCAAATTCCGTACATTGTGTTTTGATTGTATCCATCCCCTCTAAACTCCATTCCATACCCACCCAACTTTGTGTTCCTACAAAACCAACAAAACATGTAACTGGGAACCTGGGAGGGAAGGTTGGGGTGAATACATAAGATTAAATCAGTTTGGGGAGGGTGTCTCAACGTTTTTTTCTCTGAGGGGCCTGTGCCCTAGTTTTATAGATAATTCTCTGATTTTTGTCTGGGTAATCAGTTTTAAAGCATTCCTTTGATTCTACTGGAGGCTAAAGCTGGGACTCAGAATTCTTCACCCCAAGACTGTTGTCTATCCCAAATGGATATCTCTCATACCTTCCATTATTCTAATCAGAGCAGGTGGAGGCTTTCTACAAATCCTTACCCACGCGAAGTCTGGATGCCTAAGGAAGAAAATACTGCACTGTGGTTCCTTTGGAGAACTCTTGTCTTTCAAGCTCCTATCTCAGGAATAAAGACTGACGCTTCCTGTCCACACAGCTGGGCAGACTTATGTTACTATCCATTGTTCCTTTCAATCCCATAGATAATTACTTACAAAATATTCTGAGTTCTGCTGGCCAAATAGATAGCTTCTGGCTATCGTATGGTCAGAACCCAAGGAGGGTTGGAACGGTATGTTATTCAATGGTAGAGTGTGTACTTAGTGTGTACAAGATGCGGGGTTCAATCCCAGCACAAACCAAACACTCAAGCAAAACTCTCCCAAACCCACAAGTGTTTCCCGAAAATCATCTGTACTCCTTTAAATTGTCCACATTCCCTACCCTTTCTTCCCTTTTTGGAAAAAGAAACTCAAACTTTCTGAGTGGCACTGGGCCAGTGAGTTATTTCACTACTGTGGTTTTTCTAATGCTATTCTCTTTGCATGCTAATAGAAATGCATGCCTTTCCTCTTGTTTCATCTTTGCCAATTTGTCCCAGCAAACCTTCAGAGAGCAGAGGTTGAAGTTCTGTTTATTCCTTATGGTAATTAAGAGTAAATTCCTTAGGATGACAAATTTCACAGTGGCAGAGGCATGGCAGGTTCCATGTACAACCCAGTCCTTCATGACCTTCATGTGAGTAGAACTTCAAGGGTTGTGAGTGACCTTGACTGATTGGATCAAGTAATAGAGTAATAGGCCCAGGACTGTGACTATGCAATTGCCTCTTGTCCTGCACTCATGATAGTGAAGTGAACAGCTCACCAATCATACTGTCTTAAAAGTGATCATAGCAGAGAAAATAAAAATAAAAAGGAAGATAGTTAACACTAAGCACCGGTCTCTGCTTCTGATCCCGACTATACAGTACTATTGAATTCTTTCTCTGCATTGGCCAAAATGCCATAATTTATATTAATTAGTGTAATCATCAAGACAATAATAATAAGTATGTAATAGGAAAAATACTTTCTTTTAAAAGCATTCTCTGCAAGAAAAGAGATTAAAAAGAGAAACACACACAAAAGTTGTCTATCATGCATGCATTACCAGAGTTGAGAAGAAAATCCAGAGAAATGAATATCAGTCTCGAGATAACATACCAAGGAAGCTTCAGACTTCAGCACATGTTGGACAAAGGCAAATGGCTGGGGGACAGGAGGCAGCCTGGGAGTCAGGGCGGCTCCTGCAGGTAGGACCAGAACCAATGCCTTCTTTGTTGATTGCATCACTAGAGATGCAGCCATGTTTCTCTTCTTGGAGCAAGCAGGAACAATTCCACTGTGGCTAGGACAGTTTCTTAACTCCTCCTGTGTCTGCAGTTTCTCAAAACCAACCAGCTCCAAGTGATCAAGCCAAAACAAACAAACAAACAAAAACATGTTTAGGGGTGGCATGTTTCTGGTGTATTTTAGCTGTGTTGGGGTGCTATAGCCTTATTAGCTATTAATATTACATAAAACTGGGGTATGGAGTTAAGTGTTTTAATCAGGTTATAAGTTAGGAAATCAGAATTTAATTCCTGGTGTTCTGGGTCTAGAACACAAGTTTAATCAGCACCCTATGGGGCCTTAATAGGCAAAATGTTTCATGAGAAGAAGCAGATGGTTTGAAAATGGTAAACAGATGGGAGAAAGCACATCAGTTTCACTAAGCTGGTTTCATCTCTCCACTTTATCTGTGCCTGAAGGGTGGTGGGGCAAGTTGGGCAAAGCCCACCCTCCAGGCAGATCTTTTGGAGACCGGCCTGGCTATGTCCCAACCAGTTTTTAAGGTCTGTGGGAGATAAGTAACATGCGCTCTTCTTTTTGATGTTTAGACTGAAGTGTAATGACTTACCTACTATGGAATACAGACACATCATGGGAATGGGAAAGAGATTCTCCTACTACCTCTCTCCTCGTGGTAGCGATTGACACACACTAGGGCTTCATATATGCTAGGTAAGTGCTGTATTACTGAGCTATATTCCAGTCCAGTAATATGCATTTTTAACCTACTTCCCAGGTGATTCTGGTGCAGGTACTCTTTGAACTATATTTGGAAACCAGTTGACCTTTGCGTCTTCTTTCGCCCTATGCATAATGACAACAGGAGGTTTGCCACTGTGCGGTCTCCTTGTCTGCTCTGTCTTAGGGAGACTGTAAGAACAGGACTGTGGAGTCAGGCATTGAAAGATACGGGCCACTCTCTACTCCTTGTCTCCCACCCTGATTTATCTTGTGAAGTATGGTAAACAGAGACCAAAAGCTATGGGGTGAGATGAAATTACTGCCTAAGAGACACTGATGTCCATTCATGGTCATGAAAACCTGTTCTGGTCTATGTTGTACATTGGAGTTAATAATATTGCAAAGACCCCTGGAGATGGAAAGAATCAAAATTTCTTAAAGAAATAATTATAGTTAGAATTTATTCTTGCTCTTTTTCTTTGAGCTTTATACATGCTCTATTTACGAGTTTGTTCTAGCACACTGTCATGTACTTATGACCTCCATAGTGCTTTCTGCACCCAAATGGCTCAGTTGAACATTTTATGTAGACCCTGTGTAGCCCTAGTTCTTTAGGCAATCTCCATTGACCCACAAAAAATGATAATCAGATATTAGTGCTTGGAGAGGAACACGTGTAAACTTTTTGTTTTTTATTTTTATTTTTTGATATTTACTTTATTTACATTTCAAATGTTTTCCCCCTTTCCAGGTCTCCCCTTTGGAAACACCCTATCCCATTTCCCCATCCCCCTGCCTCTATGAGGGTGCTCCCCCACCCACCCACCCACTCCCATCTTCCCTACCCAGCATATCCTTACACTGGGGCATCTAACACCCTCAGGCCCAAGATCCTCTCCTCCCACTGATGTCCAACAAGGCCATCCTCTGGCCCATCATGGGTCCCTCCATGTGTACTCTTTGGTTGGTGGTCCAGTCTCCGGGAGCACCGGTAGGTCTGGCCAGTTGACTCTGTTGCTCCTTCCATGGGACTGCAACCCCCCTCAGCTCCTTCAGTCCCTTCTCCAACTCCTCCATCTGGGAACCCACTCTCAGTCTAATGGTTGGCTATGTATCTGCCTCTGTATTTGTCAGGCTCTGCCTGAGCCTCTCCGGAGACAGCTTATCATGCTTCTGTCAGCCAGCACTTCCCAGCATCCACAATAAAATCCAGGTTTGGTGGCTGTATATGGGATGTATCCCCAGGTGGGGCAGTCTCTGGATGGCCTTTCCTTCAGTCTCTGCTCTACACTTTGTCTCCATATTTCCTACTGTGAGTATTTTGTTCACCCTTCTAAAAAACACTGAAACATGCACAGTTTTGAGCCTGCTTCTTCTTAGGCTTAATATGGTTTGTGAATTGAATCTTGGGTATTCCAAACTTTTGAGCTAATAATGTTTTTTCAGCATCTAACGAAATGATCATGTGGTTTTTTTCTTTGAGTTTGTTTATATAGTGGATTACATTGATGGATTTCCTGGTATTGAACCATCT
Organism: Rhynchomys soricoides; assembly: GCA_019843965.1. Classification (NCBI taxonomy): domain Eukaryota; kingdom Metazoa; phylum Chordata; class Mammalia; order Rodentia; family Muridae; genus Rhynchomys; species Rhynchomys soricoides. The sequence goes on from JADRCH010000088.1 coordinate 5,326,805, forward strand.
CTGCATCCCTGGGATGAAACCTATTTGATGGTGGTGAATGATTGTTTTGATGTGTTCTTGAATTCAGTTTTCGAGAATTTTATTGAGTATTTTTGCATCAATATTCATAAGGAAAATTCTTTTTCTTTGTTGGGTCTTTGTAAGATTTTGGTATCAGCGTAACTGTGGCTTCATAGAACAAATTGGGTAGTGTTCCTTCTGTTTCTATTTTGTGGAATAGTTTGAAGAGTTTTGGTATTGGGTCTTCTTTGAAGGGTCTGATAGAATACTGCACTAAACCCTGGGCTTTTTTTTAGTTGGGAGACTTTTAATGACTGCTTCTATTTCTATAGAGGTTATGGGACTGTTTAGATGGTTTATCTGATCCTGACTTAACTTTGGCATCTGGTGTCTGTCTAGAAAATTGTCCATTTCATCCAGATTTTCCAATTTTGTTGAGTATAGGCTTTTGTAGTTGGATCTGATGATTTTTTTAATTTCCTCAGTTTCTGTTGCTTTATTTCCCTTTTCATTTCTGATTTTGTTAATTTGGAGACTGTCTCTGTGCCCTCTGGTTAGTCTGGCTAAGAGTTTATCTATCTTGTTGATTTTCTCAAAGTACCAGATCCTGGTTTTGTTGATTCTTTGTATAGTTCTTTTTGTTTCTACTTGGTTGATTTCAGCCCTGAGTTTGATTATTTCCTGCCGTCTACTCCTCTTGAGTGTATTAGCTTCTTTTTGTTCTAGAACTTTCAGGTGTGCTGTTAAGCTGCTAGTGTATGCTCTCTCCAATTTCTTTTTGAAGACACTCAGTGCTATGAGTTTTCCTCTTAGCACTGCTTTCATTGTGTTCCATAAGTTTGTGTATGTTGTGCCTTCATTTTCACTAAATTCTAGAAAGTGTTTAATTTCTTTCTTTATTTCTTCCTTGAACAAGTTATCATTGAGTAGAGCATTGTTCAACTTCCATGTGTATGTGGGCTTTCTGTTGTTTCTGTTGCTATTGAAGACCAGCCTTAATCCATAGTGATCTGGTAGGAGGCATGGGATTATTTTAATTTTCTTATATCTGTTGAGGTCTGTTCTGTGACCAATTATATGGTCAATTTTGGAGAAGGTACAATGAGGTGCTGAGAAGAAGGTATATTCTTTTGATTTAGGATGAAATGTTCTATAGATATCTGTTAAATCCATTTGGTTCATAACTTCTGTTAGTTTCACTGTGTCTCTGTTCAATTTGTGTTTGCTTGATCTGTCCATTGCTGATAGTGGGGTGTTGAAGTCTCCCATTATTATTGTGTGCGGTACAATGTGTGCTTTGAGCTTTAGTAAAGTTTCTTTTATGAATGTGGGTGCTCTTGCTTTTGGAGCATAGATGTTCAGAATTGAGAGTTCTTCTTGGTAGATTTTTCCTTTGATGAGTATGAAGTGTCCTTCTTTATCTTTTTTGATGACTTTTGGTTGAAAGTCAATTTTATCCAATATTAGAATGGCTACTCCAGCTTGTTTCTTGGGACCATTTGCTTGGAAAATTGTTTTCCAGCCCTTTACTCTGAGGTAGTGTTTGTCTTTGACACTGAGGTGCGTTTCCTGTATGCAGCAAAATGCTGGGTCCTATTTCAGTATCCAGTCTGTTAGTCTATGTCTTTTTATTGGGGAATTGAGTTCATTGATGTTAAGAGATATTAAGGAATAGTGATTGTTGCTTCTTGTTATTTTCGATAGTATTTTTATGTTTGTGTGGCTTTCTTCTTTTGGGTTTGTTGAAAGATTACTTTCTTGCTTTTTCTAGGGTGTAGTTTCCCTTCTTGTGTTGGCGTTTTCCACCTATTCTCCTTTTTAGGGCTGGATTTGTGGAAAGATATTGTGTAAATTTGGTTTTGTCATGGAATATATTGATCTCACCATCTATGGTAATTGACAGTTTTGCTGAGTATAGTAGCCTGGGCTGGCATTTGTGTTCTCTTAGGGTCTGATGAGATCCGCCCACGATCTTCTAGCTTTCATAGTCTCTGGTGAGAAACTTGGTGTAATTCTGATAGGTTTGCCTTTATATGTTACTTGACCCTTTTCCCTTACTGCTTTTAATATTCTGTACTGGTTGGTTTTGTGTCAACTTGACACAAGCTGGAGTTATCACAGAGAAAGTAGTTTCAGTTGAGAAAATGCCTCCATGAGATCCAGCTGTAAGGCATTTTCTCAATTAGAGATCAAGGGGTTGGGGGCTCTTGTAGGTGGTACCATCTGTGGGCTGATAGTCTTGGGCTCTATAAGAAAGTCAGCTGAGCAAACCAGGAGAAGCAAGCAAGCCAGTAAGCAGCATTCCTCCATGGCCTCTGCGTCAACTCTTGTTCCTTGACCTGTTGGAGTTCCAGTCCTGACTTCCTTTCATGATTAACAGCAATTGGAAGTATAAGCTTAATAAACCCTTTCCTCCCCAACTTGCTTCTTGGTCATGATGTTTGTGCAGGAATAGAAACCCTGACTAAGACATATTCTTTCTTTATTTTGTGCTTTTGCTGTTTTTTGACTATTATGTGACAGGAAGAATTTCTTTCCTGGTCCAATCTATTTGGAGTTTTGTAGATTTCTTGAATGTTTATGTTCATCTCTTTCTTTAGGTTAGGGAAGTTTTTTTCTATGATTTTGGTGGAGATATTTACTGGCCCTTTAAGTTGGGAATCTTCACTCTCTTCTATACCTATTATTCTTAGGTTTAGTCTTCTCATTGTGTCCTGGATTTCCTGGATGCTTTGGGTTAGGAGTTTTTTGCATTTTGCATTTTCTTTGACTGTTGTTTCAATGTTTTCTATGGTATCTTCTGCATCTGAGATTCTCTCTTCTATCTCCTGTGTTGGTGATGCTTGCATCTATGACTCCTGATCTCTTCCCTAGGTTTATATCTCCAGGGTTGTCTCCCTTTGTGATTTCTTTATTGTTTCTATTTCCGTTTTAAGTTCCTGGATGGATTTGTTCATTTCCTCCATCTGTTTAATTGTGTTTTCCTGTAATTCTTTAAGGGATTTTTGTGTTTCCTCTTTAAGGGCTTCTAGCTGTTTACCTGTGTTCTCTTGTATTTCTTTAAGGGAGTTATTTATGTCCATCTTAAAGTCTTCTAACATCATCATGAGATGTGATTTTAAATCTGAGTCTTGCTTTTCTGATATGTTGGGGTTTCCAGGGCTCACTGTGGTGGGAGAACTGGGTTCTGATTTGTCAAGTAGCCTTGGTTTTTGTTGCTTATCTTCTTGCCCTTGCCATTCGACATCTGGTTATCTCTGGTGTTAGCTGGTCTTCCTTTCTCTGACTGTGGCTTTTCTCTCCTGCAGCCTCTGTGTCAGTACTCCTGGGAGATCAGCTCTCTCTGAGAGGAATTTGGGTTTGGAGAGCTGTGGTACAGGGTTAGCTCTGGGGTGCAGAAAGAAAACAAAAGGATCCTGTCCCCAGCTGTTCCTTGGTTCTTGTGTCCTGATGGCTCTTCAAGGGTCCCTCTTGGGCCAGGAATTTGAACAGAAGCGGTGGTCTTGCCTGTGCTTGAAGGTGTGTTGGCACTCCTGGGAGGCCAGCTCTCTCCTGCCACTATTTGGGTATGGAGCCCTGTGGCACAGGATCAGGACCCCAGCAGCAGACAAAAACAGGAAGGCTCCTGTCCCAAGCCACTCCTCAGTCCCTTCATCCTGAGGGTTCCGGAAGGGTCCCTCTGAGCAGAAGTGCTGGTCTTACCTCCACTCACAGGCTTGTCCATACTCCTGGGAGGCTAGCTTTCTCCCGGTGCTATTTGGATATGAAGCCCTGTGGTACAGGATCAGCTCCCCAGCTGCCATGAAAACTTTATTAGTTTATTTATTCACTTTACAGCCTGACCACATCCTTCTCCTTTCTTTCTTCCTAGTTCCACCCTCACACACCTACCCCAACTTCCCCTCCTCTTTTCCTCAGAGAAGGGGAGGCCCTCCATGGGTCCCAAACCACCCTGGTATATCAAGATGCAACAAGACTAAGAGTATCCTCTCCCACTGAGGCCAGACAAGGCAGCCCAGCTATGGGACAGGATCCAAAGGCAGACAGCAGAGTCAGAGACAGTTGTTAGAGACAGAGACCAGACCAGACCAGACCAGTTGTTAGAGACAGAGTCAGAGACCAGGATGGTTTACTCTGCAGGTCTTCTGTTATCCTTGATCTCTCTGGTTGCCCCAGTCCTTCCCTCCATTCCTTAAGACTCTCCAACTTCCACCTATTGTTTGACTATGGGTCTCGCATCTGTTTCCATCAGCTGCTGGATGAAGTCTTTTTCCTTTTAAGCCCACTTGTCTTTTAGAGTCAACATAATTTAGGATCTGGTTTAAATTTAGAGTCACAGTCAGAAACAGTGGAGTAAGAAGAGAAAGACAATCTTCGTCCTCTCTTTGTCTTTTTCTCTTAAAGCAGGTCAAAAGCACACTTCCAATACAGGGAGCTCCCCCTTCTAGTCCTAGAGCCCAGAGGCAAGGGATATCTTTATCTCTGAAGACACAGAGGCCCAGAAGAATGTGAGCCAACAGGTCTTGCTACATTCTGCCTAGCTTTGGCAATCTATCCTACCTTCTTCATCTGAGAACACATGGAGGCTTTCTGCCTCTCCAACCTGAAAGTTAAAATCTTTAAGAAGGAGTGCCTCACTCTCTAACCTTTAGAAAGTCAGACTTGCTCTTTCTCTAAGCAATATGTAGACAGAGGAGACAATGGTGACTTCCCACAGAAGTGTTTAAAGGCCCCCAGTATTGACTGTGTTATTCCCACTGACCCTAACAGCAGAGTGGGTGTTTTCTGCTCTAGCACTCTGCCCTCAGGCACCAGTTCCTTAGAGGAACTATGAATGAGACTGTCTCTTTGGCGATCCTGGCTAGGGAGAGCAGGAGGTTTGGAAAAGGAGCTGTCTCCTTTCTGGCCCTAGGGAGAGCACCACTCCACTTGTACTCATAATAGCATAAGATGGTTCCTGCTGTGAAGAAATATCTGCTCAAGAAGTTGGACCTTTTCTGCTTCTGGGTCATAAAAGAAGCTGCTCTATGCCTTGAAGGACACGTTGTTTTAAAAGCTCCAGGACTGACTCCTGGGAGAACTGTTCTGCTGTTGATAATCCCAAAATCTCGAGAAGAAAGACCACTGACTCAAATCATCATGGCCAAATTAATTAAAGCAAGCAATTAATTAAATAAAACTTTATATCTGTAATGCTCAGTACTAGACATGGGGAACATAAGGTTTTTACAGCTCAGGGGTATGGGGTTTCCAAGTGGAGGATTTAGCAGGCAAATAGGTGGGGGTTACAGAAGCAGAATATAACAAGGTAAGAAGACGTGGTTATAATAACCTTTTAAAACAAAGGTAGGATCACATGATAATCATAACAATTTTTTGAAACAAAAGCATGGTTGCCCTTTCTTAGAACAGGCTACTGAACCATTTGTAGTTAAGGTTACAGATGGACATAGCCCGATCCTTGAGAAATAGATTTAATCATAAACAGGAGTGAACATTGTCTTTGCTATAAATGGCTTTTAAGCATAAGATGGAGTCAGGCTGGTTCATCAGTGTAACAGAGAGACCAGAGTAGGAAAGAGATATTGTGGGGCCTCCACCATTTTGGATCATGTGAGAAGGAAAACACTAATTTGCTAAAAAATCCCAAATGTGCCAAGATCTGACTCTTCCTTAGCTCAGGAAGATACTAAGGACCAGAAGAACTTTTTGAAATGACTGCTCTAGGAAGGGCATAGGCAGAGAAGCTCGTGTGTCTCTATTAGTGAGTGGCAGGGAAGAAAAGCAATACTCCTCAAAACTTACTTAACTCTGAGCACTTTCTTCACCCAAAGCTAGAGTCATGGTTGAGGCTGCTGTAGTGGGAAATTACTTTAAAAACTATATTTTCCTTCCTTCCTTCCTTCCTTCCTTCCTTCCTTCCTTCTTTCCTTCTTTGTCCAAAGAGCCTTTAAAAATAAACACCCAGAGAGGTAGGGGAAATATTCTTATACTTAGATAAAGAGTGGAAAGTCCTGCCATGATCTGACTGGACAAAAGCCAGGGTGAGCTATGGGTAGTGAATGGAGTGAACGGAGGAGGGTCAGGAAGGTCTGTCTAATCAAGGTTTTCTTGGTATTTCTGGGACTTCAGCTCCTTTCCTCCAGGGGTGAGAAGGACCTTTCTGGAATGAGAGTCTGTGAAATCTACCAGCAGGTCAGCTGAATTTGCTGGCCCCTTTGAGGGAGTATATGGTGAGAGTGGCAAATGGCAGGATTGTATATTTGGGGATCTTATGTTCTGATCCCACCAGGTGACATATGTGCAGCCAACTGGCAACTCAACACAGCTCAATGACTTTAATATAGATCTTATTGATATAGGTTGCAGAGGGTCACATTTGACTCCTTTAGGGAAGATGCCTTATTAGTCAGCTGGGAAAGAACAGCAACTGGTCAGAGGCAATGAACTCCTGTGATACCATAAAGGCTCATTCTGTTGGTATGGTGGATTTCAATTGCTTGGTTGACTAATGCTCAGTGAAGGTTTCTGGGAAAGTCCATTAACTACTTTCCATCTTTCTCTAGTGCCTGGAACCATTGTTCCCGACATTACAGATGACCTTACCACCTTATATTTCAAACTCTGAATCCTGGAAACAACAAGAATTTCTCCTTGAAGATTAAGTAGAGTTTCTTTCCTGGGGAAAGTCATAGGTTAGGGGTAGGTGAAAGAATATGTTCCTTCTTAAACCAGAAACAGAGCTCTGGACAAATGAAAAGTTTTCTAGGTAGAAAGAAAAACTGTGAAGGTCATGAAAAGTTTCTAGGCGCCTGGGAAGTGGCAGGTAGGAGGAGCTTCAGTTTGCATTTACTTTGCCTTCCCCAGGCCTGCTTCAGCTCTCTTCTTATACAATGCTCTTCAGCTCTAGGAATCTTTAGAATTATTATGCCTAGAAATCAGTTTGAGCTAAAAACTAGGATTAGGTAAGGAGAAATGAAATGTAATTTTATTTGAGTGTATAAACATTTTAATACAGTCAAAAAAATCTTCTAGATAATATTCCTATGAAATATTAACAAATAATACCAGCCAAAGATTTATAGTTAAGTAAGTTTTGAGGAACACATTGCATAGTCTTTTTGTGGTAGGTTTGTTCAGAGCCCTAATAAGCAACGTGCCTCATAAGGAAAGATGAAGAACATGGTGAAGCCCAGCTTCCAAGCTTATTCAGAAGCACACTTGGAAAGAAGTACCAGTTATCAAACAGTTTCTTTTGTTGTTTGAAGTCTCCTTCCTCAGTATGCACAACACACTATGAAGAGATACAATGGGCCAATCAAGGGGTCCAAGAGTCAGAAGACCAAGGTGCTACCATTACATCTACTGCCCTCAGTGAGTAATAGCAGCTTGGTGTCTACTTTATTGAAGGATAACTTTGGGAGTTGGGTGTCTCCATCCACCTAATTTGAGGCAGGGTCTTGTTTTGTTTTTTTTCTTTCTTTCTTTTTTTCCAATTTTCTGTATTCTCTAGGCCAGCTGCCCATGAGCTTCTGAGAAATCTCAGTCTCTGACTCCCAAAGAAATTCTCTTGTCTGTGCCTCTTCTATCAGTGTAGGAGTGCTGGGGTTGCAGATGCTCGGCCCCAAATCTATCTCTTCATATGGATTTTGGAAATCAGAGCTCAACTCATTAGGCTTGTGTAACAAGCACTTTTACCCATAAGCCATTACCGGGAGGTCCAGGAGTTGTTTTTCTGATGGCACAGAGCAGAGCTGAGAAGTCTCTTGTTTGTATGAACAGTGGTTCAAGCAATGCTATCCTTTTTATGCCTTGTTTATTCTTTGTCTAATACATAAGCTTAAATGCCTTTTTAAAACAAGGCGCTACTTGAGTAGATTCTAGAAGGATCATGCTCAGATTCATCACAATCTTGAAATGTTTAAATTCTTCACGTTGGTTTGGTGGTATTGCTTAGTTGTAGCATGCAAATGTAGTTTATTTGTTTACTCATGGTTGTTAATGAACTGTCTCCTTGCTATATGAAAACATGAGACTCAGGGGGCAGAATGAAGTGCAGGGCATTTTTGATTTTCATTTCTGTGAGCATGATTTCCTTTCATAAGTCTTAGCTTTAATGATTTATTTCCTAAATACAAAAATCAGTCTTGCTTTGGGTCATTTTGGAAGAGCTCAGAACATTTCAGAGCAGGGTCATGTCCTTTCACCTGCTTAATGGAGGTAGCAATTTGTGCTGTCCGGGGATGCATTCCAGAACTGTTTAAGTTTGTTGACTGTTGAGGCATACCTTCCTGTAATGGATTGGTCAGTACCACAAAACAAATTGGGAGTCAGGGGCATAGCAGGCTGATAAGACAGAGAAAAGTGATTTGTAGTACAACTTGCATAATGATCATAATACCATTCACAGAAGTTCTTGTGTCAGACTCTGTTCCGTGCATTTGACATAAATTATCTCCTTTAAGACTCAAAATAGAAATGTGGGGGTGTACCATTATTCGTCTGGATCTACATATGAGAAAAGCAGCAGGCTGCCATTGCCTACTGCAGAGTTTGGCTTCAGGGATTGTAAGAAAGGCCCTGATATGATGCACATACTGCCAGTTCTCATGTACCAACCACGGTTCTGGGAGACACTCTGTCCCTAGCTATGGCTGATTGGATTCTGGATGAACACTTGACTCAAAGTAGCCAATTTATTTGCTAATCTGATTCTGTTGAATTTTAATTAAAAGTCGTAAAGAGGAGGGTCTCTTGAAGAGTGGCAGAGATAGAGGGACTATTCTGGATGAGGGGTAAGTACATGAGAAAGCAGTGGTAGGGGACAGACAAGAAAAGAAAGACACAAGACCCTAAGAAACAGAGAGGTTAAACACATCAGGTATGGACCCTGTCATTGGATAAAGAATCTAGCATTTTTAGAACTCACTCTTCTCATCTCTGAAGTGGGAACAGTGACATTCCTGTCCGGTGAACAGCTTAGAGCATCAGTAAACAATCACAACATGGTAGCTATGATTACCCTTAGCAATGTTTCTGCTGGCCTTCGAACTTCCAGTGGTCCTTCTTGCACTTAGTTCCCATAGAACACAAGGCCTTGTGCTTCTCAGCTATGTGCTGAACCAGGAAGTTATTCCTTCTTTAATCACCCCCAACTCCATCTTTCTAGTCACATGTAGACTAAGCTCTTCACAGAATCATAGCAAAAGAAAGAAGCTATCAATACTGTAAGCTGCTACTACCCATTCCCTTTGTTTTCATGCGTAGTACTATAGCACCAATGATGTATTGTGTGTTCATTTTGTTCTGAATGCTGAAGAGGACTTTGTATGTGGAGGCAAGCAAGCCTTGTCCCTGGTGAGGGGTGTGAAGATAGATTAGTGGGAGAAACACATGTAGCAAAGTAGTAATAACCGATAAACAATAAAACAATATGCATCAAGTACAAAGTGCTTTTCATAGACCAGTGGTTCCTAAATGAAAGTCTGTGGGAGCAACACAAAACAGTAGCAGCAGCAACAGCAGCAGCAGCAGCAGCAGCTGGCAGAGATGCTAGCCTTACTCCCCAAATTTCAAGTTCAGCAGTCTTCAGAGGCTGATGGTAGACATTGACAAAGTTCCTCAGGAGATCTGGAAGGCAAGAGAGAGGAATGAGTATGAGCCAAGCTTGCTATATGAATGCATGATAATGTCATAGTAAAAGCATTATGTTGTATAATTAACATACAAGGAGGAAAAAAATTGTAAAGTAAGTTTATCGGAGAACTTTTTATTTTGTAATCAGATTTTATAACCACCACTGTAGAAGGCACATTATAGTTAGGATTTCTGGAATCAAGTTAGGAATCAACATTGAGTTTTAGAAGATGCAAGACAGAGAAGAATGGCGGGGAACATTCCAGATGGGAACTAGAGACTCTCTACAGCATGTGCCAGGGGTAGGTATGGAGTAATGGGAACTATGGCATAAAAAACAGTCCAAAAGGGAGGGCCTGCAGGGCAGAGTCATGCTTAAGTCATGCATTTGTATTTGTGGGGCTGGCCTCATCTTGGCCTAGTGGTTTTTTTGTTTTTGTTTTTGTTTTTTGTTTTCCTTTTGTATACATTTTAATTGTCCAGATTACTGGCTCTCATTATGGTGTCTTCATGCTTGTTCTGTGTTAGTTTCTTTTCTTGTCACTGAGACAAAATTTTTGGCAGAAACCACTTAAGATCAGAAGGAGTTATTTTGTCTCACAGTTTGAGAGGATCACAGTCCATTATGGCTGAGAAGGCAAAGAGGCATGCTTAGTCTATGGCAGTGGAAGCAGGAGACACAGGCCTTCACTCAGCACTCACTAGGAAGCAAGGATTACAGGGAAGAGCTAGGGATGGATATAACCATCAAAGGTCAACCCCTAAGGAACTACTTCTGCAAGCCAAGGTCCTTTGAAAAACGGTGCTTTCAGAACAGCAGCCTGGGATGGGGGAGGAGAGACATTTTAGATCCCAACTATAGCATACATATAATCCCCTTTGGTCACATTTGTTCCTCACCCAATGCCTTCTCTTAGTCCCACCCCTTCTTCTTTCCCCATAATAGTCTTGCTTTTACTTTTAGCTCCTCTTTGAATTCCACAAACAAGAGAAAACACTAGATATTTGGCTGTCAACTTTGCTTAGTCCACTTTACAGGGCTATCTCTGGTTCTATCCACTTGGCCAATGATTTTTTGAATACTCTCCTTGGAGTGGGTGAAGTAGCTTTCCTGTTGTCCCTGGTGCTAAAACTAGGCGACCTCTTCTTAGCCCTTGATACTCATTTTTATTTCTAGGCTTTACTGTCAGTACCATAAAGCAAAGAAGCAAAGAAGTGGGAAGAGGAGGAACGGATGCCTCAGATTTTCAGGGAAGTATTGGAGGGTGCTGGTCAAGTCTGCACTCTGGAAAAGCCAGTTCAGTGAGACCTGAGCCTAGCTTAGGATGAGTGACAACCTCCAGGAAGTTGTTAGCTCAGCTGATTCACAGCTCAGCTCTGTGGTACTGACACCCTCTTTACCAGAAAGGTTTGCAGGGCAGATGAATCTTAGCCTCAGGAAGCCTTCCAGGAAACTGAAGGTTTTGACAGAAGAGCTTGTTCTGTGACTTTGTTTTATGCTTTCCATGCTAAGCCTAGTATGGTTGTGTCTTCACAACCTCAGCCTCTGTTTGGATCTGATATGGACTCCAGACACACTCACACCCTGACCCTTTCAGGGTTCAGCTCCTTTTCCTTCTCCCTACCCTCTGAGAATGGTGATTCTCCGTGGTGTTGTCCTAAGGTCTAGACATAGACCCATAAACTTTGGCTCTATGAGCTCTTCTCTGCCCTGCATCTTTTGAGATCAAGCACACATGCAGGCATAAATGTCTTGCAGCTTATGCTAATAAACGTTCAGCTTCTGCTATAGCCCACTACCCCACAGAGGTAGTGGAAGAGAAAAGTTATCAGGATATGGGGGAAGTGGGCCTGTTTAGTAATAGTTCTTTGGGTGGCAAGCTCAATCTTCTTTGGCAGCAGTTCAGTCCCATAGAAAACACTACACATGAACCAGTAGATTCAGACCAGTCCTCTCGGCAGGCAGACACCATATACAAACCAGCAGGTGTAGTTCAATCTTAAAGAAAACAGCAAGATGCTCCAACTGACCTGAGGCTAGACCATGGAAGTGGCAATCTGCCACAGGAACTTCACGAGAAGGTCTTTGGTGAGTTTCTCTGAATGGAAGTATTACCACATCAGAACTTAACAACTTTATGTAAGGTGAACCAATACATGCATATAGCTAGCGAAGAATAGTGAGACAGAGCAAACCAAATTAATGCTCCAGCTCGTGTTGTCTGTGGGGTCTTATTTATACCATGAGTCCTTTCACATGTCCACTGTAGCAAAACATCCTTTAACCTGTGTCTGCTTCAGGAAAACATTCTTTCATGTGTCTGCTTTAGCACACAAAACATGATCTGTGCCCCACAAAACATCATTTGACATAACTGACTTTCTAAAGAAACCAGAAGTTTCCACTTCACATACACGTTTAACAAATCATGTTTACAGGAAGCAAATCTTAGAGGGTATACAGCAAAAGCTATAGATTCACCTAAATCAGAGTGTGTAGAATCCAGGGTCTGATGGTAATGGCAACCATCATCATCAGACCTTCTTAGGCTGCTGTACATCACAATTTCCAACTATGGAGTGTCTAGAGGCATCTGACCTCAGCAGGGACTCCACTGCCTCACTTTTTGATGCAGAACATAAGAAGATATGTCTTTTGAGTAGAAAGACTTACTTAGCTGGTGCCTGAGGCTCCCATTCTGGTGGGAATCTACTACTCTCCACCAGTGAATTTGGAGTGATTTCAAGGAGCGTATTTTTTACCTCCAGCACTTGATTGGCATTTTTAATTGTCCCCTCTTCCTCTCATCCAGAAGTAAAACAAAACCATACTCTCATAGTCTAAAGTTCTAGTGGGCCATTCCTTCCCATAAGGAAAGGTGAGAAAAATGAGCACTCAGCATCTTGGTCCTTCTCTATACATAGAACCTATACATAGACTCTATACACAGGCTGCTGGGAATACTTGAGTAGGCTGTATACTCAGTTGGCTAATAGGGTGGGGGGCCTTTCCAAAGAATGCCATGATTTTTAGGAGCCAGAAATATCACATCCCCCTCCCCAAATTGGAATTTCAGGACTTCCATGAGGTCTCCTTTTAAGTACTTTGTGTCTCTGAGTGTGGAAGTCCATGGGAATGGAAAAAGTCACAAGTCCCCAGAAGCATCTACAACAGCTATTTGGAAAGATAATGGAGTCTATTTAAAGGAAAGATGATGTTTCATGCTTTCCATGTTAGGCATTTGAGAGTGTCACTATGTACCCATGTAAGGCACAGCACATGTGAGGACCTCAGTGGGTAAACCAGTATGGTGCACCAAGTGTGTCTGTTCCTTCCGGTGCCATGAAGCCACAAGCCTTGTCTGTTTTGTTCACCAGAATATCCTCAGTTCCTGTAATATAGTACATGATGAATGAACTGTTATCCTCCTATGAACTGAGATAGTGCTAGACCAGAGAAATGACTTGACCAAGACTTGTGTGATGTTTTTGAAGGATTTTCACCCTAGTTGGTAAGGCAAATAAGTGGGAGAAAAATCAATATCATAAAATATGATAAGAAATGTTTGTAAGTGTCCCAGGGGAGTGCTTGTGGCAGAATTAATTGTAAAGAACATTGCAGAGGGATCAGGGGTTTATAGATGAAACAGTCTTAAAAGAGGCATGTGAAATCTTGAGAAACAATCAGAGAGAGTCTTCTTAGCTCATGAGGATCACGAAGATGAGTATAGATCTTGAAGGATATGGAGGGGAGTTGTAATGACAGGTAAGAATGTTTGTAACTCTGCAGAACTTATGGTACATAGAAATTCAATGGGGCTTCTTGAGACAGGGAAGGTCCTGTGCTGAGCAGAGAGCAGAAACTCCATATAAAACGTGCAGAGATGTATTGCCCAATACCTAGGGATGAAGCCAAGAATAGTGTTGTATTTGCCAGGTCAATAGGGAATGCAGGAGAGATGGGTCTACCAGAAGACCCATATGGAGAACCACAAAATCCTACACGGGAAGAGTTAAATCCCAGAGGGAGATGAGGAATGGTGGCTGCTAGTAGCTGGGGAGAAAAAAAATGGGGTGTAGAGATCCTCTAGATCTTTGCCCCCAGAGGTGTAGAGGCCTTGCATGACTTTTGCTTATCCTTCCTGCTGCTTTCATACAAATTGCCACTGCATGGGTGTGATGCACCTTGCAGATTAAGCCCACCTCGAAAAGCCACTGTTCAAGCATCAGTTCTCAAATGTTGAAATAACACTTTCCAAAAAAGGCATACCCATAGTGTTTAAATAGGAGTCCTTTAATTGAGCATATGGGCAATAGAATAATTGACACATTATCTTTTTTTATTTTTTCACTTTCCTTTACCTAAGTATTTTTTCTTTTTGCTTCATCTCATTTTTGCATGTTTAAGCTTCTTCTCTGTGACTAGAAGTAGAGAGGGATAGAGAGATGTGATGATGATGGTGGTGGAGGTGGTGATGATGATGGTGATGATGATGATGATGGTGATGATGATGATGATG
>JADRCH010000088.1:5340970-5367417 GCA_019843965.1 Rhynchomys soricoides
TGATGATGATGATGATGGTGATGATGATGATGATGGTGATGATGATGGGAGCGGGGATTCACCAACATCTTAATAACTCCTATGCCAGGCATTTTGCAGACTTTTCCATTTTAGATCCGTCTGGGAACTTCTTTAAAGGCTCCTTTTTTCTTTAGTACCCATTCCTTCTCTGGCCTCCCTCCTCCAGTTCCTCAGCTAGCTGCCACTAGTTAGATTAGTACCCATGCTATTAGCACAGAGCTGCTGTAAAGCATTCTTCTGTTTGTTTCTCCTCCCACAGCCACCTGCATCCCACACAACAGCTGTGAGGAAGAAAACCCCACAGAGAAAGAACTCTGAAGCCAAGAGGAGTTCCACACTGAGAATAACAGCAGGTCTTGGCCAGGCTCCAGACCCCGAGGTTGCCCTTGTCCTTGACTTTGCCTGCTTCAAACCTACTCAGGGACCTGAAAGAACCTTTGTGACAACTCTGTGCCCAGCACTGTAGTCCCCAGTACTGGGGTGAATACCAAGGAGTATTTCCACACTCCACACAGTGCAAGGTTCTGTGTGAGACTTGGTTACACGTGGGGTCAGGGTCTTCAAATCAGGATGGCCATGTTACAAGGCAAAGGTGGGGGGAGACTGTGGGAATCAGCAAAGACCTCTTGCATCTCTGCCTAGGTCTCTTACTGTTTTAGGAGAAGACTCAGAGATGCATTTGCACTTCCTGTTGGGGACTCTGAGTCCAGCAGCAGCTCTTCATTTTTAACGTCTCTGATGACTGCCATTTTCTCCTTCAGCCTTTCCCCCTCTGTCTTTCTCTCCCCCATCCTCTTTCATTTCTCTGTTCTTTCCCTGCCCTTGTCTATAAGTACAGTGGCAACCAACAAATTCCCTGGCACACAAGCTTCCGCCATACACTGTTTAAAACATGACTGCTACTCTAAGCTCCCTGTAGCAAAATGGGAGGGATGCCATCTTTTTTCTTCATTGATGAATCCCCCAGGGGAGAACTGTGTTCCTTTTCTCCCACCAGCACACGAACAGTGGGCTGACGCTCCCAGCTACTTACTCCCCTCTTAGAGGTCCCCTCCACCAGAGCTTCTGAGAAATGGAGAGAGAAGTTAGCTGTGCTTCCTGGCCATTCTGTTCTCCCAGCCTCTTACCTTGTCATCTAGTTTATCCAAGCTATTTGTCACAAGGTCCATCCAAGAGAACAGAAAGCAATCAACTTTTAATGAGCAAATGTCATTTATTATTCTTATAATCAATTAGGACATAGTATTTAAAACTGAATTAAATTTTGAATAAAAAAATTGAGACAGGGTCATACTATGTAGCTTTGGCAAGCCTGGAGATTACTTTGTAGACCAGACTGGCCTCAGAGTCACAGAAATTCATCTGTCTCTGCTTCTCTAGTGTTGTGATTAAAGACATACACCACCAAATTATGAATTTTTTGAGGGTACTTGGGAAGGACTGGTATAGCTTGTAGTGGCTACTAGGCCAGTGTTTTATTTTGAAGGTGTTACAACCATACAAAGTTACACTTAGTGGACTCAGAGGCAGAGACTATGCTTCTATTTTTTTGGTAGAGGAGTTGGAGATACGTTTGGTAAATAGCTTTTTGCCTCCTGCTTTCAAAATTTACCTGAAACTAGAAAATCATAGAAACTTGAAACAAAATTTGTTACACACCCATTGTGGGCTAAAGAAATGTAAACCAGCTACTTGCACATGCTGGAACCTTGCTGAGCCAGAAGCTGAACATGTGAGGGATTTCCCAGTACCATCTCAGAAGGACAGACTCAGGCACTTTGTTCAGTCACAACTCTCAAGGAGTTGTAGGACTGGGGTGGGCACAGCTAAGCATGGAGTGCCAGGGAAGAGAAGGAATCATATAGCAGTTTCTTCCTGTTTTGTCTCGGAAGCCTGGCAGGTGATACTGCAAGAATACTTGAAGAATAGACAATGATAGTGTGTGTGTGTGTGTGTGTGTGTGTGTGTGTGTGTGTGAGAGAGAGAGAGAGAGAGAGAGAGAGAGAGAGAGAGAGAGAGAGACTGGGGATTAAACCCAGAGCTTTGTACATGTTGGGCAAGTGCACTGAGCTATGCCCCAGCCTGCTACTTAGTATTAACCAGCTGGAGCTGCTAGCCACTAGAGTTTATTGGGCATGATGCTTACCTTCTACTGTAACGTCTTTGAATCAGATCTAATTCTGAGCAGTTTGAATTCCAAGTCAGGACCATAGAAGATGAAGGAAGGACATGAAGCACCACGAGTCACATGTTTCTAATTTAAGAAAGGATCTGCAGGAAATGTATTGCACGCCTCATGTAAACCCAATAAGATGAAAACAACAGAGAAGACCCTGGAAACTCAAGGCCATGCTCTAGTCTGAGAGGGCCTGGGGTAGGATAAGAATTTCTCTATATGGATAGGGATCAGAAGGATTCTGGTGGCATTTGTCAGCAGGAGAGCACCGCAGTATCCACATGATGCTTTAGAACTCAGAGCCCCACCTTGGGGCAGGCAGCCCACTTCCCTGCTACCCAGAGGGATGTTCCTTTTTGTTAAGTGGCTACCTAACTCCTACTGCCTCTCTTTGGGGTCTGCTTCTCACACAGCTAGCCTGCTTACATAAATGCAAATTAAGCTGCCTGGTACTCTCTCAACAGTTAGGATGTAATACCATATTCTTACTGTGGCCAAAGAACCTCCTGAAGACCGCTAGCCAGCTCTGTAGCTTCACTGTGTTATCTTCTTGTAGAATATGTGCTGGGTACAGTAGCCTTGAAGAGATAGAACATGTGTCTGCCTCAGGGTCTTTGTATTTGCATCCTCTTAGGGACTCTAACCTAAGTTCTTTGAACAACTGTCCTTTTCTTTTCTACTAATGTAGCTCAATGATACCCATTCATGAGGCTGTCTAATTGAAAATAGAACACAACTCACAATCCCATCACCCTATTTTATTTTCTTAACAGCCTTTGTCACTTTAGTAAGGTATGGTGTTTTTTTCCCCTACATTTACGAATTGAATGTCTATACTGAAGAAGCTGTCAAGGGAATACTCCCTCATGACTATATTATACAGTGTTATCTGTGCAGTGTAAAAATAGTTCCTAGCACAAAGTTGGTATAAATAGCTCTGACTGGCATGGATGAATGAAGAGGCCTAACCCACCTCCCCAGATCCTGCACTGACTTCTTTCATCAACAGTGGCTGTAAAGTGGGTTGGAGTACCTGTGAATCTTGGAGGAAGAAGTAGCCCAGGCTATGTGAGAACAGCTCACATAGAATATTTAAGAAACTCATGCATATTACCAACTACCACCCAATAAGAATATGTTAGACAGTGTCCAAAGATGGCCACCACCAGCTCCCCTTGCACTCACCCATTACTTTATTCATGAGATGGACAAACACCATCCTTGACTCTAACTGGCTCTGTGGACAGTTTTTACTGATCTATAGAACTAATCAAAAGGGATGATCTGGGACTTCTAAGTCCAGGCACTAACAGAATAGGCCACCTTTGTTTCTGCTATCCAATAATCTGAGAATGCTGTGTTGAGAAGCCCGGGCTATCCACACAGAGAAGTTACATGGAGGAGCTCCAGTGTACCAGATAGATCAGTGGCTCTCAATCTGTGGGTTTTGACCCCTTTAGGGGTCGAATGATCCTTTTATAGGAAGTTCAATGATCCTAAGACCATCAGAAAAACAGATATTTATATTACGATTCAGAACAGTAGCAAATTTCAGTTATGGAGTAACATTGAAGATAATGTTATGGTTGGGGTCACCACAACACGAGGAACTGCATTAAAGGGTCACAGCATTAGGAAGGTTGAGAACCATTGACTTAGGTGATTGAAATGTTAACAGTCTGGCTACTGCTTGAGGCCTAGTGACCTCTCCCAGACTGTGCCACTTCAGGCAGAAGACCTTCCCAGGCAAGTGAACTGAACCAGCAAAATCTGTGAGCAACAAATCCTTCATGTTTTAAGATACAGGGAACCCTAGGTGTTCTGTTGAACAGCAGATACCTAATGTTAGGGATGGGTTGTTATGTTAAGTTCTGGGCAACTGAATCACAAGGCTTAAAGGACCATGAAGAGTCTGTAGATTTGATCTACACAGAAATCCCACGGATCTATTGATCAGATTCAGGTTCTAAACTTGTAAGTTGGACTGAGTTGAGATTCAGCATTTCTCACTACTCCCAAGTGATGCCTATGTCAGTGACAAGTGTGTGGGTTATGCTTTTGAGTAAGAAGCCCAATCCCAGCCTTCTTTAGCCATCTTAGGGAAAGAGCAGTGCCCCTCCCACCAGGTGTATATGAGGAAATAGGATCTGGTCAAATATATCTGGGAAACAACCTACTCCAACCAGAGAGTCATGTTGTATGTACATTGGCTATATAGCAGTTCTTAGAGGGACTGGGGATACAGCTTTTGGGTGGACTCCTTGCTAGGATGCATGATGGCCCTGGGTTTGAGCCCCATCCCTGAAAATAACAACTGTCCTTGGAGTCCATTAAACTAAGAAATCCAACCCTCTTAAGTGCATGATTTTCCCCTGGAAGCAGTATCCCTCCCCCATATGAGTTAACAGGCTCTCATTGTCTCTCAGTAATAAGAACTCATATCATACTTTTTTTCCCTTCCAATCCAGAAGTTATTCTTCCTTGCTGATGTCTACTCCAATTCCTTCCTCATCACTGTAAGATTAGAATTCTATATTCATTTGTATCCGGGATGCATAGCAGCCCTATGCCACTCAAGTCTTATCCCCTCCTGTGTTATTAAATCCTTGACTCTGCTGTTTAGTTTTTGTTTCTGTTTCTTTGTACTTTGTTGCTCTTCTCCAAGGTCTACTGTTTGATCAGTGGGTTGACCTTGAATTAGTTTCTTGATATTTTAAAGTCAAATATCCCTATTTGTGATATGGAGATACTCCTAGCATGGGGCAAATATTTAGTCAGGTGATGCACGTAAAGTGTTTAGCATCAGCCCTGGGAATCTCAACAGCACTCCTCATCCTCACTCTGTGTCTCAAGTCTTTGAAAAACCTCAAGTCTTTCGGCCCTGACTCTTTTGCCCCACTGCTGCTTATGACCCAGCGAGGCCAGGGAGGAGGGAACACATGGCTGATTGAAACTCTGATTCCACATTCTGATTTGAGCTGCTATTCTTAGCCTCCTTCACACCAAATGTTTTTCCTGGTACTGCAGAGAGGCACCATAAAGTTCAGGCTAAAGTTAGAAAGCTGAATCTGTGTCTCTGGAAGTCCACCCACTCGCCATCTCTGGAAGCCATTCTCAGGGGCTGACACTGGAACTTCAAGGGTTATCTGCACTGTGCCATCTTTATCAGCTTTTGCCAGAGATGCACTCCCAGACTCTACAGTGGTAGGTTCCATACAGAAGCATGGTTCAGAGCTAGTTCACCTCCCCTTTCCTCTTAGCTCAGGGACTACCTATGCATATGATTGAATGCCTTGCTTTCACATTCATTTTCTCCAAAGGAAGAAGGCAGCTTGTCATCCATACTAAAGTCTATGGAACACTTCCCTTCTCCAGCTTTTGTTGCCTGCCAAGTGTAGATGCCCCTGGAAGCCTGGGTTCCTTTACAGGGTTCACAGGGAACTCTGCTTGTCCTTAGTTCTTACTTCCCTGGTCTCAAAAGAAAGTAACCATCATCACAAGGAAAACTTCTCTTTCCACGGAGTGGGAGAAAACCAACTGTGCTTTGTCCGACTTTGGACTTCAGTATTGATCTTTTTCCTCCACATGTGCACATCTGGAGTGATGACTATTGCATTCTTTCGTGAGCCCCAATTGCTAGTCCCAAAAGGCAGCAGGAAGGAGCAAGGGTTTTGACCCCCTTGCTGTAATTCAGGTTCTTTTGGGGGTGACAATGAGGCCAGTCTTGCCATTTCACTCAGGATGTGGGAGGCCCAATAAATACCACTGTCAGGACTCAGTGCTCTGAAGATGCCAAGCACTGTGACGAATAAAACCCTTCCTGGGCTTGTGTGTTCACGCATTGCAGATGTCTGATGGTGGAAGGGATAAGGAGAGTGAACTAATGTTTCCTAGGTCCCAAAACTACTGTCCAGGGAGAGAAGACAGATTCCAACCAGAACCAGGGAGCTCCCACCCATGCCATCTGGAAACACTGCTTGGAAAGTTAGCCCACGCTGCTCTGGGGATGAAATCTGAGTCACACGGATGCACAGGGCTGTGAGGTTCTCCTGGTGGCTTTTTCTGCAGCCTCTGGGTGAAGATGCCTCTGCTCTTAGGTGTAAATAGCTGTAAGGGATTCCACAGCCAATCCTGGCAAACTGGGGGGCTTAATGAACTTTAGGTAGGAAACCTCAGCCTGCAGGGTTGTTTTTCTTTTTCTTTTATATGACTATTCCCACTGGGGGAAAACGTCTGTCTGCTGAAATGCAAACCAATGTTATTTTCTGTTTTACTTCCCACGGGTAGGAAATGAGTCCAGAGAAGCTGCCATTTGCAACTAGAGTATGCATATGGTACTCGTCTTGGGACTACTGTGGATCCAAGGAAAGTTTTTATTCCCATTTCTGTTCAGTTGCTTAGTTTTCTTGTAGCTGAATTAAAACATTGAAAAAGTGGCAATGGCATTAGTTTCAAAATGCTGTAGTTTCTGCTACATAGTGTTCAAGTCTGATTCAGGCCTACCAGTCACTAATTTAGCCAGAGAGTCTCCTCTCTTCTTCTCTCTTCTCTCTTCTTTCTTCTCTCTCCTCTCCTCTCCCCCTCCCCTCCCCTTCCCTCCCCCATCCCCTCCCCTCCCACTTCCTTTCCTTCCCTTCCCATTCCTCCTTTCTCCCTTTCTTTCTTTGTGAGACAGGATCTCACTATGTAGTCCTGGCTGGCCTGGACATTCCAGATAGAGCAGCCTAGCCTTGAACACACAGAGTTCTTCTGTGTTTGCCTCCTTAGTGCTGGAGTTAAAGGCATATACCACCATGCCCATCCCTAAAGCTTGTTTTACTGTAGAATCGAAGGCCCAGCCACCTAAAGATGCAGAATCACCAGCTCCTCTGTGGGTGCACAAAGGATGGGAAAAATCGTTTTATGGAACACGAACCCTGAAGAGTAGAGTGTGGCTCATGTGGGTGTTAGAGCAGTTGTGTAATGCTGGCTGCGTGGTAGGGTCACCTGGGGACATTAGAACACAGAGACATGGGGCCCGTGGCTGCAGGTCCTGGATTATTGCTCTGGGTAGGTCTGTGTGGGGGAAGTTTCTTGGTGATTCTATTGGGTGTCACTGATCAGTACCACTGCCCAAGGGAGAAGCACAGCCTAGATTTGGAGCAGTGACCACGGTCCTCAAGACATAGGCCTTCATGAGAGTGAGGCTACCAGTCTCTCTGCTGGACTCTCTGTTAAGCTGGCACAGATACAGACTAGGCTTGAGAAAAGACAATTGGGCAGATGTAAAAACTTCAATTCAGCCCTGTGGAGATAGATTGCTTTTGAGGAAGCCTTGCTAGGGGAGCTACTGGACTGTGCTTGAAACATTGACAGAACTGAGGTTTGGACAATGACATAAAACCAGGAGGTACGAGTGAAGATGTTTGAAAGCTGTACCCCATGTCTGTATTTTTAACTGTTGGGGTACTGTTAAGGGCTTTGAGCTGATGGTCTAGTTGTATATCCTGAGAAGGGACAGTGGAGACTACTTGGTGGAGAAAGGGGTAGCTAGCCGGGCAGCAGCATGAACAGGGGACTAAAGAGGACTGTACTACTCAGAGACCAGAGGCTGCAAGGAGCAGCCTGTCTAGATGGGGAGGGCTCTCTCTGTGTGACATCATTCATCAAGATCAGAAGCCAGGGGTTGAAGAGCAGGCTCAGCAGTTAAGAACACTAGCTCTTCTTCCAGAGCATCTGGGCTTGATTCCCAGGACCCACAGGGTGGCTCACAGTGGTTTATAACTCTGGTTCCAGGACTCTCTTCTGACGTCCTCAGACACTGCACCCATGTGGTACACAGACATGAATGCAGGCAAAACACAGATATACATTAAAACAAACAAACAAACAGATCAGGGGCCAGCATACTGTAGGCTTTGAGCTACATATGGTTCGCCATCTATTTTGTAAATAATAAGTTATTTGGAAATATCCATACCCGTTCTTTTCTATATTGTCTACAGCAGCAGTAGTGCCACACTGGCAGAGTTCAGTAGTGTAGCAGAGATCACTGGCCCTCAAAGTCTGAAGCATTTACTTCCTGGACCTTAAAAAGGAAAAAGTTTGCTGGTCCCTGGCTAAGACGAACATGATATATATGTATATATCTTACTTTATCTTGCCTCATGCTCAGTCACTGTCATCTGTAAAGAGCAGGGCTTAACCATGAGCTCCAAGAGCTATGGGCTACACTGTCTCCATCCGTTCTTCTTTTCCATAAGCTTTGTTGCCAGTAGCAGTGGCAGCAGGCCAGACATGAACCTGGCTGCCAGAAGCAATGGGAGGTGGCTCCAGAATACTTACTGAAAGAAAAATATATGTCCCCAGCCAGGGACTACACAGCTCAACTTCTTCAAGAGCCTTGTGGGGGTGCATCCTTCCTGCAGTCCCAGCTGCTGGCAGCCTAGTCACCTGTCCCATGGAGATCTTCCTCCAAGGACAGTTTAAGCCTTCCTGATTTTTCTTAGAAAAAAATTCAACAGCAGTGACAGGCCCATTTCAGAACACCAAGAAGGCCTTGACACTCACACACATGGAGACCTGTCTGTATCTCCGGAGGAAAACTTCATATTCTCAGTATGTGGCTTTTACCACCATCACTGTTGCTAGGTTACCTGTCATCTGATTGGTATTTTTAAGATCCTGGTTGAAATCTCTTTGTTTCTGTAATTGTAAGGATGTTTCTTCAGGTTTTGTTTTAAATTGAATCTGTATTTGCGTAATATAAAAATGGGTTGGCATTTTCAACAGGCTAAAAATTCATCAAAACCCCATCCCTCATTTGCTAACAGTGACACAGACTTTCCATTTTGGCAAGTGGCCCAGCTTCAAGGTACTGGGTAAAATGGGAATTTCCTTGCTGACGTTTAAAAGCAGAATGTTTTTTCCCTCGACCAACCCACTTGAAAATCATTGGTCACCTATACATAGCTCCTATTTGTTTCTAAAATTAGGTGTTTGTTTGTAGGTTGTTTGCTGTGATGTCATCAGCCAATCTACAGTATCAGGTTATCTGGGTGAAAAGTAATTTCCTCTTGAAAACTGCAGTTCTAAAAGCTGCACTTACTTCATCCTCTTCATCAATAGGAACCAAAGAACACGTCACGCCATGCTGAGTGCTATACCAACAAACTAAATAAAAAAAGGATCCCACTCTTACAGCTAAAAATAAGTTACACTGGTGTAAGAACATTGGTGTGAACTGGCCATGGTGTGGCAGAAACAAAATTAACTTTCAGAATCTCTGAGCCATCATCCTTCAGCAGAAGTCACGGGTAACTGTCAATATGAAGGAGCAAGCCATGTGTGTCAAGGTCTCTGAGTAGAGGAAAGATTCAGCAATTTCAAGAAGTTTCCGAATCACAAGTGGGAGGGGCAGATGCTGTGAAACTCAAGCAAGGATTTTAAGAGGTGCCGTTTGACGCATAGGCAGTTCTAGATGTTGTGATTCAGGCAATAGTGTTCAGGCCAGTGGTCTTCTATAGTACCATGTTGTCCCTCTGTCCTCCTACAAAATGGGAATGCTTCGCAAGTTTGTAGACATTCTTGGTTCTTGCAATTGGAAGGGAGGCTGCTATTGGCAGGTGAAGAGTAGAAACCAAGGATGCTATTGCATATCCAGCCATGAACATAACCGATTTCTACAATAAAGTATGACCAAGCTCCAAGTTACAACAATGCAAAAGTGTAGGGAGCATCTCCTGTCAATAAAGAGCCGTTGGCATGTTGGCAAAAGACGGGAAATAAGAGGTGGGAGTTTCAGTAGAGAGGGTAGAGAGACGGACTCTGGAGAGTTAGTCAGGTGCAGGAAGATTCATCATCTAGACTCTGAGGAGATGCCAGAGTAGTAACTAGTCTTGTGGTAGACACAGAATAGAATAAACTGATTGTATAAGTTATGAGCTAGTTGGGGAACAAGCTCAAGCTATGGTCTAGGCATTTATTCATAAATAAATAAGCATCTACATCATTTTGGAAATGGCAGCGGGGGTGGAAAAGCTTGCAGTTACATAAAAGTTAATGATGTCTCTCTAGGATGCAGTTCTGTCATGAAGGATATAAAGGCTAGTGTTGTTAACTTGACAAGATCCAAAATGGTTTAGGAGACCAATCTCTGAGCCTATCTATGAGGAGTCAGGTAGATTAGGTTAGTCTCTGAGCATGCCTGTGAGGAATAACATTGATTAATTAATGAATTATTTAATTAATGTTAATTAATGCGGAAAGAGCTGCCCACTGTGGGTGGAACCATTCCCTGGGTTGGGATTCCATGCTGAATAAAGAGAAGAAGGTAAGATGAGCACCAGCATTCTCTTCTTTCGGGTTGTGGATGTAATGCAACCATATGCATCCACTTCCTGTTGCCATGACTTCCTTGTCATGACTGGATCTTGCACTGGGAGCCAAAGTCAATCTTTCATTCCTTCAGTTGCTTTTGTTAGCATATGCTATCATAGCAACAGGCAAATAAACTACGACAAAGGCGAATGATCTCACAGGCTGTGTCTAAGTGGCAAGTTCTTGCTGTACAAGTATTAGTAGCAACATGTCCACTGCTGGGAGAACTTGTCAAGAGTCTGTAGTAAGTAACGAGACTGAGGAACACTCATGGAGGTGATTTTCTTTAGGGAGAGAGATGAGACTTCAGGATTCCTTAGGGTAATGGAAAAGAAAAATATTTTATGTTCAGGCTTAAGAATTGGGAAGTTGAGTTTGGGATGAAATGACAAGGACAAAAAGAGGTAAAAATGTGGAGGACGGAGTGTAGGTGGCAGATGGGGACTCTGGCATGACCCAGTCTTCTTGTGCCATAGCCTAGGCTTGCATTGTGGCTCATAGCCAGGTCCTGCTGCATGTATCCACCCATCGCTGGAGAGAAGCATTTGAATCATCACTCTGCCTCTCATCTCTTCTTCCTCATCTTGCTCCTTGGAGACCTGCAGAAGAGTATTCCTGAGAAATCCCCGGGGGTGCTCTTAACGTGTGAAGAATGTATGGGAAATGAGATGCTAGACAGAGGCAGGAGCCTTTCCCAAATTATGCAACTGGCTGAAGGCACTCCTGTTGAAATCTAGTTAGGACTGCCTATCATCTGCATATCCACTTAATATTTGCATTGAGAGCTCAGTGAGTATTAAGACACCTTAAAAGCAAAACAAAAGCTATTGGTATGAATTTGAAAAAAAAAGAGAGATGAAGTAATTTCTTTTCCTGAATCAGCAATCATAGATGGAGAAAAACAATGTACAAGTTCAGCACTTGGGAAGAAGAGGAATGATAACCATGAGTTCAAGACTAGTGAGGCTACATAGTAAGTTCAAGACCAACCTGGATGGCATAGCAAGACCCTACCTCAAACCTAAAGGCTGCAGATGTAGTTCAGTAGGAGAGATTTAGCCTTGTACACACAGGGCCCAATCAATACTCAGCAATGAAAAAGAAGCAATGTCCAATTAAAATACTAGAATTTTAAAAAGTTATATGCATCTAAAGATAAATATATGCTATAGATTACTTTTCTTCTCATTAAAAAGACACCTAAAATGAACATTGAGAAGATATTATACTTTTATTAGGAACAACAATTATAAAATATTTATAAGGGTGTACTTTATTCTTTTATATAAAGGCTTAGAATTGTAAGTAAAATTTTCTAAAACTTAATGTAAAAACTTAAACTTTAAAGAGAATATCAGATTTTGTTTCCCTTGGGAATTGTATAAAGTAATCTTCAATCATATAGAATGACTAACATCCCAGAACAGCTAAAAATCATATTTAAACTGAAAGGAAGGGCTAAGCATGGTGATGCATACACACAATCCCAGCACTACAGAGGTGAGACTGGAAAAAGGCAGTTCAAAGTCTTCCTCAGCTGCACAGTGCTTCGAGGCCAGCCTTGAAGAGACCTTGTCTCAAAAAAAAAAAAAAAAAAAAAGAGGAGGAGACATTTGAAAAGGATATGTTATCTTTTATTGTAACTAACACTGCAAATTAAGTATGAAATACAAGTTTCACAGTATCATTTAATAGAGGCACATACAATGCTTGGACAATATCTGCCTTCCTTACTATGAAAAGGTTTATTTTTGAATTGGACTTGCTTTACTGGATATCAAAATAATTTCTAATCATATACTTATAACACTGCCCTAAGAATATACACATAGGGCACAGCAGTGGAACAAAAGAAACTTGAGTATGCGTGTGGATTTTACAAACACAAAGATGATTCAAAGAGAAAATGAGGGGAATGTAACACAAATGGCGTCAGCACACCAGCTTCTTCATCTGAATAGAGATAACATTAGAGTCTACCTGCAACACATTCAAAATGAATTTCAGATGTATTAACGATAAATTAAGTGCTAGAAACAGTCCAACAGAATACAACAAAAACCCAAGAGTAATTTGGGAGCAGAGGACCTTTCCAAGAGAGGAAGACCAGAGGTTATAAATGAACGTAAACACATACAGAGAAGCTGCGGAGTGCAGCGGCTACAAATAACACAAGAGACACGTGGGGGATATGCAAATGTCACTGCAATGTAGAAAGACCAAGGTAGTTTCTTTGTAACATTTGAAGAACATTCAAAAACTAGTAGAAAGGTAACCATCGAGTGAAAAATGTGCAACTAATATGGGTGAAATTTCACTGGGGAAAAAAGTAAAAATGGTAACTGAAGCCTCAGTCAGGGAAATGCGTATTTTAAGAAGTAACAATGACTTTAGTCCCATCAGAACAGAAGTGATTTTGATAGGCAAATTATATACATGTAATTTATATATTAGACATAATATGTTATGTACAATATATATAATATAATTATATTATATATAATTATATAATTGTATATATAAAAATATACACATATATAATATTATCTATGTTTTTAACATTTCAGGAATAAGAGATGTATAGGTCATTAAAATATGAAGGTATATGATATATATTATATATAATATATTATATATCAAATATATATACTATATAGATTATATAGTTTGTTTATCAAAAATTATATATATATATATATATATATATATATATTCCCTAAGCCAGCACTCCAGTCCATTTTCTGACATTATAACAAATGCCAGAGTTAATAACTTATGAGTAGAACAGGATTGCTTTGTTTCACAGTCTGGCTCCAGACCATTGGCAGTGCCCCCACTGCACTGGGCCTGTGGCAAGGCAACATCTCACAATGGGAGCATGTGCAGTGCAAAACCACGTACATCACAAGCCAGGGAGCAGAGAGAGAAAGAGTTCCAAAATTTTCATGAGGGCCATAATACCTTTGATAATCTCACATTCCAAAGGCTCCAGCAACTCTCAGCAGCACCACGGTAGGGATCAAGCCTTTTAACACACTGGCATTTGGGGAAGATTCAAGAACCAAATCACAGTCACCAGCTATCCCTATCCTGGGCCCACAGAAACGTTATTTCAAAGTGAGGAACTCCAGCTACAGATAGAACCATCAAGACACATTCTCCTTAAAAAAAAATCGTAGGCCTATCCACATTGTAGCATATGTATAACTGAATAACCAGAGCAATAATGATTTTATACTTTTTGACTTGTGGAATTCCTGTGAGAACAAAAACCACATAGTGATAGAAACTTATGTAGGCTTTTACTGTTGTTAAATAAGAAATGTGCCCATAAGACATGTGCCGTGTGCATGGGTCCAGGGAGTAAACAGCAGAAGGCTGGCTATTGTGGCTTTAGCACTTTAGGTATAGGAGATGCGAGGCCATCCAAAATACAAGAAAAGGAAAGGACTGTAGTGCTCACCCCGTATCAATAACAGGATTGAACTTTCAATTTTTAAATTAACTATTACATACTTTAAATATGCATATACACAGATCAAACTATTTGAAAAATAAATTAGCAGAAATAATGGTTTTCAAAAATATGCAAATGATATCTTGAATTTATAAGACATTTTTCTTTCAAAGAAGCCATAACACTTTGATGCATCCCACGTCTTTCATTCCCTTGACTTTCCCGGGAGTTGTAACCTTTAAATGTCAATTCCTCTAGGGCTCTCTCTACCTGGCTCCAGCGTTGGACATCTGGAGAGAAAGCCTGGAGAGTGTTTTCTTCTTTTTTGAGTGTGGTAGAAGCTGAATGGAGGATTTGTTGCTGGGCGCTGTGTGCCTGCAGGGCTATGGATTTCTCCACGCTTCCTTGAATTTGTCTATTCCTCCAGACATGATTTATTGTTTTGGGTGAAAGGGAGTCTTTCAACTTTTCCTCAGATGCTGGCTGAAGAATCCTGAAACAGCACAAGGGCAAAGAAGCAGTCAGGGAATACCTTGAGGAGCAGCCTTCATGCCCGACAGCAAGATTCTCTGAGAAAGAATAAGTTCTGATAGATAGAGGGACCTCAGTTCATTAACAGTGGGGGCTGGTGAGCTGATGTAAAAAAGTCAGTTTGGGGGCTTGAGCGATGACTCAGTGGTTAAGAGCATTTGCTGTTCTTCTAGAGGCTGTGAACTCTGACCCCAGAACCAATGCCGGGCGGTGCTCAACCACCTGTAACTCCAGCTCTGGGTGACAGGACACCCTCTTCTTGCTTCCTTTACTACTTAGGAGGAAAATTAATGTTTCTGAGCTCAAAAGTCACTCTCCAAATAATGTTCACTTAGTTGATCGCCATAAGAATTATATCAACCTGGGCTCTAGAAACAGAGCCTAATGAAAGAGATGAAGACTAAAGGCCATGCTCTGCTGTGGGAGGGAGGCTTTTAACCGAGGAATGTACAAAATCCTCTGGGAATGCACAGGAGAATGATGTCACAGGCACGTGTCTCCCAGCCATTGAAGTCCAAACAGAAAACCCAGTATTTTAGAATTCGGCTAGTTGACCAGAGGTCGGAGTATAAACAACGGGGGTGGGGGGTTGGGGGGGTGGATTTGCTACTCTAAGGAAGAATTATGCACAGAAAGGCAGATAGGCAAAAATGTCCATAAATGGAAAACTACCTTTATTTATGGCTACTGGTTTGGTATAAAACTTAACCAAATTTGACAAATTGTTGTCCACAACTGGTGTTGCCCTGTGTTAGAATGGTTTAGGCCTAATAATGAAGGTGTCGGGGTTAATCTGTCAACTCATCTGCATTTGAAATCAGCCAGGAGATACACCTCTAGCCACACAGGTGAAGGCATTTCCTGGGAGCTTTACCTGAGGAGGGAAGGACCACCATAAATACCAGCTAAATCACCACTGGGGCTGAGGTCTTAGACTGAATAACAAAAGGTAAAATAGAGAACGAACTGAGCAGGCATTCACCCCTCTCTTTCCAGACTGTGGATACAATGTGACAATTTGCCCTGGACTCCTGCCACTGTGTCTTTCCGGCTAGGATGGAGAACTCTCAGAGTGTGAGTCCAGTTAGCCCTTTCTTCCTTAAATTGTTCTTGTCAGTTATTTTTGACAATGAAAGTTGCAAAGTATCTGATACAGAAGACTAAATGGATAACTTATCATTCAAGCTTTGTTTCATTCTTCAAGTTGGCCCCCAGGGATCCCTGCCTCCTGGGCTTCAAATCCTGGTGCAGTCTCTTTCTAGAGTGGACCAGGGTTGATCTGTGTAATCATCTTGGCATTGATGCAAATGGCTTGGCACTCTTGGGATCAAGTATAAGACTCTGTGGTTTTTCTCTTGCCCTCTCTTTGATCACTCATGCTGGGAGAAGCCAGTTACCTGGTTGTAAGGGCACTCAGGTTTTGGAGAAGCTCCCGTGGAGAAAAGATGATTCTGCCAAGGACTGAGGAAGAATGCTCGAAATACACCTTCTTCTGGCCATGGAGCCTCAGATGACTGCAGTTTTGTCTGATAGCCAGATTGTACACTGATAAGAAATCCCAAGCCAATAACAGCTCACGTTATTGAGCTGTTATTACCCAAGAAACTGCTTGATAATAAATGATTGGTACTTCAACACTCATTAAGAATTCATTAGTGAATCTGTTTGCTATTCTTCTTTGTTCTCTGCATCAATGTTCCTTGAGGGTTCCTCTGGGAACCAACTTCTCAAAAGAAGTTCATTGCTGGATATTCAAGTTTTGCCTAACAGAGACATGGGATACATATTCTCATTTCACATTGCTAAATTTGGCTACCAAATGTGTTTTGACCTATGAGATACATGTCAAGATGATAGCATGCCTTCTTATTCGAAATGTAGACCTTAAGATGCACAACACACTCCTACTGATAAATTTCCACCCACCATGATGAAGAGCTTGTAGTCATTGTTCTGGTAGCTGATGCCTCTGTTTGGCTCCCTAAGAAGAGAGGAAACTGCTGTGCTTGGAGCTTTGGAAGTGAGGAGGGGATCGGAAGGTTTACCGTTGAGATTATCTCCTGAAAGGACCTGTCTTGTGTGAGGAACTCAGGAATGGAGGCTGGCAGAGCTGCAACAACTTGCCTGACTTCCCAGGCAGATCCTGGAATTCACTCTTCCTGTATCCATGAAAGAAGTGTAAGCCATTCAGTAGGACATTTGATGAATCAACATCCAAGTGCCTAACAGGGGACATGTAAGTTTACAGTAGATATCCACCATCCATCCTGCTTTCCCTTTTGACACAGAACACTTCTTCTTCTGACTGACTCTGCTCCAGACATCTCTTCCAAAGACAGGGGACTCTGGCTTAGCTGTGGGTTTCTGTGTAGGTGAATTCTCAGACGAAGTTCACTGGTTGCTATTGGAAATGTAGTCAGAGTGGTCCAAAGCATTCTGAGACAGCCTAGTGTTTTACCGCTGTATTTGATTTAAGATGCATGGGATTGGAAGTCTGGGATTGGAAGATACTCATTTCCACTCTGAAGTCACAAATTTTGCTAGTACAATTTGGATCCATCTGGTATCTTCTACATATTAGTATATTAGCTGGGAGTCCTCTCGTCCTTACATAAGAGTGATGACTGTTCTGATTAACATTACTACATGTTGGTACAAAGATGTCTGTGGTTTCTGATAAGTGACCTATGTTGACTGAAGCCTAATAAAGACCTGTTGATACGTAATCCTCTCAGAATGACTTTGGCTGGTTTATGTTTATCTGAAAGGATTTCAGGGGCACATTTTTGGTTGAGATGTGCCGGAGTCGTTAGGAACAATAGACTGGAAATCTGTACATGGATTAAAGAGTTTCATGTGTGAGGGACTCAGAGATCACATGTCTACCGTGAGGTCTTGTTACTGGACTTGGTATCTCAGGACTGTCATATGGAAAAACAGTTTCCTACAGAAATTTCTCTGATGGTTACCTGAAAAAATAAATCAGCATTTGGAAGGCATTTACAGAAACATTTGACGGTATATCAGAGAGCAGACAAAAGGGAACAGTTTATAATAGCCTTTTCTTCCACATTAGGGGGTACAGTTGAGCCTCTTGGGTGTGTAATCTTTGAAGACTGGGACCAGAAAGAATAGAGATGATATTTTTGGCAGAGTGTTAAGGGGCAATGTGTACCACTAGTGCTAAGATTCAGGATTTTTATCATCTGAAAGACTGATATGACTTCAACAGGAGCCTGAGAAAGGAAGATGCTGAAGATGAAGGCCTGTTCTGAAACCACAACCACCTGCTACCCCGAGCATCACAGCAAAGATGGCTTTCCCGTCATATTCTTTGGAAACAGGGCCGTTAAGTCAACAAGGGCTGTGAAGGCCTGTGGTAGCTGAGACCACAGTAGCCTTGGTGATAAGGATTCAGAGTTTGTTAGCACTGGATGTGGTTACTCCAAGAACTAGCGCAGGGTCTCTAATAAACATTGGGATTTAGAAATGATTTTTTTTCTGTTGTATTTCTTATCTAGATCTAGTGTCACTGCCAGAGGACATGTCACATGCAAAAGCAGAAAATGTCCCCTGGATGATCTTACTTGAGGCATGGGCAGTGAAGCCAGGAAGGAGGAGTGTCTGCCCAAGGCCAGCCAGTTAGTCTGTGATCAAGCTGAAACCTAGCCGCTGGCTTTCTAGTGACCACACTGTGCGTTATTCTCAATACTTTATCCTTTTCATCCTTGATCCTTGACAGCAATCACCTACTGACTCTCAAGGAGGCCATTTGTCCCTTCCCAGTGAAGAAACAGAAAGGCTAGTGCCTACTTTCTTTATTGCCCTCCAACCCTAGGAGGGTTGTTCATCTGCTCAGGCCTTTCTTCCTTTGGTTCAGCTGGGTCTGACCTTTCCCCTTTAATACTCCTTCCCCGCTCCCCATCCCCATCCTTCTGTTGCTAGCAGAAAATGTCTCCCACATGTGTTTTATGTCATCCTTTAAAAGAGCATTTGGATTTTATCAGCTCTTTTTAGTGTAAACACCAAGGGGTGATAACGATAGAAAACTGGTGCTAAATGCCAGATGTGCTGGCACATGCCTATCATCCCAAGTATTCTGGAAACTGAGGAAGGAGACTAAGTATTTGACACCAGCCTGGGTACCACAGTGAGATCCTGTCTCAAAAAAAAAAAAAAAAAAATCAAAGGCTGGCTGGTAGCTCACCGCTCAGCATTTTCACAGCACGATGGAAGGTTTGAGTTCCATCCCCAGCATAGTGATAGAGATCAAAATCAATCAGGTACATTGGGTGTCCCCTGGAACAAGTTGGGATTTTTGTGCTTCTAAGCCTTACAATTGTCTGCTTTGTTAATCAGTCATTCTATAGCACTGATTCTGGGAGATGCTAGAGAGAGTATTACAGACAGTAGAAGTAGGTAACCATGGACATTATAAAGTAGTATAAAAGTAGTATTGAGCCTAAAGCAAAATGCCCAGAAAGAACATCATGTTATTATCTGGTCACCTACTTTGCAAAAGTCTACTAATTAAGGAGGCATGGTAACCTTTTTACAGTGCAGTTAAACTTTGTAGATAATTAAAACAAAATAGCTGGACATTTTCTCATATCAACCTTTGTGACCTTGGACAAACATATTGTTTTCCCCTTTGCCCCCATGATCTCATTGTTTAAATATGGCAAAAACCACACACAGACTTCAGAATCAGACCCTGTAATTTAATCTTCCCTAAAAATTCTTTGAAATATTTTTAAAGTAAAAACCAAAATTTTATACATTTATCATGTTCAAATTGTTTTTAAAAGTAAACATTATATCTACTTCCTGAGCATTTTCAAGTGTATAATATAGAGCTAATTATTGTCACAGTATTGGAACAATAGATTTCTTACACTCAAGTCAACTCGTTGGAATAGCTAGTTTGCTCTTGACTGGTAGGAGATAATGTTTTCAGCATTTATATTTGAATGAGATCATGTGATATTGGTCACCAAATGCCTAGCTTACTGCACTTCATCTTAACTCCAAGTTCACCCATGCTGCAAAGAACAGGATTTCAGTCTTTTTTTTTTTTTTTTGTCTGAGTCATCCATTGTGTAAGCATGGAGATGTCTTTTACCCCTCATTATGGGTGGTGTCTGTGATGGCTAGTCCTGGTTGTCAACTTGACTACATCTGGAATGACCTATAATCCAGAAATGGAGGGCACACCTGTGATCCAGATCTTGAGGCTGGAAGACACAGGCTTCTGACCCAGATCTTGACATGGGATGATACATGCTTTTAATCTAGATCTTGAGGCATAGTAGCCATCAAAAGCTTAGACGCAGGAAAGGTAGTATACAAATTTAATCCCAGGGAACTGAGGCAAGCAGATCTCTGAGTTCACGGCCAGAGCAAATTCCAAATCCAGGCATGGTGGTACACACCTTTAATCTGGGCCATACCTTCTGCTGGAGGCCTACATAAGGACAATGGAAGAAGGAAGGCTCACTCTTATTTGCCTGCTTGCACTTACTTGCTGGTACGTCTGTTGGAACCTACTTTTTCAGGATTCCAGCTTATACAGAAGACTAGATGAAACAACTAGCCTGGTGGGACTGAGCAACTACTAGATTCTTGGACTTCCCATTCACAGCTGCCCATTGTTGGGTTAGTTGGACTGCAGACTGCAAGTCATGCCAATAAATTCCTTTAATATAGAGAGTCATTGATAAGTTCTGAGACTGTAGAACCCTGACTAATATTGTGTCTTTGTTTTTTTATTGTTGTGATAAGACACCATTACCAAGGCTGCTTATAGAAGAAGCAATTTACCGGGGACTTACAGTTTCAGAGGGTGGGTTCATAACAGTCATGGCAGGGAGCATGGCAGCAGGCAAGACACTGGAGCAGTTGGAAACATTTATATCTAATCCACATGTAAGAAACAGAGAAAGCTAACTGGGAATGGCATGGGTCTTTGAAACTTCAAAGCCCACACCCAGTGATATACTCTTAATCCTTCCTAGACAGTTCCACCAACTGGGTCTAAGCAATCAAATGTATGAGTCTATGGGGGCCATTCTCATTCAGACCGCCATAGATAGATACTTCGTTTGACTCCATATTTTGATTCTTTTGTCTAGTGTTACAGTAAATAGGGAGCACATTGATTTCATTTCCTTTCGGTATATATACTGTTGTGATTCTCCTGGATCATATGTTAATTTTATTCTTAACTTTTTACAGAACCTTCATACTGTTTTTCTTAATAGTTGAAGTAATTTCCATTTTTACCAACAGTTTTAGTAGAAGGTCTCTTTTCTCCACACTTCTTATCTTTTAATATTTTTTATAATAGCAATTTGGACGAGAGCTAACCCCTTAAATGGTTTTAAAACACTTAACAGTTTCCATAACAGTCAACCACAAAACCTCAAAGGCATATGCTTTTGATTTTTCTGGGGTTATGCTGTTCCCTGCAATCACCCTGAGATATGCTAGAACCCAAGGTCTTCTTATTTCTTGACTTTTATAAAATGTTAGTTTGGCTCTACAGAAACTAGCAAATGTGTATGAAGTCCTGAAGGGTTTGCTCACAGTCTCTTCCCGTGTATCTCCATTCCCTAAGGCAGAATTGTCTTAGGGAAAAGTTAAGAGAGAAACCTACAGTAATTTTTAAAAAAAACTTTTTATGAGAACTTCCCATGTTCATTTCTCTTTTTCCATCTTTTCTCATGACTTCACATTTTTTCTAAAATTCATAGTTTCTCTGTTAATTATTGTTACACACAACATACATACACACAGAGACACACACTTACAAGGAGGATATATGTTCACACAGGGGCAGTATAATATCTGCTGAGTCCATTTAATATTGTTCCATAAGTCTATGTGTTCAGAGTTGACCACTTGAGATTAGATGACCTATTAGGTGCCTCATCCCTGGGAAATATTGATTCCCATATCAGCAGCCATTAATTGCCCAAAGTTCTTCACCTATGGATGTGGCTTTGTGAGATTTCTGCCATCCATGTGGTCATGTCAACTCATGCTGCCATTGGGCAGGTCTTGTTTTAGGTGACCATGTTGTTAAGATTTCTTGGGGGCAGGCCATATGCTGCTTGAAATATTAAAAAAGAAAGCCGGAGTGTTCCCCTTGCTAGTGCTGGCAACCAGCTGGCTGCAGAGCTCAGCCTGGTGATCTCAGCCCGGCCTTTGCTCTGTGCCAGAGCTCCTGAGTTCCCTGGTGGATCTCTGCCACCAGGCCCATGCAAAAACAGCCCACCACGCGGTCAGCCATCTCAATACCCAATTACTTGGTAGAATTAAAACTCTTATGCATATAGTTAATCAATCAGATTTATGTATCAATAAAAACACAATTTACAAGATGCCAATACAATAATTTCAGATAATGATAAAAGCTGCCTACCTAGATTAGACAACTTAACCCAAACTTCTAACTTTTATGATAACATAACCATCCGTGGTGCTATGCCAGTTCCTGTCTGCTGTCATTTACCTTTTCCCCAGAAGCTCTCACATGTGTCACCTTAGCTCTGCCTCCCTGTTCCTTGTCCAATCACAGGGCTCCTATTGCCTTAATGTAATTGGACAGGGAAAATTCTGTAACAGTCATATATGGAAGACACTGTCTCATTGTTGACATCCTGGTCTTCTAACTCTTATGATCTTTCACACCCTCTTCTACTTGAGTCTTAAGTGTAGGGATTGTATTGTAGATGTGAGTTATTCTCTGTAATTTTGTCAGCTGGGAATGCTTATGATGGTTTCCATTTGCTACAAAAAGAAGCTTCTTTGATGAGTGATAGGAGTTACACTCTCCCATGGGTGTAAGCATAAGTATTGATTTTTGTCTGTGTAAGAGGGGACCCAAACTTTTCTTCATTTCTGTGATTCTATAAACTGGCCTAAATCTAGAAATGGCCATTACTTAGAATTATGTTGATGTAAACTGGTGAGGTCACTCGCTGGCTCTTCATTGTACTTCCTCTTGAGTTATGCTTTGTAGTTTGACCTCTTTAAGGGTCCTGAGCCTTCAGTCTAGAGGAAGTTCAGATTCTTGTTAGGGCAAAATAACCTCAGAGGAGATGATTTTGTTTTATCAGACAAGGGATTAACCTCCCACGCAGGAAAGAAGAGCTGGCCCCATTGTTAGAAGACACGTGCATGACTAAGGGCCATAGTTGCCTACTCTCATGGGATTTTCCCCCACGTCTCCATCAAATGCTCAGGTCCCACTCCTTACCAGTTAACTCCAAACTCAAATGTGGGAAAACCCAATAAGATAGGAAATTGATTTCTATTGCAATTTTAGTATTTGTAGAACAGAATTTAGATGTGTTTTTTGAGGATGACACTCTGGTTATGGGAGACTATTGTGTTCTGGTCACCATGTATTTCAATTCCATCATGAAGATATGGAGCTAGAAATTTAAATCTTTCAGATCATCATTTTTATTTTCTAAGTCCTCAAGCATACATAGAGTCAAGCAAACAAAACTTTGGGTGTTGACTTTGTATTTATTAGTTAGAATTCAATATAAATGCAAACCACTCTGAATGATCCTGAATCTTTTAAGAATAAGTGACACATTCTAGGAATTTGATCTTATGCAATTGTGGGAGTTCTTGAAGAGTTTATGTGCAGTTGTTCCAGTTAGGTTCCAGTTATATAGCTATGTATTTAAATATACACATGAATGAATGCAGATATGTTACACGTGTATGTTTAACCTGCATGTATAATACATTGTTATGAATACACACATTAATTTAGATGCATGGAAATTTTGTATTTCCTGGCAAAAGAGTGGCTTAAAATAACTTGTAGTTCTCTCAATGCAAATTCTGAGAAAAACCAAATAAAATGTTCAAACTTCTTTGAAAAAGAAAGCTGAGCTTGCAAGAAAAAACAGGAAATACTTCCATCCCAGAAATATAAAGGGAACTGAAAAACAGAGTAGCATAGCAGTCAGTGAGCCTGTTTGTGTGAGTACAGTGAGCCTGTGTGGCAGGCAGTGAGCCTGTCTGTCTGGCAGCACAGTGAGCCAGTGGAGCAGTGGTGGCCTTTCAAGGGTTATTGGTATCTGTGTTGAGGTGTGTGGGCTTTTGGAACCCGAGGGGATAAAATAAAGATATAGAACTTTCGTGATGAGGGGGATGAATCGGAGGTTTCTGAAGAACTCCAAAGACTATGAGGCTGAGGCTAGACTATCAGTTACGGACAAAAGAAAGAAGAAAAAGGGTGGGGAGGGTGGGGTGGGGTGACTGAACTGTGTCAAGAGGCACTGGGAGGACATCTCTTTCTTCTTTCTTTGTGAATTTAAGAAAAGAAAAGGAAAGAGAAGAAAAGAACCCTAGCTGAAGAAGATGGCACCACAGTCCTAGAGTTTGTATGGGCATGGAATCCAACTTGTACTGTCCATGTGGTCCAGGAGTCCAGAAAGTGTGTGAGACTTAGGGATCAAAGACTAGGCACTGATGTAGACAGTAAAAATACCGACAGAATTTTGGGAGAATACTTTCAAGTTTGAATTAACATAGGAGGAAGTGGTTATATGTAATGTAGGGATTTGTTGAATTTAAAAGATTTTATTTTTCTTTATTATTTATATGGAAGTAAGAAAGACTACTTGAATAAATTTTTGCTGATCCATCTTGAATTTTGGGGTTATTTCAATGTCACATAGAAATGACGCAGAAACCAGAAGAAGGCAGAAGAGGAAGGAGAGCATGTGATAAATTCAACAGAAATTATACAGAAGAGAAAATGGGAATGAAAAACAGGGCAGTGCTGTTGTGATGGCTCAGTGAGGTGCTCATGGTCAAGCCCTGAAAGCTCAGCTTACTCCCTGAGCCCACAAAATAGAAGGAAAGGGATCGACTCCACAAATAAGAAGCATAAAATGAAGATATAGAAATAGATCCTAACAAATATCACAGCAATCACTATAAATATAAATTTGTTAAATTCATAGGTCCAAATACAGAGACTTAGGTTGCATTAAGAAAAATCAATTTAATTGTACGGTTACTGTGAAGATTCGAGATATAAGAAATAATTTATCAACAACACTACAGGACAGGCTCCATACTAAGGAGTAGTTGGCAACACAAACTGGAGTAGAAGGTTGCTTTGAAGAGACAGAGATGGAGAGATAGGAATAATGAGAGAGAGAGAGAGAGAGAGAGAGAGAGAGAACATGACACTGTGTCAGGGAAGATAATGAGGGACGATTTGGTAGAGGGAATAAATGTGATCAAAAGTAGGATACTTTCAAAGAATTAATAAAATATTATTTAAACAAAAGAATGACATCACAAATTTGAAAATAAAATGAGGGCAAAAGAGGCAGCATCAACACAGATAGTCGGCTATCCACACATGTACAGAATAAAAGCAGATTTTAAATTAAACCATTACTATGGATGAAGGTGATTATTACATAAACATTTGAAAAAAGTTATAATCCTGAGTAACCAAATTTTAGAACACATTCTAAATTATAATAAGCCTCAAACTGCAGAATTCCAACTAGAACAAATCCCAACTACAGTGGGAAACTATTTTGCATCCACTGCTCAAAAACTGAGTGTGAAAGACCACAGAAGCAAATAACAGCATGGAAATTTTGGCTAATATAACCAATGTAAAACCCATTTCTATCAATTAAGAAATGCATATTTGTCTTAAGGGTCAAAAAGTAAGCATATAGTACATTTATTGTTTCTGAGACTCCCCACAGATTTCCCCAGGGCTAGGCTGCTTGACATCCCCCAGCAGAGGGTAACTTCTCCCTGTATCCTCTTTGGTGTGTACTGTTGCTCTTCTGTCCGTGATGCATTCACCACAGATACCTTTATACCTGTGTATTGGGCAGTACTTCTCTTAACAGCCATGTCTGGCATGAGTTCAGTTGCTCATCAGTAAGTGACTGGGACGG
This sequence comes from Rhynchomys soricoides, assembly GCA_019843965.1. Taxonomy (NCBI): domain Eukaryota; kingdom Metazoa; phylum Chordata; class Mammalia; order Rodentia; family Muridae; genus Rhynchomys; species Rhynchomys soricoides. Next base: position 5,366,472 of record JADRCH010000088.1, read on the forward strand.
GAAAGTGTGATTAGGATATATACATACAATGGACTATTAGTCATCATAGGAAAATGAGCAGAACTAGAGGAAATCGCGTTGAGCGAAATGAATCAGACTTGGAAAAGCAGAAGAAAGATTATCTGGGAGGAGAAAAGGGACTACTGAGACTGGAGGAGGCTGACAAGAGAAGAAAAGGAGAGGTGAATATGACCCAAGTACCTCATACACATATGTGAAAATGACACACTGACACCCATTATTTTTCCAATTAATATATGCCAATAAAAACTTACAAAATTAGAAAAAATGACTACATGGGTTTCCTTGAGCAGTGCTGGATCTTAGAGGGCCAATGTTCTGAAAGTTTCCTAGGTGTGTCTCATGAGCACTCAGGCTTGAGAGCTCTGGTTATTTCACAAGTGAAATGGATGCATACACAAGCAGAGGGCTGAAACTAGACCTCTGTCTCTAGCCCTATATAAAAACCAGCTCCAAATGGACAGTAAAAGTAAAGGTAAGACCTAACCCCAGGGTCACTGGAGGTATAGATCAGGGAAAAACTTTGGACAGTGGTACATACAATGATGTTTTAGGTAATGTTGCAAAGAAACAGGCTGCAAAATTAGACGTATGAGAGTATGTCAAATAAGGAACTTCTGATTCACAGAAGAAACTATTAGAAGATAGAAGAAGCAATGTACAGGATGGGAGAAAGCATTGCAACATTTATCTGACAAATGATTAATATTTGGGACATAGGAAGAACTCAGAAAATCCAACAGCAATCAAACAAATAAATTAACAAGGAGCAGGGTGGGCATTTTTCAAATAAAAAATATGGAAAGCTCATAGGTATATGGGAAAATAGTCAATTTACTAACCAAAACACAATCTAAAAACTATGACAATGTCTTGCCCCAACTAGAATGACTATAATGCAGAGAGAGAGAGAGCGAGAGAGAGA